>JAPHDB010000100.1:0-320898 GCA_030772735.1 Fusarium sp. MBC 181
ACTGAGCTAAACCCGCTTGTTGAAAACCTTCTGCTATTTGAACTACATGTACCGGGTTCCTCTGCTCTGCCAAATTTCGTCAAGCATCTCGCCAAGCACCTCCTCCATCCAATGCTCACTACCTCCAAATCTTTTAGCGTGCTCACAAGCACACGGGCCATTTTAAGCAGAACTTATTAAACGAAATTATTTTGCCATCTACACAAACGATTGCTACCTATTTTATTTTTTGCATTCTACAGATTGAGCGGAAAGCTCTTCTCTTTTGCACCACCATGTCTCTTCTCAATTTCCTCCAAACTGTACCCCTTCGTCTCGCCCATGAATAAAATTACCATGACAGTCGTCGCCAAACTGCATCCAGCAAACAAATAGTACGCGCCAAACGAGGACTTATCCAGCAACACAGGCGTGACCAAAGCGACAATGTAATTCGCGGTCTAAATATTTTATCAGTAAAAATCGCTTGGCGGGATGTCGTGGGGTTTTCACTTACCCAATTCGAGCTCTGCGCAAGACTGGAAGCGCTGCTCCTCGTCCGTCTGGGCATACTCTCAACAACCCAAGTCCTAAATCCAATCGCCCAGGTAAAACTAAACGCAATGGCAAACAAATAAATGCAAACGATAACAACCCATCGACCAGGACCATATTCAGGATGGACCTGACCCGAAGCGTAAAGCGACCCCATAATCACCATCAACCCAACGATAAGCACACCGCCCAGAATACTCTGCATTCGTCGTCCCCAGCGATCCGCAAAGATTGTCGCGGGGAGTGTAGCTGCGAGAATAACAACGGCGGAGACACCAGACGCCAGAAAGGATGCTTTTTCGCCGCTGAGACCGGCTTGGGTGAAAAGGATGGGAGCGTAGTAAAGAACACCGTCTATACCGCTGAACTGCTGCATACCCATCAAGAAGCAAGCAAAGGCTGTGCGACTGCGGTAAGGTGCCGAGAAAGCGCAGCGGAAATCTTTGAAGGTGTGTTGGATATCCTGCCACAGCGTTGTTTCACCGTCAAGGGGTGTATCCCCATTTTGGGCGAGAAGTTCTTTTTCTTCAACTTCATCAATGCCGAGTTGTTTACATACGACTCTGGCTTCGTCGATTCGTCCCTTGGAGAGAAGCCATCGTGGAGAGGGCGGTACGATGAAAGCCACCATTGACAAGAGTACTCCGAGGAATGCGACGATGGCGAGTGGCAAACGCCACGTAACAGATGAATCTCCCAATCTTGAAGTTCCATAGCAGGTGAAGTATCCGGTGACAATTCCTGTAGTGATAAGAAATTGCGGCAGGGCCGTCATAATTCCTCTCACTCTCGAAGGCGACATCTCCGAGACTTGCACATAGACATTACTCAGAAACAAACCTTCACCCATACCCTTAATAAGTCGTCCAAAGATAAAGACACCAAGATACGGCGCACCGGCTTCAATAGCTGCGCCGATACCGAAAATGACAGAACCAATGGCAATGAGTCTCACATGTCCGAAACGATGCGCAAGGGCTCCAGCGACGAGCGCTGTCAATGCTCCAGGAATGAGGATAGTTGAGACAATAACTCCGTGAATTGTAGCTGAGAAGTCGCCAAAGGTATGTTTGAAAGAAGACATGGTCGTTATAGGACCGATACTTCCTGTATCCATTCTATCACGAATTAACATCATTTCATCTTGACGAGGAGCACAGAACATACCCGAAGAGGAATGCAACACAAGAAGTCGCGACACCAGCGGTCGCATACAAGGGGATTTTCACCATTACGATTTACAGTGAATATGATACTACTACAACATCTCTCTTGAAGCATAACTGCTACTTATATACCTACTCGCCTCTGTTTTAAGCTTATCTTTTGCAGTCGGTGTGATCAGACTTTTATTTTTATTGTGGAACTGTTCATGTTCGGCCTACCTCTTTCAGGTCGCCGATGGAGACGATGGGTCTTGCGGAGTTTCCCCTTCGGAATTTAGGTGTGGTTTTCTGGGGCTATTAATAGGAAAATTTGGGTTGGCGTCTCGGCTTGGATACCTTTGGAGTGAAAACTCGGGTCCGATTTCTCGGAGTAGGTGCTCTTGGGTCATATACTCTCGGGATGGCTACCGGTTCTGGATACGATAACAGAACGTGCGCAGTGATGATTGACACATCAGACACATAGGCCGTGACATCTTGGACTTGATAGAATTGCGCCATTCCTGCGTAAATTGGAAAATATGCCGAGTGGCTTGTTATGATGGCTTGCTAACCACCAAACTCCCAGCAATCCAACCTCCTCAATCTAATACGGGCCATCATCCCGAGCCAGAAGGACCTCCAAGATGACAATTCCTGAAACACGATAACCAATCCTTATTATCCGCCAAAGTCTGATCCCACGGATCGTGGGTATCATAAACAATCCTCCTCGCTTCCGTCTGGAACATCTCATCCGTCGGCATAATGCCTACACTGATCTGCTGCTGCGCATACTTTCCTAAATGATATGCCAGAAACTCCGGAAAAGACAACGAGTTGACGTCCTTCGCTGTAGACTCTGTTTGTTGAGGTGGCAACTCCTCAAAGACTCGCTTCGCTACCTCGGCTTCATCCCTCGCGTTCTTGACAATCTGCAATAAGTGATCTTTCGAACTTGGATCCGTAGCGGAGAAGGGTACAGGTGCCCGTTCTTCTGCTGCGATCATATATGGCGCTAGAGCGTTTGTAACTCTGGCTTTGACATGTGGTTCGAAATCGTGCTCGCCTTTCCAATCTTCCATCGTATCACCTTTCCGGAAATGTTTCGCTAGATGTTCCACGCGCTCTTGCCATGTTTCCATCCGAATACTGCAAATTCCACAACGAGATTTTATAGGCGGTCCTTCGACTTTCCAGGTATCGATAACAGGTAAAGTCTTGATATGGTGAACCAGTCGTAGATGTTGAACGAGATGGTCCTTTCGTCGGAAGATATGTGGTTTTCCGTCGTTCTGGCAGCTGTCGTGGTTATGTGTTTCGAGATGTTCTGCGCTGGGATCGAGTTGGCTGCAATAAGCACAATGACTCCTCCCCGTATCCGGCGATACAACTGTTCCTCCAAAAGGCGTACATCGCCATCCTTGTAGATCCAAATGAAGCGACTTCTCATGCCGTGCCCAATCATACTTGCTCTTAAAACTGTCACAACAAAACGTACACGGGAAGCGCCTCTTCTCCGTTATTTTGCTCTTCGCAGAACCCCGCTTCGTCTTGGAAACTCTCCCCGTCCTCCGTCGCGCAGGTGAACCAACAGAAACATCAGAAACACTCGTCGCACTACCTATAGACCCCGCGCGACTTCCAACACGACTTTTCCCCAAACTTCCAGCAGAGGAGCGTTTGCGTAGTGTTGTTTTTGAGAGTGCGTCGGCTATAGCGGATAAAGAGGCTGGCTCGGCTTCAGGTGGCGAATCCTGCCATCTCTGCATGGGATCTTGCGTTCTATCGCGCTGAAGGTTCGTGTGGGGTATTGAAATCGGTTGGCTCGCCGGACTGCGGAAATATGTGCTTCGTTTTCGAGGAAGGGTGGGATGTTGGGGTTCGAGCGGTGGAAGACCTGCAAAGCTGGTGTTCAAGGAAGGTGTGCTGACGCGCTCGTCGGCTGTGGCTAGTGGTGAGATGTCGCGACTTGTGTCTGTTTGCATTGAGGGTGGCGTTTGCCATTGTTGAAGATCTAGCGCTGGGTCGAGCCAAAATTCGTTGTGTGGGTGTGCTGAAAGATCTAGATTGAAGTCGTCGGTGAAGAAACTCTGTTCTACCGGGAATGGATTGTTCTGTATTGGAAACGGGTATCCTTCGGTCAAAGTATCAAATTGTGGTGTAAATTCATCCTGAGTCTGTTTGTTCGCAAGTCCGAGTCTTGCGAAATCGAGTTCCGAGAAAGTCAAGACTGTTTACACATCAGCGCGATTCAAATGTGGTAATGCGAAAGGGAAGACTTACTGTCCCCGTCGAGGTCATCTCTCGGTGCGTGGGATGCCATCTCGTTCAATGGCGATGGCGTCGCTTGAGGATTGATGATGAGAGAAGTTGGCAACTTTTTTTGGTCAGACGCCTTCCAACGACTCACAACTCCGACAGTGACGGACTTTCCGGAGTCGGAGTAAGACTAGCAGTTCCCCACCTTGGAGTCTAGACTCATGCCGATCAGGGATCCGTCTAGCGGGGGATGAGTTGGCCGATCAAGAGACAGTCAATTGCCCGAACTCATGTCTTTTGACAGTTGTTGACTGACAACAGCTTAACCTTGCTTTTATTCTTGTCTTCCTCGTGTCTCTGCGCTGATCGGAGTCATCGTTCTGTAAAGATGAGTCTTATACAATGAGGGCTGTGAAACATCGGCAGGTAGCACATATTGCGGTCTGTCATGATGACAAATGGGTTTCTATGTCATGACAAGGGCGTATGGATTGAGAACTCATGCCAGTAGAGATGTGGCGAGAGCTTGATTGATGCATGGTGGGTGGTTGGAGATATACGGGGATCAAACAAAACACGAAGACGCAGCACGTCGGTTGTCAATGAGCACATAGGCCCCGGTATTTATAATAAAAGCTTATAATGCAATTAGTTATCTATTTTAACTTCAAGATGTTCAACATGGTCCAAGCTGTAGGGCGCGGTTTCAATCATGAAGATAGAAAGCTTCCCCGGGCCTGACTCGGTAAGAGTTCCCGGGCTGGCAAATCGCAACGTCGGGTTCAATTAATAAAAGGAACATAGCTCCTCGGTGTTATCTCTAAAACCTGTAAAATTCCCCTTGTTACAATCGAAATCCTCCGGTCGTATTGTCAGCGGGTGACTACAGCGATGAAGAGAGCTAGTGCCAATTGGATGTGACACTCGCTGTAGGGCGTGAAATTGACCTGGGTCGGGACGAAATCGGAGCAGTTTATTTCCGGTACCTCTAAAGCTTCCATGCAAACAACAATTCTATTCGTATTCAGATGATTCATACCAGTTCCTGTACGGAGGGCCAATTGCCCAGCAATCCTCGCAATGTGGAATTCTTCCCGCTGCATGCTCTCAAGCTGATCCCTCTGCCTTATCCTCAGCCTTCTTAACAGCATCAACCTGAACAATCTCATGCTCTAATCCCTTATCTTTCGTATCAATAACCAAAGCCGTCAAACTCTTCCCATAAACGCACCCAGAATCCAATCCAAACGTATATCGCGCAGCAGAATCATCCTTACCAACCTGTAAGCCAACACGAGCATCATGTCCATAAACAACAATACTCCTCTCCTCAACATCCTCAATAGTATCTTGCCATCGATTCCAAGCATCGATCCACCAATCTCCTTCACGACTCTCGAGAGGAAAGCCGATGAGACCATCTTTGTGCTGTCCCGTGAAACCTTCGCCATTCCTGACGAGGTCTGCCATCTTGGCTAATTGACCCTTGATTTCGTCATCCGATGCGTCTTGAAAGGCTGCGTAGCGACGAACGCGACTCTTGGCGCCTTTGATCATGTCGGCTTTGATGGCCTCGGGTGTATTTGCTTCAGAATCAAGGTAGACCAGACCACGCATGTTCATTACTGCCCATGGGTCTTGTTCTTCGAGGGGAATCTGGGGTACAAGACCACCGTGGGCAACAATGAGTGTTCCGGCATTCCAAGGTGCCGTGGCAGCTTCCCTTGGTAGCTTGATGCGTAGAATCAACGGTTGTGAAGCGAGCCATTTGATCTGCTCCTCAGAAAGACTAGCCGCAGTTCCAAAGTCGCTTGCCGCCATGTAGGGTTTCAAATCCTCTCTCGACAACGCCTTGAGATCATCTCTCGTCGTAGCAAGAACTGCTTGCTCGCCCTCGCTCTTCTCAGCCTCCGCATTGAATCGGTTCCATCTCTCAATAATCTCCGCATCTTCACCTCTTTTCGCAGCGCTGTAAGCTGCAAGAACACGATCCTCATTATTTCCTCTTATCGCGAGAGCATCAAGATCTATCGCCAGTTGCACCACCCCAGGGCTGTCGGGACCTTTGTTGATCAAGTCGCCGACAAAAATGAGTTGATCGCCATTGTTTTTGTCATAGGAGACTTTTTCTAGCAGGTTTTTGAGTTCGGGAAGATGGCCGTGTACGTCGCCGACTATGATGAGTCTGCCTGTGAGTTTCACATCTTGAACGTGGGTTTCAAGGCGGTGCCATGAGGTTGTGGCGGAGATTCGGAGGCCGGAAAGCTGCTCTTGCAGCGTGTCTTGAGTCGCCATCGTAAGTGTATTATTCAGGCGCTCCGATATTGAAAGGAGATATGATAGCAAAAAGTGAGAGGATTTCTTGGTGGCTGCTTGTTTTCTGGTCGTGTGGCTACTTATTTCCTGGTGGTGGCACAGAACTCGGTGGCGAGGCCTCATTGATGAGGTGCTGACACAGTCATCGGGCGCAGGCAGCAAAGTGGAAAAACCATCTGCAGCCGGGCAGACTACCCTGGTAGGGCATCTAGAGTACTGATGATGTAATAACGTCGTCCATTTCAACCAAATTAGCAAAAAGGCGCAGTGGCAGAGTGGTCTAATGCGATAGACTAGAAATCTATTCTCTTCGGAGGCGTCTGTTCGAATCAGGCCTGCGTCGACTGACAATCCAGGACTTTGACCAAGTCTATCTTTTTTCTCTTTGCGCGCTACGGAGAGGAACTTCTTTTTGCCATGATGGATAGAATGCGCTTGATACACTCGCTTACCGGCTGTCCTCTGTCTGCGCTAGCTTCATTCTGGTGAGGCGGCAACAGACCTAGGGTAGACTCAAGATAAAACGAAATGTGATGATAAGGTAGTCAACAACAATTCGCTGCGAATGGTGGAAGGATAGGGTACCGACTTAATCTAGAGCTCAAATCGTATTTTACATGATAAACCCCAGCATTGGAGCCGATTCGCCATCGTAGATCTAGATTAATCTAATCCACGTTTGAATATGCCAGTACACGGCCAAACGGCTTCCGAACACACTATTTGCATTTCTATCTAAGTTTTTTGAAGGTCAGCCATCAAGTCGTACAGTTCAAATCAACACAACTAAATAACCACAGATATGAACCTATGTGCTTGCATTTCAACATGGCTTTTGAGCCTTCCAGCCCCTAAAATGAACATGCCGTTTTTCTATATAATGAACATCGTAAATGGCGATCAGGACGGGCGATCTAATCTCTTCCAACAATGTATTCTGTTGGTGGCATCAAACTGCGTATAAATCATCTGGTGGCGCACTCCTTCTAGCATTCAGTTGTGGTGAATAGGCTTGACATGGCATTAAGAACTTCGAACCATCTAAATTACTAGGTCTGGTCACTGATAGTTCCAAGCTACCTGGAAGCCTAAGCAGGAGCGATCGGAATTCTAAAAACATAACTGCTGCTAGTCTAGACTGCAGAGATTCTAGACCTCAGCTAGTTCGCCAACGATAGGAATAACAAGGTACAATGCCCCCTGTGAGTTCCATGTTGGCTGTGGTTTTTGCACCGATAAACCCTTCCAGGTGATTGCTGCTGGTTTAAGACGGTGAGTATGCATGGTTAACAAACATGACATTGCGTGTGTTGCACAGGTCACCATGTAACATGGCAATCTCGATTGATTCGAATCTCATACTGACTGTCTTGACCAGATATTGAGGAGAAAGTCAGCCGGAACCACTCATGCTCCGTCCTTATTCTCGCTCGTGGTTCAAGATGACATTTCTTGGGCGGCTCCAAGAGAGCAAACGTACCCGCGGCGCGCTGGTAATTTGCATCCTGTTTTACATCATCGTCCTTCTCTTTTATACACATCAATTCCCAGCATTTAGATACATCCAACAACCCATATCTTCGCCGACACGATCATCGCTCGTCAAGCCTGATAATATCACAGTCAGCGGCCTCGTCTTCTACGGCCGATAAAGTCGAGTTGAGATCATGAAGTGCTATATCGAGCGCAATATGGTAGACAACGGAGGATGGCTTGATGAAGTCCTTTGGGTTGTCAACACTGGTCAGACCGATAACTTGCGATATCTCGAAGAGATATTAGTTTCGAATCCACGATATAAGAAAGTCCATCCTCAAGAGATTACTTCGACGTATACATATAAGCATATCTGGCAATTACTGGAGAAGGGGAAGTACTACGTCAAGATTGATGATGATGTGGTACGTTCAGAGTCAAATGCCTTGCTTCGTTAAGTGCTAATTACTGGTCTCAGGTTTGGATCGACGACAACGCTATTCCTAACCTGGTCACACGCAAGATTGAAAACCCGAATGACTTTGTGGTCTCGGGTAACATCATCAATAACCCTCCCCTAGGCTTCTTCCATGTGTGAATGGGCGCTGTGCGCTTCCAGTCACTCAATGTCAACATTTCCAGCAGACCGGACTATTGGAGGCCTTCTCAACATCCGCCTTGGGATGGGCCAACGAAGTTCGAATGGGATATCAAGAGCGATCCTCCCTCGTGGGCCAACCACAGTTGGCTTAGAGTGCCCGATGACACTGCACTGTACCAAACACCCGCTGTTAAACTCAAGTATGAAGTCTGGGGCGATAGCTACGATAACTGGGCCATAGTCTCGCAAACGCACATGTCCCTATTCGAAAACATCGAAAAGAACCAACTAGACTTATACAAATTCTCTAAATCCTGGATCATGTACGAAGACCGTATCAGGATAAACTTCATGTGCTTCTACAGCGACGACGTCCTCAACACAGACCCAGAGAACTGACCCAACGACAGAGGTGATGAAGACATGATCGTACTCAACCTCCCCAAGAAACTCCGTCGTCGTAAGTAGCCCCTGGGAGAGAAACTGTTTTCATGACTAACATGTTATGCAGCTGTCGTGATTCAAGGAGACGCATTGGCCGCGCATTATCAATACATGGATCAGGGCAAGCTGGAGACCACAGATATCTTACCGAGATATCGTTCCTTGGCCGCAGACAGACATTGTTTAGGCAGTAAGGCTTTTCGGCCCGCTGGACAGGAAATGAAACGAGGATCGCCTCAAAATGGTTGATGTTTTACTCAATAATTAGTTATTAAATATGGAGTTTGTTTGATACCTCGTGATGGCCTTGCAAGTGGGTAATAGATGATGTTCTAAGACTCAGGCAGTCAGAATAAAGGCCGGTCTAAGCTGGCATGGGACGGTGAGGTTATTTCGTGTATTAGGCTGTTGACGACAAATTTTGCCGACGCCCTGACAGCCGGTAATAAAGCCCACGCGGCACGTTTGATGCGTGGAAACCATTTGTCCACTTACGCTACAACCTCTGTGGTAATTCCCATGCAATTATTACCATCGGGTGCTCCTGAGGCTCCTAGTGGTCTTTTCGGCTCGCTTACACTGGCGAGAAAAAAACTAATGCACCGGGTATTCGGGAACCAAGGCGCTATATGCCTGAGCGTAAAGCGGCTGAGAAAAAAAGGGGAATTGGTCGATCACTAACTTTAGCCGAGAAATGGGCAGATTATTTGCTTTTTGTAAAATACGGGTAAAAAGTTGATATATCAGATTGGCCTGGAAATGAGGTTATTTTGAGGATCGACATGACTCTTTGCTGCAGGTAAGTGTTGAAGATCTGTGGATAAGAGACATGGAGGTGGAGTCATGTGCTTTGACGAAGGATTTGATGATGAGAGGTCTAGAATACGAATATGGCCTTTTCGGATGTAGGGCTTACAATACCCGGCGGGTTTAGATCTTTGACCATCAGTGAGACTCAGAGGAATGACAGTTGGCTGACATGCATGGACTTTGTTAGATGGATATGATTGGGCTACCAAGTACGCAGACTGAAGTGGCTGCAGACTAGCATTATCGAAGTCATGATATGTTGCTTTCAAGGTGCACATGGTGACGACATTCACACTCATTCATGGGAAACAATAATTTTGTGAGCGAAAGTTATGCTTGGTATTGACTAGAAGAAGATATTATTTTAAGATGATTTGAGGTAATGCCCCGGCTAAGTCGACAATATGCTATCATTTTACCCCGACACTACTGCTTTCGAGAGTGTGTCACTGTCCATCGAGTCTCGACGTTGATCGCGTTGTTGCGATCCTCAGACGATCCAACAGTCAAGTTCTTCTCCGACCCTGACTCATCGGGGAATCCTGAGACGCTATATCCGTGCTGGATCTTATCTTGGGGGCGGTAGTCGTCCATCTCCCAGCTTGACAGGTTGGGGTCGCGGTGGATCTCAGGGGGGGCTGCGCTGCTGGCGCCCGTTCGGCTCTGGTCGCGAAATCCGGTGCTTCGGGAGTTGGAGTATTCGTCGAGGCGGGAGCCGCCCATTCGCTTCTTGTACTTGGCGTAGAAAGGGCGCAGCATGGGAATGCTGACGCAGAGGATGGCCAGGTTGGGCTCGAGGATGAAGAGGAAGATGGTCGTGGGCATGGTTCCGGTGATGTTGGAGTTGAGCTCGACGCTCGAGATGTAGATGAGTCGGAAGACGGCGCAGACAACGCAGCTAGACAAGTTAGTGGGTGTATTCTAGAATGTTATATAGGAAGCAAGACTTACGCAAGACCAAGAGCAAAGCAAGAGGTGATACCGATCTTCTCAGCACGTCTTGTCTTCAAGCCCCAAACGCTTTGCATGGGCAGAGCCATAATGATCAAATCGCCAACAGCGTTGGTAGCAATCAACGACTGAATCATGGGCATGTATTGACCTCCGCAAGTGAGAGGTGCTTCCCACTGGGCCTGGACTGGTGAACAGAGGAAAATGCAAGCGCCGAGGTAGGCAATCCACCACAATCCGACGAAGGCGAGAGAAATCTTGGAGGCCCTTTGCATGAAGGTGGTAGGAAAGACGCGGATGAAGAAAGAAAGCATGCTTGCTTTGACGGCGGCGAGAAGCGTGACGTAGATGATTTGCATGCAGAATGTCAACTTCAGAATGAAAGGTACGTTGAACGCAAGTTGGGGGTAATCTTTGAGTTTGTATCCATTTCCAACAGGCGCGAAGAGGCCTTGACAACACAGCATTGCTACACCCAGCGGCTGAAGACTGTTAGTAACTGGTACCACTGGACATCAAGTGATGATCACCAACCGTTGAGAAAATAACGAAGAAATCATCCCATCCGAGACCGGGTCCCATAAGTCGTCCGACTACCCGCAGCCCGACAACAAAGAGGACCAAAAGAACGACGAAGCAGTTGATGACGAGTTCGGCCGTGACGAAGCCCAATATGGGCAAGAAGACCTGCGCGGACGAGTCCACTGGTCCCGCCGGAGCAGCAGCAGACATGGTGGGCGAGATTTGCGAAGACAAGCAGAACAAAACACTCAAATCGAAACAAAAGACAACCGGGGAAGGGTTAAAATATCACAACCGACATCAATCAAGCAAGCATGGGGAGAAAATGACGAGGAGGAGTCAAGTTACCCCAGTGTTCCTTATATCAATTCCAAGTGCGAGGGAAAAAAGGAAAGGGTAGTAATGGGACAAGGAACAGTAAAATGTCCTGTCGATCATTGATTGTTCCTTTCTTAGCTTGCGGAAGCGAACGGCTGCGGCGCATGTATGTAGAATGTCAGGATTGAAGAGGGGAGAGAGGACAGGAACCTGCATTAGTCTACACTAATTCTCTGCAACAACGGTCATCTAGACCAAACTAAGGTCAGTAACTGCCAGAAAGAACCGTATGACTGCGCAACTTGGACCCAGTAATCTCTTTGCCACGGGCTGTTCTTGGGAGGGATCATTCGAGTATCCGTACCCGAGAACCCTTTGGCACCGCGGGCGCGGATTCTGAGACCAAGCAGGGGTCTCCCGGGCAGAGGACAAAAGTCTTACGGATCCAGGGTGGAACAAACTTGGCACGGTTGACCCTTGTGAGTGGTAGAATTTACGGATATAACGAGCATTGCAAATTGCCACACGTGAGTCAAGTAAAACCCCAAGGTTGCCAAGAAGCCAAGGATTGGAATCCTTCGAGAGTCAAGAAAAACAGACGAGAAAAAACGAAAAAGCAACCACAGTTCAGCTGTTGGGAGTCTGAGCACCAATGCCCGGGCACTGGTACCAAGAAAAAGCAAGCAAGGTTCCATGCAGAGGCGAGAAAAAGGAACACGCGATCGCATGGCAAACAGGTCATTGGTAATTGGAACCCAATAAACTGAATCCACAAGGAAAGAGACGCTCTGTTTGCTCTTCGACCTCTGACTTTCTTGACTCGGCAACTGCAGCATAACATTACATCGCAAATGGACATGCCGGAAAATGTGCCGGGGCTGACTAGTGGCATCAAGCATACGGATAATCCCTGGTGGGCAGTGTTCTAGTAGTTGTGCTGCTGACAACACTGGCACTTGTCGAACTAACGATTAGCTATCCTAATGCAGCCTTAGAGACCTGAACAAGGCTGAACGAAAATGGTAGTTCTTGAGAACAGACATTGCGGAGGGCATAGGGAAAGTAACGGTCTACCCGAAGCGCAAGATTTGGGCGGTTGAGATTGCGAGTTACTGCGAGCTAGAGACGACGGACGGTTGTTGGTGCCCGTGGCTAAAAGACTCCTGGACCACTTGGCGAGCAGGGTTAAGGACTAAAGTCTCCAGTCGAGTCCACTTGGTTTGCAAGATTTCAGTTGAGAACGTTGCAGGCCCAGCCCAAGAACCTCCATTTGGACTAACGCTGGAAAAAGAGGGGTCCCCGGCTAACCACAGAAGGTGTCTAGCGTCGGCTATGCCTTCTGTACTCACTGAAGAGAACATTTTACAGTGGTTAATGCACCTACAAATCCTTCATAAAAAGCAGAGTTCGCCGACTCGCGACTCGCGACTCACGACTCATGACGACGGCGACGCTAAAAATTAAAGAGCTCTTTTAGTTCTCAACGGTTCTCAGTAGTGAAACGACTTGTATCTTCAGCAACCGTCTCTAGTGTCGGAAGTCGAGAGACAAATTGGTAGTACCGTTGAATTGAGTTTCGGAATTATCGAGATCTTAAACTGCACGATGCTAGCTCTCGAAACAACGTCTGACGTGCTTCTTTCTTACCTTCCATTACCGTAATACAACCTTTCACTCGCCACTTTTTCAGGGGGTTACTTGTCTTGGCAGAACCAGGTTTGCGGTGTCCTTACAAAATCCTCCCGTTTTGCCATGTGTGCATGAAAGGGGAACGAACCAACAACCAACAGGTCTCTCTTCTATTTGGTAGGCCAAGGGGCATAAATGGGGTCCCCCTCCCCTCCCCCCAAGACCCTTGTTCCTTGACCTCAAACACTCGTCGGAGATGGGACCAGCACGAGCCAACAGAAAGAGGACACAAGAGATGACTAGTCCACATGAGGAGGGGACTAGAACAGAAATTAATAATAACTTGTAATTACGGTAAGCTCGTCTCTCTACCTTTATAAAGGATTAGTCTCTATCAACCAAAGTCCCAACTGGGAAAAAAGCAAAGAATTTCTTGGTTTAGATCCTTCCCCCACTCTCCACCAACCATATCTCTCCCAGCTCTTCTCGCTTCGAGCTTCCGCGAAACATTAACCCATCTTTTCCAACTAAACTTTTCGGTACTACTACTGCCTCGCCTCGTATCACTATCACCATCATCACTCTGTCATCATGTCTGCTCAGCGCACCACCAAGCAATGGATCCTGGCCAACAAGCCCACAGGGGAGCCTGTCCTTGAAGGCCCTGACGCCACCTGGAAGCTGCAGACCGTCACCCTTCCCGACCTTGAGGATGGCCAGATCCTCGTCAAGATCCAGTACTTCTCCAACGATACTGGCCTGAGGAACTTTATGCAGAGCACCGTCGCCCCTGAGCGCTTCTATGTCCCTACCGTCCCCGTCGGCTCGCCTATGCGATCCGGCATCATCGCTGAGGTCGTCGAATCTAAGTCCGACAAGTTCAAGGTCGGCGATCTCTGCATGGATTTCCATCTCGGCATCTGGAGCGAGTATACCATCCTAGAAGCCGAGAACTCCCAGCCTCTCGCTCCCCTCCCCAATGGTCTCCCTACCACTCACTTCCTCGGTGCCTTTGGCGCCTCTGGTCTCGCTGCTTACACTGGTCTGTACTACGCTGGCGAGGCTAAGCCCGAGCACACCATCGTTATCTCTGCCGCTGCTGGCGCCACCGGCTCCATGGCCGTCCAGATCGCTTCCAAGATCCTCAAGGCCAAGCGCGTTATCGGTATTGCCGGTTCCGATGAGAAGTGCGAGTGGGTGAAGAGCATCGGTGCCCACGAGTGCATCAACTACAAGAGCCCTACCTTCCTCGAGGATCTTAAGCGCGTTACCCCCGACGAGGTCGATGTCTACTTTGACAACGTCGGCGGCTTCGTCCTCGACGCCATGCTGACCCGCGTTAAGCGCCACGGTCACATCGCCGTTTGTGGCGCCGTTAGCAGCTATAACTCTGATGAGCCCATGGCTCTTAAGAACTGGTTCGAGCTTATCTCTTCGCGTATTAACATCCGCGGCTTCATCATGCTCGACTACATGGACAAGGTCCCTGCCATCCTTGGCGAGCTTATTGGCGCCACTGCCGACGGCCGCATCAAGCTTGAGGCTGCTGAGACCGTTATTGAGGCTCCTATTGAGAAGCAGCCCGAGACCTGGATGAAGCTCTTCACTGGTGTCAACCAGGGTAAGCTCCTCACCAAGCTCATCATTTAAGATATAGATATATATACGGGGAAGATATTTAGTTAGTGGATGATATAAGAGTCGATGATTTTACGGCAGGCATTTGCATAAATAGAGGCCACTGAAAATAGACTGGCATAAGAAGCATACAAACAAGTCCTCCCGTCTCACTGTGATACCATGTGAATGCTGTAGCTTCGCACGTGGGGAGCATAAAGTTTGAACTAAGCCTCAAAGCCGTTGGATGCGGCCGCAGGATTATCCTCGCGCAGAGATTCTCTCGGTATCAATTCTACTCCACACGAAACCAGATCTGATACGTGATACGCTGTCCGTTAGAACTGTCATCCTTCCCGATGGAAACACATGAAACAGCCAACCCATTCCCCGGGACCGCTGTCATCCAAATTTCCTCAGTGGACCCATCAAAGTTTCTCGGGCCACAGGATCAAAAGGGGCCAGTTCATCCGTTTGCATCCTACTACTGCAGGGGTCGAAAATCTCTAACCAACGTCACCCCTGACATGCAGAAGGATTACCTTCCCTTCCAGTGGAACTCCGCGTGTCTTGACGCACATGAATCCTCCTGTAGGCAAACGGCACTGCTCATCACACTTTCTAGATATGGTCAAGGATATCGTTCCTCATACCAATCGTTTGGGACGTTTTAAATCCTTCGTGGAGATCAAGCTAGATCCAACATTAACTGTTTTACTATAATCCGACGTGCCACCGAGAGAGGAGGCGGAAAATTATCTGGATTCTATTAAGAACCAGGTCGGGATGGAGGTTCATCTTGTTCCGGATGTTACTGTCGCAGTTGAGGGCGATCTTAACCTCCTGCTGGGCTAATATCGGTTCGGGTTTTTGTGTAGCAATACGACCCAAGCTTTTCGAAGATCGACCCCGCTTGCGCAGATTTCTTGTTATCAGATGCAATTGATGATTGAGCTTGACGTTGAAATCTGCGCCGCAATGACTATCACGATTATTCTGGTAGCCAAGAATCAACATTTGCATATTGTAACAGGGTTATAGTAAGCTGTTATAGTAAGCTGACGATTGTCCTTCCTAAAACTTTGGTCCCCGCTTTCATAGGGCTTCTCATCTCGCGATTGCTTCAATCAGAGCACTTTACCAGTCTACAGGTAATATATATTCTCCGCATTATTGCCCGGACTCATATCCGGCCCTCGTGTAAGCTCCAATGGCGGCATGTGCCAAGAGAACCGTTTGCTGTGCCTTACAGAGATAATCAACACCTCGACCTATCATCGACCCCACATCGTAAAGCTTTCGCAACTATTCTTTCGAATTCATCGAGGCAAAATTAAGGGCTTATCGCATTCCCTTCGCTGGACGTCAGGCTGATTACCTGTGAAGCCATTTTCCTGAACTGATGGTTGATGGGCAAGATTCTTGACATGGAGTTGGAGCTTTCTCCAGGGTAGGGAAAGCTCCATCATAAGGCTGGAACACAATGTAATTTTAGCAAGAAGGTCTATCAGTACTTGATTATGCATTCAAGAAGCTGAAGTATCTAGGCCTGTTAACAATTGACTCAACTGTCTTTCTAAAAACTTGGCAGGATCTTTACTGGCTTATACCAAAGTCTTGTCAGGATTGAAGCTTTCTTGTGGATTCCGAACAGATGACCCATCCTCTCTTGCACCTTAATCAACATCTTATAAACACCCAAAGACTTACGAATCACAGACTCTTGAAGCGATACTGGCAGGTCAATCGTATTCATAAGCTGCATTTCAAATAACAATACGCTTCTCTATCTCTTTGTTACTCCAGAGGTATGCGTGAGGTACCCTTTATCGTCTTATCTTATCAGTTGACCTGCTGATAAGGGACCTTTCTTTCCACCAGATTAGTCCGAGATAAGAAGTACTGCTTATCGATAAGCACACGCCACCTCGGGTTTTCGTTCTTCCTACCGATTATGATAACTCACATTATTATCCGTATACAACTCCCCTTACCCACAGCTGAAAAAGACACCCTGCCCATAATTAAATCTGCAAGATTTTACGTCACAACTTTGAGGAATTTGAGTTTGAATGCTGTTTCAGCTGAAAGCGCTGACTGTTGATGGAATTGAAGCCTACAGTCTGACGACCTCGCTGCACCTCCAGAAAAGCTCGCCGTCGTATGTCGGAATGATATCTCAAATTATAGCAACATGTGAAAGCATAAATCGTCATCTAAGCGTCTTCAACCCATCATGAAGAATCCAGAATCCCCATGCTTTGGTATTGGTGTAATCACTAATGTCTGGAGGATCCAAGTGGCGTACGCCACACCAGATCTCTACCCCTGTTTCCATCATAGCGTAGCAAGGTGCCTGCACTGTCACTCCCACATTAAGCCTAAACCGTGTGATTAACTTCCCATTGGAATGAACCGGTGACATGACATTCCTCGCTAGCCGCCTCAAGACGGGATCGATCTGTCGAGACCTGGGCGTGCTAGGCCAGGAATGTAGTAGAACATGTCTCAAATGCTCCGGTGACGGTTTTTAAAACTGACTTGGTTCCCATTTCCGTCTCATTCTCCTTAGTCTTTCCTTCTCGAGAGCCTCAAAATGAATCTCTTGTTTTTCCTCTGTTTGGTGGGAGTCACGACGGCTTTGTCTGTATCGGATATCCCATCATGTGCGGTAAGTCCACATGCCTCATCTGATCGCTTAACTAACAGGTTGAAGATACCATGTCTTATGCAATTGCTCGACTCGTCAAATGGCACGAATGCCGATATGAGGTCAATGTGCGATAACCGCTCTTCATTTCCGACGGAGGTGATGAGCTGTGTTAATAGCAATTGCAATGTTGAAGAGCTCAGAGGTAGCAGTTCGGTGCTCTAATGTGACTTGGCTAATACTGTACAGGTCTGATGGAGTTTGGAGCAAAAGCTTGCAATATGCCTCTACAGGATAACCGTCAAGAATATCGAGCTGTTATCATCGTCTTCACCACTCTGGCGATGTTCTTTGTCGCCCTAAGAGTATCTTCCAAGTTCATCACCAAGATACCCTGGGGACCAGATGATACCTGGGTAGTCATCGCATTTGTAAGATACTTTCGCTTTCTTTTGGCATCACGCTAACAGAAAACAGATTTTCTTGATACCCTTGACTGTGTTTATACTATTTGGTAAGTTTTAGTCACCAGTATCTTGTGATGTGTCGCGTGGCTCATGGCGTCTACTTATCAGCAATACAACATGGTATTGGACTTGCTCTTCCTTTGTTCACCCAAGCCAATATGAAAAAGGCTATCAAGGTAACTAGCTCAGATATATCACGAAATCTGTGTTAACTTGATGCAGGAGATAGTTATTGTGCACACGCTGTACTTGTGCGCCTTGGCTGCAGCAAAAAACTCGATCCTCTTCTTCTACCTCCGTGTATTTTCAGATAATCGATTTCGAATTGTGGTCTGGGCGACAATCGGCTTCAACATATTATCCACAATCGTCATTTCAATTCTCAACTTTACTATCGGAGGAGCTGTGGGCAATTTACTGAATGTAAAGAACATGAACACTTTCGATCCAGAAGACTACGTACCGAGCATCAGGATTGTATTGATTAGTTGTTCAGTCAACCTGGCGGTCGATGTCTGGATGCTCATCTTGCCCATGACGCAACTCTGGAATATCGGACTCAAACTCAACAAGAAGATCACTGTCATGTCCATGTTTGGGCTGGGAGTTTTGTAAGATTCCTTAATCATCTTGTATACTCTGATACTAACAAAATGATGAGTCTGACAGCTGTCAGTCTGGTACGGACAATCTTGACGGCAGAGCTCCTTGCGTTTCCCGCAGAAGCAGGCAAGTAAAGTGTGGTCGAAACGTTATAATGTACTAACATGTTAGAACAGCAACCGGCCAAGTGCAGATCGTCCTGTGGGCATTAATCGAGACTTATGTAGGTACCATAGTAGCCTGTGTGCCATCAACGCGACAATTGGTACAGAAGATGATGTGCAGGAGGAAAGAAAAGGAAGGAACGGCGAAACCAATTTTTATCGACCGATCTTTGGCACGGATAGAAGATGAAGAGATGCCGACGCTGAGTGATGTTGGAGGATTGACAACTCTTACTGGCACTATGAGTAGTGGAACAACGGCAGTAGCGGCGGAGGGGTTGGAACACGAGATGGTGGTTATGACGAAGGCGAAGAAATGAGGGAGTTGCTAGATGTGTGGAAGAGCATTGCATATCAAAGAGCGAGTCATTATCTGTGCATATCTTATGATACCTATTTAATCTTTCTTTTTGGAATTGTGTAAACAATTGTTACATAATTGGGACGATTGTCTCGTATGCGTCGTCCATCAAATCGCTGCTGTCGTTGCTCAGACGATAAATCAGGGTCAGTAAAACCGCCCGGTAAATAAGAACGTCGTCTAGTGGGTGAAGGGTCGCAGAAGGAAACTTCCGAACGTGACTCTTATGCTTCTGGTTCCTGTATGTCCTGTCTTCGCTCTTACTAACATCATCATTGAGAAGCAACTCTCCCATCTCCCACAGATTCTGTACCATCCTTAAACCTTTATATGTGTCGCCTTGAACTGCGTGGAGTTCCTCTACTGAAAATGCCCACCGACTCCACCGGTCTGAGTAAAGACGATTTAAGCTGCCAGGGTCGTCTATCGCGCCTAAGAAATGACTAAGCTTGCCATGCAAGGTCGGTAACATGAATCCATCGAGCCTGGATAGCACTGCTGCGTTCCTGGCATTTGTCTGTGGAACTGTGTCGATCATTTGTTGGATCCCATCTCCAATGACGCTCAACTTGAGTTTCCTGCACAGGGCATGGGGTGCTATTTGCTTTAACCATAAATCAATGGACTTCAGAGCTTCCCGAAAAAGATACTGAATGGTCATGGTTTGGTCATCATACTCGCCCTCTTGGTTAAGGCTCTTATCAAGGTATGCTGAGCAAGATATGTAGGCATCCTCGCTCAATTCCAGCTCGTATATATCAGGATTGATTTCCGACTTAGCCCACGATGTAACAGTCTTGGTGAAATGAAGTCCGTGATGGGCCTCATTTGCTGACTGACGGAGTGAAAGGTCGCGAGAAGCCGCGGATCTCATACTCCAGAATCGGCTTTGAAGTAGAAGAGTGGTAAGTTTTTCGCAGAGTTTAGTCCTTTTGTGTGGAAAGACGAACGGATAAGGTTGTGGTATATGCGCCATCAATAGATATAAAGGCCCCTTGACCAGAAAGTCGGGGTGGAAGGCCTCCACATAATCAAGCAAGTTGAGGCATGCTGGCTTTGATTGCTGGTCGTGATGGGGACATCCCTTTCGTAAACTATCCCTGAATGACTTCATAAATACATCGCCCTCAAGTAGGTTAAAAGTGAGTGGCTGGCCCTTTTGGATAGTCCCCCTAGTCCGTTCGTCGTTGCGCTTGGGTGCTGAGAGATCCATATGACCGTGGGCCTGAAGTAGCCGTTCATACATCTCGCGGCGCCAAGATAAATCTTGGAAGGCTATTTTTCCATACATCTCAAAGAATCCAGTAACACCCAACAAAGGATGATGTCGAAATATGAGATTAAAGCGACGATCGCGGACCCTCGGTAAACCAGTTTCTCGGTCGACATTTAGACGACCAAATCCTCGCGAGAGAATCATAGCCAGAGCTGCGACAAATCTTATGGAGCCATATGCTGGGACAGCTGATAACTCTGAAGGGATAAAATCGGCCCCGGTGATTTTGACATCGCCCCAAAACTTTGTCTTGTCTAAAGAGAGGTATGATAAAAGAGCAAGCCATGTTGCTGGGAAGTAATCATTTCCCCCCTTCCTGAGTCTTGCTGAATCATGTCCCGGACGAGCAGAGACCAGAACTTTGAAGTTAAGCAAATCGATCGTTAGTATTGGCGTGGACGCTGTGGTCCGAAATCGCATCTCAATCCAGTCGAATGCAGTACGAGTAAGCCCTGACCATGGACCAATAGCGTAGGTTCCAGACTTGGTACGGCCAGGACCAGCAGCCAGGAAAGATTGAAATGCGGCCAAAGCTGCGAAAAGAATGGCAACTACACCGATAATTGCCGTGAATACGAATGTCAGAGGATCCCAGTTGTACTCGTTGTTCTGCTCCTGGATCTCCCTGAGAATACTCGTGATAGTCTCGAAGATGCACTCAGTGGTGTTAAGTGAGCACTCGACCTCAGCCTTGGATGCCATGTTGCTAGCTGATAGCCCGAACAGCGATAAAAAGAAAAATACGAAGACGAGTGTCCAAGAGTGGGAGATATCTGCGACATTTATGCACTGATCCGCTGGACTCGACCGCCCTGTCGCAATTGCAGGCGTAAATTTTTGAATCATCAGACCAGTTAGGCAGCTTGAATGTGCAACCCGTACTAACGCAAGGCCGTTTTCAGAGGCCGTGTAGCTCTTCTCCCTTCTCTTGCATGAAGCTAATAACCTTTTATTGGTTGTTCAAGAGGCTTTATGCAAGCCACCTACTTATTTGTGACAAGACCAGCCAAGCTGAAAACACTCATGGTTGGAGGCAACAAAGCCAAAAAAATAATACTTTCTTACTACCCAACACATAAAGCCATTGTCTGATAACTTTATTTCTGAAGTCATTGAGGATAATCATGTGTATGAAGATATCGTAATTTAACGATCTTCCAATCGATTGATTGTGCAGCCAGATTAATATAAGTATCAAGTCACTTCAATAGATAGTTGGCATCCATAGACGCACTGGGTATAATAAGTATGTATTAAGCACTACATTATTCTAGGCCAAGCTAGCCTGAAGAGAGATTGATTTGTAAGAATGAAGAACATGGACTGGTTATTAAACCTTTTGTCTTAGCTCGTCTAATCTGAGCTGTGTACAATCAACAAGGGCACAGCCGTGTTTCCTTGACTGTAGTCAGGGCCAAGGAATAAAGTATCGATACCGCTACCACCAGAGGGACCAATGTATGTAGTCCCCCAAAGGGTTCCTGTAGGATTACAAGTTTGTGTAAACATGCTACAAAAGAGCTCAGGCACGGTGCACTCCAACTGGCGACTGGTAGGTGCCTCGCAGGTGATGAATTGCTCTTGCAGTGACCTATTGTCACTGCAGACCTGAAGTGCACTGGTGCCATCACCAGGAGTCCAGCCACAAATAGGTTTCGTGCCGTCAAGAAGCAAGTAGCCAGTAGTGGGATCGACGGTGAAGAATGCGTCGGGATAGCCTAAGCTGCTGTCGAAGCTGAGTTTAGAGCCCTGGTACCGGTTTGATATAATAGCTTGGTTTGCATAAGTTCCGCTTCCAGGGACAAGGCGGAACATTGGCACGGTGGGCGCGGTAGTAGTGGTGGGAACTGCAGTAGTTGTAGCTTCGGTGGTGGTAGGAGCCTCTGTGATCTCGGCCGAAGTAGTGACAGCGTCTGAAGTTACCGTAGTCTCAGCTGTGGTATCCGCGACAGTGGCAGAAGTTTCCTCAGTGGTTGCGGCTGAAGTAGCGAAAGTAGTCGCCTCCGAGGTCGTACCACCAGAAGTGGTTGCTTCAGTGCTGGCAGTGACTGTTTCAGTGACCGTAGTCTCCTCAGTGGTTGCCTCAGTGGTTGCGACTGATGTAGCAAAAGTGGTCGCCTCAGAAGTAGTAGTTTCTACTTCAGTAACCGCGGTCACTCCAGTGGAAGTGTCTGTAGGAGTCACTGCTTCGGTCGTGGTAGTGGCAATGGTGGCCGAGCTGTCCGAAGACAAGGTGAAAGTGGAGGAGCCGGATATTGTTACGGTTGTTGCAATTGAAGAGTCAGATGCTAGGCAACACCATTAGTAAGGCATGGTCATCTGGGAGTGTATCACTTACCCGAGGAGATAGGTTTGCAAGGGCTTCCAACTGCAATATCAAGACCAGCAAGGCCAACGGCCAGCAAGCGAAGGTTGCTCAAATGCATGATGGCTCAAATGAATGACTAAAACGAGTGGAAATTGGGAGAGGTAACTCAAGAAGAAAGCGACGGGTGATTGGAAATCTGGAGAGCATGCCTTTATTCTTCTTGGATTTTAGAAACAGACCTTCGGAAATTAGCATCTCGCACAAATCGCATTAGTGCCTAGGGAAAGTCAAAAGTTTGTGTTCACGACCGGGACTAGTGGATTTGAGCCGTCAGCTATCAGCGCAGCTTTAGGCTTTCTTTCGATAGTTTATAGGCTAAGCCCTCACTATTAAAAATGGCTACGGGTCTCCCCGAAGACCCTGAATGCGCCAATTTCCCAGATGGAAGCTACCGAACAGTTCTGTTTGCAAGGTTCTCGCGTATTCCAGGAAGGACAGCCTGGAATCTGGAGCGAGAAATTTCCAGGGAACGCCGCAACTTCCTACGCATCTACGTGCTTACCGAACTCCCATCTTCTAGCGGGTTGCGAGCTACAGTAACTGGCAGTCTCTTTGCCGGTCAACCCAGGTGTCCTTACTGCTGCGTTGAAAAGGAAACAGTCAAGGAATGACAAGAAAATGGAAAGCGCTGGTGTGGGATGGCAAATACCTGTTTATTGGTTTGGGTTCGGAACTTCAACCAGAGTGCATTCGCTCGAAATTTCACACAACATGTCTTGGTCAACAGGTTGTGAAGTGATCTGTCAATTTCGTACTGTTCAATTTCGAAATAATTGTATGACGTCCTGGTCGATGTTCAACATGCTTGTAAACGTACAGAATAGAGGCCAGGGAAAAAGATGATTGGTCAATGGCTATCTCGCGTGCCGTAAAGTACCCCGCATCTGTATGTCAGCCTGGATGGTAACAGGGCGCGCCAAGAGAACCTGATGCAGTCTGACTCATTGGGTTATGGTCTACTATACCCGCGAGGTTGAGACGCAAATCTCCTTTATTCAAACATAGCTCTTCAACGCTCAAATGGCAGCCTCCGAATCAAGTGTCACCATCGAAGCGGGATATCGTCCTGGCTTACTCGCCAGATGTCTCGAGATGCACATAGCCTACTACCACCCCATCAACTCCTGGGGTCTAGCATTCGAAACCTCAGTCGGCACAGCCTGGGCTGATCTTATCCGAAGACTCAACACCAACCCACGTAACCAGGTCTTCGCCGCAGTCCAGAACACGAGGCCTGATGATGATCCTGCAGCATTTACACAGAAGATTGTGGGCACCATCCTTGTCGACGCTGAGAGTATGAAACAGCCCGGCATGGCGCAAATACGGGGTTTCATAGTGGATGAGCGAGCCCGAGGTCTCGGCGTTGGGAAAAGATTGCTGGCTGCGGCGATGGAGTTTGTGGAAGAGATGGGATTTGAGAAGGTTTCACTTTACACTGCGAGAACACAGGAGACGTCGTTGTTCCTCTATGACAGAGCTGGTTTTGTTGTTGTCGACGACGAGAAAAAGGATCTGTGGGGTTGGAAGATGAATGAGTTGACACTTCAATGGACCCGCCCCGGTTCAAGCTTGAACGACGACAACTGCAGCAGCAAGGAAGAGAGGGTAAACAAGTGATGAGAACACGACGACGTTCTTGCGGAGTCGACCTTCTGACCACCCTGTGGTATTGGTGAAAGGAAGAGAAACCAGGTCTTGTGTAGACATCGGGGTGACGATGCTTGAAAAGTGTAAATTTGTTGAGGAAAAAGCTTAACTTCTATCATCCAAGAGCGACTGTTGCCTTCGCCTCCTGTGAATGACACACCTCCAACCTTGATATCAGAGTCTTCAAGCCTGGGCAGTGCCTGATTTGCCTCTCCAAGAGCCCAACTCATAGCTGTAGCTTACATCGTAGGCTTGCTGTTCCTTTGTCGACTTGTACTTCGACGTCTTGACCTCCTTGGCCTCTGGGAAGTTTGTAGTGAGACGGTCGATAAAGGTCCCGTATGGTTCGAATGCGATCTTAGTATAATAGATCGTGGGCCAAGTAGCTATACGCAACGAAGGGGTCTAATCCGTCCATGATATCTACGGGGAACTCGGCATGGTATACATAAGCATTGGCCTTGTCGGTGTCATTGCAAACAATAAGACAGACCTAAAGACATTAGTATCGCCGTTCTAAAAGGAAAAGGGAAAAGGTAGAGTAGAATACCGGATAGCTCTGGCAGCGACCCTGATGCCATTCATCTTGTGCTAGAGACAACATGGTACAGACAAGATACGGATCTCGAACCCACGTCTCGGGCGCGTATTGTCGCAATCTGCGCTCATATAGCCGTTGGGCAGCTTCTTTTCCCGCTGGATGCCCATTTGGGTAAAATTTCCTTCGCCGTTGAGCTGTTGCCGTTTCGTAAGAATAAAAGCCCACCATACGCCGTGCAGTGTTGGTCTCTGATGGAGGTAGAGCTGGCGTTAAGTAAATGCTACATTCCATCCAATGTATTTCACGATGAGCGTAGTAGAAACCTGGTCCACCACTGCATAGCCTGTTAGTAAAAGAGGATGAACAAGGGTAAAGCGGCATACATACATAACATGTTCCAAAGGACTCCCATCGCCTCTGAAAAGCCTCTTAAAATAAGTACATTTCCCAGAGCAAGTCTCCGTTTTCGCGAACTCTTTAACGCTATCCACGGTGTCCTCTTGATGTTTACCGGTTTCGGTAGGGGTCTCGAGTTGCTGAAATGTGCAGTTTACAAGCTGCATGTGTCGTTCGGTCCATCGTAGAGGATGAGTGGCAAACCAAGGATTTTGTACGCTCAGCTCATGTAGAGACATGTTGAAAGAGGTTCCCTCATCCATCGGCGAGAGATGTGATTGTTTGTTGTTGCGGTGATGTTGGAAGATGGTTGGAAGAATTAACGCAGGGTAATCAAGCGGGTGGGAAAAGGCGATTCCGATCCGGTCGACAGAACAATGGAAGCATGCTAGGCGGAGGAGAAATCAAATCTCCACAGTGGCATGAACCCGCTGTTCATGATGTTCCTATGAACTTAAATTGGTAGATGCCTGTTGCTCGAAGGTTTATCTCACTGTAGCCTACGAATACCGCCGAGGCGTCGCCACGGAAACCCTGAGCGGAAGTTTCAGGAGAATAATCTAAGGTTGTCTTGCACAAGAGAGTTAGATATTACTGGAGGGAAAGATTAGATTTTGGACAAACCTTGATGGAAGCTCTGTATTGGAAATCAAAATATGGAATTTGGAATAGAGGTATCGATTCTCAAACTTCTGTGTCTGCTCGCTCTATGTCCTCCGTACGATATCGTTCCATGCTAGATCATTCCATCTCTGCCCTTTGCTAGCAACTATGCATTCCATTTCCGTTTGTTTTTCAGTTGGATTGCGTTAGTTACTAACGACAATTGTTTTGCAAACGGGCTTAGTGATGGTATTTGTTGATGTCAGCCTCCCTTATGTGTCTGTGTCTGCTATAGGCTACTAGATGCGCAAAGGAAGAGTCGTCTAACGAGATTTGGAAGATCTAAATCCCCTTCCAAGATCACATATCGGGGCTAAATATTTCATCCCTCCCGGTTCCCAGCGGTAAGTGTTTGGCAGGTGTTGGTGCTAGCAGAATTGGATACTTTCTGCTTGTCTAGTTCTTTGTCCAGCAGGCACTTCGCACACAATAGCAAACGACCCATTAGCGCTTAGCTATCTATCTCCAGTAACTTTTCTCTCTTCCTTCTTCTCCAAAAACTCAGTCTCTACAACCTTTACAACCGTATCACGCCAAGAGCTTGCCATGGATGACCCGTTGGCTGAGCTGACGCCTCTGCACCGCGCTGCTTACGGCAACGACATTATTCGTTTCAACCATCTTCTAGAGCAGCCCGAGATTCGGACCAGGCTTAACGGCTGGTTGGGAGAACAGTGCTTGACGATCGCAGTAACGGACGGCCATGTTGAAATCGTCAAGGCCTTGATTTCACTCCCCTCTTCAGTGTTCGATTGGACAGGTACAGCATCCCCAGAGTTATTTTGATCCTGGATTTCTTTGTACTGATAATCGAATAGACATCACCGCTCCAGAGGGAGCTACCATGTACTTGAACGAGGCTGCCGTTTCCAGCCAATATGCTGTTTTCAAGCTCATTGCCGAGACGGGCAAAGTCAACCTCAGCAGCCGTGATGAGAAGGGTGCCACTCCCCTTCACTGGGCCAGCGAAGCGGGCTCTCTCCCTATTGTCGACTATTTACTCGAGCAGAAGGGCATCAACCCAGACGAGAAGGACGACAGTGGCCGAACGCCTCTTGCATACGCCGCTACAAGAGACAGTAGGGACGTTGCTTCCCGACTTCTGGAGGTAAATGGAGTTAATCCTGATGCTGAAGACATTGAGTGCAAGACTCCTCTCTATCGGGCTGCTCTACGTGGCAATAATGAGTTTGCGAGGATCTTGAAAGATTCCGGACGTGTCAACACAGATATGGAGGTTGAGGGGCTCCTGGACAGATGGAGGCAGCACTATTATTCGCAGCAGTTGTACTCCAATGAGCGGTGAAAGAATGATGAGAAGTATGCAGTTTTTAGCTTGACAGCTTGCTGTGGGGGGGTATAAGAATGGCAGTCCTCGATACTTGGTCTCCCAGTCTTGTGCCTTCTACAATAAATTATTCTGGTGCTCTGGAGAGCCCAGCACTTACCACGTCTTGATTGAACAAATCGTAATCCCACTCATGCATCCCAATCCTCCCGTTCTCATCTTAAGTTAAGTGGTTATGCTTTGTGATCAGTCTAGCTTGCGTTCTCTCACTCTCAAATATGATGAAACCAAGACACCCAGTGGCATGCCTGCTGGCTTATTCTGTGGCTCGAAGTCAAATGGAGGCTTGGTCTCGGCAATTCAACGAGCCCACGTCCAGAAAGAGAGGAAAGAAACCAGATAGTGAGCAGCGCATTTTAAGTTCAGCTAAAACTTTATGTTAGGGAAGGCAAAAAAAGGTTGTGTAGGCAGCGGAGTCATGATGCCTTATCCAAAGAGTAAATATCTCCAGAAACCATATTTGATAGCTGTGAGAATAAACCCTTAGCAACTAATTCTTCTGGTACTCTGACAGGTGCTTCTTTTTTCTTGCGCTTCTCTGCTTCTCTAGTTTGCACTGTTAGAATCGGCATGTTGAAACTCCTGGTTTTTTACTCGCCCAGTTGTTTGCCAGCTGGCGGCCAGCCGTTACTTCCGTGATTCACTGCCAACGCGGACTCAAGTGCTTAAGTCGCCACTCACCCTTTCTTCCCTCAACTTTTCCTCTTCCTTGCTTCACCAACGAGCTTCTTCTTCAAAATTATACCGCAACAACACCATTAACATGGATGCCTTCGCTCTCGACTTGGAGCCCCCTATGTGCAAGGCTATTCGTGAAGGGAACATTGCCGAATTCGTCTATCTGCTCCGCGATCCTCTCCGAGCTCCTTTCAATCAAACAGATGAATATATGTGCAGTGGATATACTTACATGACCTGCGCGATCACGTATGGACAAGCGGAGATCGTCAGAACTTTGATCATGCTCCCCTCTTCGGAGTTGGACTACCAACGTAAGCTATTGTTCCCTTTTTGACATTATACTTATTCTGACGGTTGGATAGGCTATCGGGCGTATCTGAACAGGGCTGTCGTCGACGACCAGCCTGCTATTTTCAGGATCATTGCGGAAACCGGAAGAGTCGACCTCAACGAGCTTGACCCGAAAGGCGGCACCCTCCTGCGCCACGCGAGTAACGCGGGGTGTTTCCAGACCGTCGACTATCTTCTCAATCAAGGCCTCAATCCCGATGGACGAGACAACGTTGGGCGCACACCCCTTTCCTATGCCGCTAAGAATGGCAGCGAAGACGTCACCTGCCGACTTCTGGGGTTTGAGGCAGTCAACCCAGACTCTAGAGACAACGAAGGCAAGACACCCCTCTATTGGGCTATCTACAACAATCAAGGCGCGGTTGCCAGGATCTTGAGCGGCACCGGACTTGTTGACAGAAGTGTCGAGAGCCGGGCGAGACGAGACCAACAGGCTCGCCTAACATTGACCTAAGGCTTAGAGGATAAAATAAATAGAGCATAAATGCCTGTCTAAGCTTGACTAAATCTTTTCGTCCCTTATGCTCCTAGTGACCAATTCTTCTGACAGCCTGGCGCCGCCGGTTCATCATACAGAGAAGACTGTACTTTTAACTTCAGCTAATACTACAAAGAGGCGGATGATTGTGACCCGGAATGATATAGGCCGAGATAATGGTCATGGATCCAAACACCCACGCGTAGCCACCAAGCATTGAGGCGCTCCGTGACAAGGAAGCGTTGGAGGTCTGGAGGGAAGAGCTGTCCAAAGTAATAGGCCTGATGGAGTATATTGTTCAAGTTGGACACGGGATGTTGATCTCAATAAATTCGAACTGCGTGCTTTGCGACAAGTAATTCCTCCATCGTGTGCTGTCAAGATCGCGATGGGCGCGTCGATACGCGACGCGTAAAGCTGTCACGTGGCCATGACATCACAGCAATGATATCATCTCGAAGGCGTCGCAAACTCACTGCTGGCATTCCCAGCTCTTTACTTGACAGGAGAACATAATTGACATTATAGGAACATCTCTCTTTTTACTTGATTGACGGCCAAAATGAGAACAAGAAACGGAACCGAAACTCACGAGGACAATTCTACCTCGCCGCAACCCCGAGGCCACAAGCGCCAATCAAGCAAGACGGACTCATCCGCGCCAGAGCCCAAGCCCAAGTAATCCAAGAAGACACAGGAATCCAACGCACAAGCCGATCCCTCAACTCCGACGGAAGAGAAGAAGCCAACACTTACAGACAAGGCTCTCGAGTTCGACTTCGATCACTCACAGATCCGAGATCCGCGACGTACGCCAGGACGCGTCAGAAGACCCCGTTACGAAAAGCGCGAATTGAGCGAAGAATGGCTCTCGAAATTCCACATTCCAAACCACAGAGAGGAAAAGAACGATCCCCTGTACTGCTTCTACGATCTGCACCAGTGTTATAAGAAAGGCCCCAATGGATCCCCCACGTACGATAGCGCGGGATTCCAGTTGGACTACAAAAAGGTTGAAAAGTGGATGAAGCCTGTGGGGTATAACAAGAAGTCCATGATGAACAGCATGGATCGCGCGCTAAAGAAGGGTGACGAGGAAAAGGAGGCTGCGTATGAGGCATTCTTCGTGAATGGCAAAGGCCCTGATTGTGGTCATCACGCGGTTATGGATCTCATCAAGGACAAAATTTCCAAGGATTTGGATGTTCCATTCCATCAAATTGACGTGAAGCAGATCAAGAAGTGGGGAGAGAAGGGGTTTGAGAAGGTGAAGGCGGATGAATGGTGGGTTGAGCCGAATGAGGTCGAGAAGGCTCGTTTTTCGAAGATGATGGGAGGAGCTAAATTGAGGAAGGATCTATAACGATTCCCCTCGTCATTGAGCTTATGTATTAGCGTTATTATGATGTCCTAGCTTTGATCTACTGTTGGTTTCGTTCAAAATGGTCTGTCGCTTCGTATTTTGTAGTGCATCAAACATCTGCGATGGCAAGGAAGCTTTCCCCAAACAATTACCGGATGACTCACGACTTCGTTTCTTGAGTGATTTGCAAAAGCACTTGATAGGAACGTGGGATGCATCATTCTCCTCAAGGGTGATAGAGGATCATGCACCTTCGCTTCCGACCCAACAGCAACCAGAACTAGTTAGCGCTGACCAAATCCTCCCCGGTGCTGTCAAAAGAACCTTGTACTGCGCCCCTTGCATGTCATACTCCACCTAAAGGGCGCACCAGCCTTAATTGAGATGACACCCCGTCAATAAATATGAAGGTGATCAACGAACCTGGACAGCAATACCTTTGTTGAAGAAGCCAAGACTCATTCAGCTATCGACTGTAACGACTGTCTCAAAATGGCGACTCAAACGGAAACACTAGTGGTAGAACCCATGCCGGTACCGCCAACTACCGACGTCGAGTCCGACACCTCCGACAGGCCCTTCTCAAAACTCCAAAAAATAGCAGTAACATTCCAACTTTCAGGCGTAAACTTCGCATGCAGCGCAACAAACGGGCTAATCGTCGTGGGTCTTCCCCAAATGACCTCCGATCTTCATCTCCCCGCCTCCCTCGCATTCTGGCCCTCCAGCGTACAAGGTCTAGCAACAGCATCAACGCTCCTCCTCGCAGGAGCCCTAGCCGACGTCCTCGGCGCCAGATCCGTAGAGCTAGTCGGATGCATCCTTAGCGGGGCTATCATGCTCGCTTGTGGCTTTATACAGGCTGGTGAGGAGCTTGTCGCGCTGCGTGCCCTGCAGGGCGTAGCTCTGGCGCTGCATCTAGCAAGTTCGGTTGCGTTGGTTACGAAGACCCTTGCGCGTGGGAGAGGACGCAATTTAGCTTTTGCATGTCTGGGATTGAGTCAACCTTTGGGGTTCTCTTTTGGTCTTGTGCTTGGTGGTGTGCTTGTTGAGACAGTTGGTTGGAGGGCGGGATGGTATCTCTACGGGGGTATTGTTCTGTTTTTGTCTGCGGTTGGGTTTTGGTCTTTGCCTAAGTCTGAACCGCTTGGGACGTTTAAAGATGTTATGAATAGTGTCGCTACCAAGATTGACTGGTTAGGCACTTTACTTGCTTCAGCGTTCATGGCTCTTCTCTGCTATTTCCTTGCGTAAGTCAGCCTCATCTTCGATCGCAAGTATGCTAATCAGACCACAGCATCATCAGCACCGACGTCTATCGCATCAAGGAAGCAAGCAGCATCGTCATCCTCTGTCTCAGCTTAGTCGCTCTGCCTCTATTCGTAGTGTGGATGCACATCCAGGTTAAAAAGGGGAAACCGGCGTTGATACCCAATTCGTTCTGGCGCAACCACGCCTTCACTAGCATCTGCGTGACGATCGCCCTGTCAAACGCTGTCATCAACTCCCTAGAGCTATTCTCTAGTTTATTGTTAGTTATGCCATGAATGTCACAAAATGTTACTGCTAACGAAGAACTTAGTTTTCAGGAGATCCAGCACTTGTCTGCCCTGAATGCGGCGATCCGGATTCTGCCGAGTGTTGTTGTTGGTGTGGCTTTGAACTTCACTACTGGTCTTGTCGTACACAGGATTCCTGCCATTTGGCTTATTGTTTCTACCTCTGTTCTAACTGCTGTCTCGCCGCTTCTCATGGCTGTCACCAACCCGAGCTGGAAATACTGGACAACCGCTTTCTTTGCTCAAGTCCTCATGCCTGTCTCCATTGACGTCTTATTCACGGTTGGTTTAATCGTCGTCACTGAGACATTCCCAGAAGATAAACAAGCTATCGCTGGATCGGTATTTAACGCGGCATCCCAATTTGGGAATGCTATGGGTCTGGCCATTATGCAGGTCGTGTCTACCCTGGTAACAAAGAACCATTCAGGGCTGGAAGAGACTAGAGCATTGTTGGAAGGATACAAAGCAAGTTTCTGGACCATGTTTGCTTTTATGCTTCTTTGTGCTTCTATTGGTGGCGTTGGGCTTCGGAAGGCGGGTAAGGTTGGGATGAAGCGAGAGTAGAGGATGCAGCCAAGACATTAGACTACATGACCCTTACGGCATTGGTATAATTCTGCATTTCATTTCACTTCAAGTGGGAAAGGATATTTGTTACCCGAAGTGTATTTATATCTAAGGGGTCCCTTGCATAGCTGAGCTATTTAATGACGATCAAAGTTTTCTAGCTCCGGTAGTTACGGGAATGCGAATCATATTGCGCCAAGAACAACACCATTCTCGTTGCTCTCACAGTGAGAATCTCAAACGATACTGAATGTCATTACCGGCCCTTTTAATTCTCCTTGCGCTGCTGAAAAAAGATTGATGACTGCCGGAACTTCCGATCGGAAGTACCGTCCGCGGAATTAGTTAATAATGGGCTTGGGCTTAGGTCCAGGCTTTGGCTTAGGCGCCGGTAGGGGTCTTGGACGGGGGTTCGGCACGTCAACGGTGTCATTCTCACGTGGAATGTTGGACGCTACAGAGGATGTCATTTTAGTAAGGGTCTTTGTTCGGTGTGTGATTTCTTGGTATGGTTGCTAGTCTTACCGAGACCGAGGTTATTAGACTGACCAGACTGGTAGGATCGCTGGCCATATATAATCGCCTCCAACTTGTGAATCACTAGCTAAAAGTAAAAGCTTACTCACTGATGCTGTAAGCGACCAACACTGACTAGCCCACTGAGCGACGCCATGTTTCACCCGTAGCCCCGGCATTGATTCACAATACGATGGATTCTAGACTCACATTCTTCAGCGGCATTCCAAACGTGCTCACGTTGCAGTGCATCTAGGATTTAACTTTTCGGCCCTACAGGCAGATAGTCTGCAGTGTAACTTCAATGGGATCTACTCCCGTAATGATGCATCCTTGTTAACAGATCGCCAATCTGCCCCAAAGCTCAGCTCTTGATCATAGCGCTAAAACTGAAGGGTTGACTGTTGATCAGCACGAGTCATTCACCTTCAAACCACGTTGCGCAAGCCATCCATGCCAATGAAGATCCCTCCTCCAAATGAGACCTCCAGCTGCGAGACATTTCGTTCGAGGTTAGTCGCCACGCAAATGACGGGCGTTGTCTCCCACTACCGAGATAGTACGGAACAAGCCGCCCCGGCTCTTGCATCACCCTCTCAAACATCTACCAAATTAGTTAGTGTTCCTGCCTTCCCCCCTTTCCATGCCTTGGTAGCGCAAAAGCTTGTTCTGCCCTAGCTAAGTGTACCATGTACCCGTCAAAAAGGACTGTGGTTCCGCTTCCCCAGACTTTTCTTCATCCCTTGTCTTGTTTAACTTATTTAAATCCTTCGTTCGTGCTCCTTTTCTGGGATGATCCTCACTTGTATCCTTGACGCAGATCGCCATGTATAATGAAACTTCACCAGCTACCGCTGAGGCTCGGCGGCTCAAGAAGCGGGAGCTTGATCGGAAAGCGCAGAGGTTAGCACGTGAACGGACCAAGAGTAGGATTGCGCAGCTTGAGAGTATGGTGGATAATTTGCGGCAAAGCGATTCGAATTCACAAATAGCTTCGTTGATGGATGAATTGGGCAGGATCACGAAAGAGAGGGACAATTTACTGCAAGTCCTCGACTCGTTAGGGTCGACCATTCGTCGTCATCTTGGCGATGCGAGTACCACCAAGGAAGCATCACCCGACACCAAGTCAGAAGCATCATCAAGTGCTACCACAAAGCTCCCTATACCAACAACATCAAGCAATTCCACAGCCCCAATTGACCTCACGAGAGCAGACTCAGAAACGAGTAGCTCTGCGATACTAGAACTCCCTATGGACGCACCCCCAACCGACCCCTTCGCATACACAGCCTGGACATACCCAGTCAGCAACGATCCCTACCCAACATCAATGGCCTTCGACAACACCATCCTCCCTCCGTCAGGCCACGGCTTCATGCCCATCACACCCCTCCTCCCCGCCCCCGCCGAAGAAAACGACGTCATCGTCCCGAAAGCCCCCGTTCTGTGCCACTGCTCCAGCCCCACGAGCTGCGCCTCGACCTACCATGGCGTTAAGCCCAACATATGGCGCGCCATCAACGAAACACTCCAAAAACCCACAAAGTTATCTGCCGAGGAGATGGCGGTTGAGGAATATGGTGCTGAGGATATGCCGATAAGGGCTATTGTGGAGGGGTGGGATAGTCTTGAGAGGGCGGGGAAGATGACGGCTACGTGGCGCAAGTTACGGGTTGCAGATGAGTTGTGCTTTGCGAACTGTGCGAATACTGAACGGCTTGCTGCTATGAGGATATGTCATATGCTTATTACGTATCATGGCGATCCAACGCTAGCACGTCGGGCGACGTTACCGAGATGGTATCTAAATAGGTAAGGCAAGCCAGCAAGTATCCCTAGACCAATGCTAATGGAAGATAGACCATCACAAGCTCTACCGCATTCCTACGGCATCGACTTCTTCGTCTGGTAAGTACACACTCAGTTCTATAGAACATCATCTAACAGCTTCAGGCCCGGCTTACGAGAACGTCTCATCTTCTCTCAACATCAATACTGCACCAACACATTCTGGGAAATGCTCCAATCAAATTTCAAAATCCTCTGGTCCGATTCCTTCCAAGACACATTCTACCACAGCCCACAAACAGGGAAATACCACATATCTCCCATCTTCGACCAGCGTATTCGAGATATCAACGCGTGGACGATGTCGCAAGATTTCTTTACACATTTTCCCGAGCTTGGGGAGGATATACCGACGTACATGGGGGTTCCACCGGGAATTGGGGGAACGGTTATGGTTTCGAGTCGACGGCGGAGGGGGGATGACGAGGATATTAAGAGGTTTAAGGGGCAGAGGGCTGCTATTTGTTGACAGCGTTGTAATATAGTAATAGAAAGAAGACAAACAGCACTCACAAGTCTGACCTGTTGGGTCAAGTAAGATGAAGACTATTCATAAAAGCTACCAGTTATTGGATTGTCAACTCCCTTATCTATCTCATGATCAGCAAGGTAGTGGAATAAGAACATCACTTGGTAATCAATGCTTATGTTCAAAATGGTACATCAGGTGAAAGGAAAATGGTTCCCGTGGTTGAACGATAAACAGAGTGTGATTTTATTACGTAGTCTATATGTTGTAGTCTTGATATTATCATAAATGCCTTTCATTCCCCATCTCTATATTCTATTTCGTTGCGTGAGGCTCAAAATAAGCACCGAGTCTAAAAATGTTAGCAATCGCATTCTTAACCCCAATAGTCAAGGCTCAACTTACCCAATAATGATGTAACACGCAAACATCAGAGCTCCTTTCAGTCCAATAGCTCTAATAGCAGTACCCGCACGACTCAGAATCAACAGGTTAATCAACAACCCCGATCCAACAAGCGTAGTTGTCTCAAAAACGTTAAAAGCCATCTCCAAGTTGCGTCCCAACATCCACGCTATCAGAACCGTCAAGGGCGCTACACAGAGAGCGATTTGGATAGCTGAGCCGACGGCGACGGAAATTGCGAGTTCGAGCTTGTTGCGCATCGCTACTGTGACGACGGTGACGTATTCTGCTATGTTTCCGACGATGGGGAGAATGATGAGGCCGATTAGCGCTTCTGATAAACCTCCTTCGTGCGTGACGTCGTCGATTGTCTTGACGAGGAATTCGGCGTTCATAGACATGAGAGCTGATGAGACCACCAGAACCGTAACAGCGGCTATCGTACCGCTGGTGCTGGAAACATGAGGCGTGTGATCAGGAACCTCGGGGAGTTCCGGCAGAACTCGACGGTGTACGCTGTTAACCGAAAGATCCCTCCCTTCGGACCCTTGAAATTCCGTACGTGAACGCGAGCGTGAGTGCCCTCTTGATCGATGAGACAAACTCGCTCGTGGTGCCGCTTCCCTCTTTACAAGCTCTTCCTCTGCCGCTCCTCTGCTGTCAAGAGTAGTACTTCTAGCCCGCGTCGGAACATCCCGATCAGAAAAGCGAATAAATCGAGAGTTGGAATGTTGGTTTCGTCGGTGTTGGTGATGATCTGTGTGAAGTGTTTGTAGAGGGATTGATGGCACTTCGACGTTCTTGGGTCTCATTTCATAGGCGAAGTAGACGATGTAAATGACCAGGACTACTAGTGACGAAGCGCGACTCATACTTAGTGCTGCTTCACTTAGTTTTCCTTTTTTGTGAAAAGTATAGTCGAAGGCGGTCTGGGAAGTTAGTAATGCTCAGAATGAGTTTGGATTGATGAGACTCACGGGAATGAGAATCACAAAGACGGACACGAAAAGAAGAGCGGCCAAAAGCTCGGATTCTTCCATGCTGCTATGAGCCTCAATATCGGTCATACTGCTCGCAACAAGAGCAGAGCCAAGAATCAGTAGCAGATTCACAAGCACACTTCCAAGAATCGAGGCTTGGACGATGCGAATATGGTTGTTCACCAAAGCAACCCTGCAAATGTCAGTTTTCATCTCATCGTCATTCTCATCTCACTTACACCCTATAATCTCATTAGCAACTCATCTCATCTCACTTCATCTCACTTAAACTCACAAAATAATAAGCTCAACAAGATTCCCCAGCGTAATATTCAAAAGCGCACCAATCGTATCTCCAGCCTCAGCAGCAATTCTCTCCGTCGCCTCAGTCAACATGACCGACAAAGGCACAATAGCAACTGCATTTGTCATGAAAATAACCAACGGGTTAATATGAAGCATATGCGCCGCAAGACCAATCGGTACGAAAACAAGCAACCAATTCAATCGGGATGCAACGACAGTGGAGCGGATCTGGCCGAAAAATGAGACGTTTTCGTGGGGAAAGTCAAAGCCTGACCGCTCATTCGGCGGCGATTGCGTTTCTAGGTCATTTGTGCTGGGAACGTTGAGCTGTTGGTAGCGGACTCTTGATGATGCGCGGAGTGCTCGCTTCATGGTGTCTTTTTACGAGCTTGCTTGATCAGTTTGCTGTTCTAATGTCGGCGATACAGGGGCTCCTAAGTTTTGGTTGCGCACCTCGTATACTAAAGTCGGGGCCATGGTGACCGCCATTCAGCGGGTCGTCTTCATCTTCGCTCGCAGAGCAGTCATTGTATCTGGGCGTGTCCGGACTCATTGAAGCGGAATAATAGTTGATTGTGGAAAGAAAGCAAAGCAGGCTGTGCAAAGAGACAGGGTGAGTTGGGCAAAATTTAAAAAAGGAGGTCTCAGCGTCCACGATATGATAGGAGTCGCTTAAAAAGTGAAGCTAATTAATCATTTTAGAGATGCAGCATTGATGATTTACCCCTGATTGTCACTGTGCCTAAAGAGAACGGGCTAGGTACTACGTAGGGCGGTAATCATATTTTAATCTCCATTGCTGGTGCTTGTGCGGCTCTCCCTTGTTTTATTGAAAACATTAGGTCCCCTCAGTGGATTGCACGCGACATTTTAGCGTCGTTGTCGCTTCCCCCCTACTCTACAGAGACTCATTATCACTGACCATTTATGCCACTCAACCGTAATGGATGCAATAGCAAGCATGAAAATAAAACATGTCTCGTGAATACCTTCTTTATCCTTTCCAAAACGTTTCCAGCCAGGTCGAGAATTGAATGGTCCAATCCCCTGTCGTTATCGGGAGATGACTGTGCCCCGCAGCGCCACCAAGGATGGAATGCGACAGGGTCCAGAACCTAGCTCAAGCATTGACGAGTCAAGGTAAATCGCAATCAAACGAGAGGTTGATTGGGGGATGAGACTGCGAAGGTCTCAACGTGAAGCGACAAGTGTAGCAGGTGGTATTCTGCATGGACAGCACAGCAGATACGCGGTTAGGCATTAAATGTTATAGCGGTTGAGGCGCTGTAAAGACCCGGAATTAAGCATTCTTGCCAAGCAAATGATGACGCATCATCTTCACCGCTTGCTCCTTTTGTTTCAAACATCCCTGCAGCAGCTTATCTTATCGCATCGTTATCGCTAAGTTGACGCGTTCTGCCGATCGACAATTTGGCTATCAATTGTCGCTCCAACAAAGCATGAAGGTGTTTTGAACCCTGATACTATTTAACATTTTTACTTAATTATAAAACTTGACTAATGAAGTCTTTACTATCATTGTTATTATTTTATCTTTCTAAATGCAATTCCTTTAAAGCGTACGGGCGGAACAGCGGTGTGAAATAAGCTTTTAAGTATAATAGACAGACGAGATTTGACTGTCCGGTATACCCTCGTACTCCACAGGTAGCAGTATTGATCCGACAGAATGTCACTCAAACAATTAAACGCTTAGCAAAGACTGTCATTTTATAATAGATGATCCGAGGTAGAACGAAGCTTCGGTGATCTGTAAATGAACCACGGTTGCTCAAACCTACTTGTCATATAGGGTAGGAAACGCACCATTCATAAGTAGATCTGAGGCTCCTCCTTCAGACTTAGTCAGCCAATAGCAGCCTGTCAGGCTTATCCAGCCTCTAGCTGCATCGATCGAGCTGCAAGCCACGTGACCATCTTCCGCCAATCAAAGCGCTACATTTGCTGACTGTCAGGCGCCATTAATCGTCCTCTCGCCGCATACCAAGAAAGTTCATTCTTACTGTACTTTATTTTTAGCACTTTTCTGACCTTGGAAATTCAAGTTCCAGTCGGTTATAGAGTTATTTTATAGCCACAGCAAATATCCCAAATGCCTACACTACGACTGCAGGATTCCATTATTTCTCCTCATGGATAACATCCCAACTGTGTCCCTCCCAGCGTCATTTTCACCGTGCAAAACATGTGAAGACGGCGACAGATCAAATACCGCCGATTTCCTCGGTGTTGGCATCAAAGACCTTGAGATAAGTGCCAATGCAGGTTGCTCAACTTGCCAGACCAGATATCTAGGTGTGTTGGGAGTGCGGGGCCACGAGAGGATAGAAAAGTCGGACCTGGAATTGATCATAGGCTTCGATGGCCCAGCTATAGACATATGCCCGCCTGGAGATGGTGGGATTTGACCGCCTACGTCTACCGGGGTCCCGGTAACAGCCAGTCGTTCTGTCCCGCTATTGGTGTAGCTCGAGAAATCGACAACCGAAAAGACAGTTTTACAACCAGGATGAGAGAGTGGCTGCGAAACTGTCGGGAGAATCACCCAGAGTGTGCCGATAACCATAGTGTTCTGCTTCCAAGTCGAGTGCTGGATGTTGGTGACACCAACTCAGGCTGGATAAAGCTGAGAGAGGTTTCCGGTCAGGAAGGATCATATACCGCCTTGAGTCACTGTTGGGGTGGTAGAATTGCAATGCGAATGGTCATGGCCAATCTTGACAGATACAAGGAAGGAATCCGATATAGTGACCTCCCCCTGACTTTTCAACATGCCGTCACCGTCACCAGAGACCTTGGAATAAAGTACCTTTGGATTGATGTTTTATGTATTATCCAAGATGACCAAGACGACTGGCAACAAGAATCTGGTAACATGGCCGCCATCTATCGAGATGCATACTTTGTAATAGGCGCCGACATGTCAAAAGACTCAAACGGGGGGTTCCTAGATGTTTCCGAAACCGACTTTCATGACGAGAAGAAACTAATAGCGCTCGACGATGAGTCAAATCCTATATTCGTCCGGGAGGAGTACCGGCGTGGCGGCGAATGGGACCAACCATTAGCTTTTGAACCATTAAGGAGAAGGGCATGGACATTACAAGAACAAATACTGGCTACAAGGATGGTCCATTTCACATCACAGGAGATGGTGTGGGAATGCAGATACGGATTGATCTGTCAGTGCATGCATCTTGACCGTGCCGGCGGAAACTCACTAGAACTTCGAGACTACTTTGCTTTTTCCTTTCCTAGAAAGTTCAAAGCGTGGTTTCAGGTTGTGAACGAGGTTATGCAGCGACATATTACAAAACCCGAAGACATACTACCTTGTCTCTCAGGTCTAGCCCGACTTCTACATGGGCATGAAGCTGGACGTTATCTCGCAGGTCTTTGGTCCAACGACTTGCCAGCAGGACTTTTGTGGATTGTCAACCATCCCGGAACGAGACCAAATCCATACCGTGGACCGTCGTGGTCATGGACATCAGTCGATCAGAGATACAGTCCATATCCTTCTATTGACAGCTTCCGTCCCGAAAACGAAGATCCCACGTTGAAAATCGCTTACGCCAAGGTTCTCGAAGCCGAGTGCACTCCGAGTGGCAAAGATCCTCTAGGAACGATCTCAAGTGGCTTTATCAAAATCTCGGGCCCGTTGATAAGGTTGACAGATGAAGTTATTGGGGAGAGGAGGTATGACATTGAAGTTGGAGACAAGGCTGACCTCTATTGCCTGATTGTGGGAGAGCTTTCGAGAGCACAAGCAGAGGTTCCAACTCGTGGGCTGATCCTTAGGCAGCGGTTAGATATCTCGGTGTCTACGTTTGAGAGAGTCGGGTGTCTTAAACTGGAGAAAGGAACGGAAGCTGAGGTGATGAGAGGTGTAGAAGATAGTATTATTACTATAGTTTAAGAGGATGGTCGCGTACGATACTAAAATCGTTGAGTTTACGCTTTTTCGTTTGCGTCAATGCAATGTCAACGTCTCCATGGCGTTCTATCACGCGTATAAAGATGTAGACGTACTATATCCATATGACCAAGCTTTGTGACAATAAGCCGGATATTACTGAGTTTAATATTTTAAACAATATTATTATCAATTAGCAATTAATCTCTCTTATCCTTATTAAAAGATAAGAGAATATTACTATATTAATCAGGATACATGTTTTGCACCCTTACATAGATTGACTCCCACATGAGATAAAGTTAAAAAAACCCATCTTCAACTTAACCCATCGCCGTTGATCCGCTGGATTTTGACCCGATGGTCTGCTGGTATTAGATGGGGGATCTGGTTTACTGGAGGAACCCACTCTTTCTTGCAAACTATCTTCTGGACGCGGATCGTTACCCGGAACAAATTCAGCTATTCGTGGTAGGTCAGGACTCAATGAACCCGATCCTCGCCGTGACATCGGGACAGGTTCCAGACGTGAGAGTTCCGTATCAGTCCTTAGAGGATGCCTTTTCGTTAGATCCAGGCAGTATTTGCGAGACCTAGAAGAACGATCGAAGAAGACTCGAAACTGTGCAACAGCATCACAGCACTTCACACGGGACTCGGGATTCATACGAAGAAGATTTCTTTCCAGAAAGTCGACGAAGTCCGTGATAAAGTCCGATGTCTTTGCATGTTCGTACAGAGTTGTGACCTCCTAGATTCAGTTAGCCAGGAGATAATACGCGTAGTGATCAACTTGCATCTGCAACGGCTTGCTTAGCTTGAGCACTGATCTTGTTCCCATCATGGATATGGTTGAAGAAGGTGTCTTCTTTTACTGGGAAATGCCTGTCTTCCTTTGTCCGACGCTTCGAGAAGGTGTATACACCGTCCCAGCCTTTCAGGTACCATGTGGTAAACTCCAGGAGGACACATGCTAGGCACCAGATATCGTAACTCTGAGAGATCTCGTCGCGTATTTCACACTCGGGTGCTCTGTAGGTAGGTGAGCATCCGATCCCATTGACTTTGATATGAGACCTGGTTTGTGTCCTGTGAAAGCCCGTCATGCCGAAATCAGATATCTTTAGCGTACCAAGGCTATAGCCTATCTCACTTGGTCTTGAGTCCCGGAACCATAGAATGTTCTCAGGTTTCAAGTCTCCGTGTCGACCGTTTTGGGGCTCAAGGGGGTCATGGTGGTTGATACACTGATGGATCATATCAAGTCCTTCAACGATCCCTAAGCATTGCCTCGAGAACCACAGCGCAGCTTCATAATCATCCTTTTCCGCAAGGGGAGACTCAAACTCGCTCGACTTCCAAAGTTCCAACAAGTTTCCGTCAGCGCAGGGGAATACTAGGTGGTACGTTTGCCCAAGAGAAAATGTCCAAAGGAGCTGAATCAAATGGGGAGCATCTTTCTCGGCAAATCGATTGAGAGCTGCAACTTCTCTGTTAAATTCATCCTCCTTCGAGGTATCCAGTTTCTTAATGGCAAATACTGCCTTTTGGCGCTGGAAACATTTAGCAAGAGTAGAGATACGCGAATCTTCCTCTGGTAGTCCGACTTACTGGGGTGTTTGAGGCAGGAACATGTTCAGCATGAATTTCCACCTTGTCCACAGCACTGAATCCCCCTCTGCCCGCTTGACCTCTAGAGATATATGGAGCAATCGCCTTCTGGTCCAGAGTATAGTGTGAGGGCTTCCCAATTGTCCTTGGCATACCGGTAAAAACTGGAACATGTATTTTCCACTGTTGACCTTCAAAGAAATCGGCATCCTTATCTGACCATTGATAGAAGAGTGGGATCTCCCTAGATTTCCTCTCCAGATCGGATGTTTTCATCACCCGAGGTCGAGCACCGCCAGGAGAGTTAACATATCGAAAAGGGAGATCGTAATCGAAAAGATCGTCATCGATAAAGTTTTCAATAGCTGGTACCTTGTCTATCAATGCGAGAATTGCCAGGATCTCAATTCGAGAGCAAAGATGCGGCTGAGTCTCAGTATTAACAATCCGAGGATTTATGATATCCTGGGCGATAGTATTTTGACGTTCAGGAGAAAAGCCTCCCTCGGTCCCCAGAGCTTGTATGATTCGTTCTTCAGTGAAAATTTCCACTAGTTTATCTCTGGGTAAGAATGGCCCGAGATTCTTGTCTGCAGGTTCAAAGATTCCACCTCTGATTGCCCACCCAAGCGTATCTTGCGGTGAGACTGCAGGACCATTACTGCTTCGACTTCTGTCCAAGCTCTGGCCTTGAGACCCCGAATATGGGGCTGAGGTTTGTCCATTGGCTGGTAAAAGTTGTCGACTTGGCAGATCTCTGTCCAGTGGATTCTCACCATTGGTGTCTTCGTACGTGTCGTGGCTGAAGGCCACTGACTTACGTAGCCCTCGGGGTCGAAAAATACAGCGGAATGGCTTACACCAAAATTCGCTGATCAACCACCTATGTCCTTCCGCTGTTTTTTCCGACCCCCTAGGTAGCTGACTCGTTCCTGGGTTTCTGGCCTCGCGACTCTCCGAAGACCGTGACTGGAGTACCTGCGTTAGCTGAAGGCAATTGATACGACTGAATACGACGGAATACGACTGGAAGCAACATACCTGAGTCATTGTGGAAAGATATGAGTAACTCAAATTCTTTTACGCAACCCATAGGCAGATTCTGGTACGACTGTTGGAGTTGATTTGTCTTCTTTATCCACTATGTGTCTCTCAAAACTCAAGGCGGAGGTTTTGAGTCAATCAATGTGCGCACTTACCTCATACTGATAAAGGCGCAGAAAACGCCTTGGTAGTACCCGTGCGCAAGATGTGTCTCACTTCGTTCGGTTGGTGGAGGCTGGTCCTGTAAGGGAGGGTGTTATCATCCCGCCTTCGGGGTTCCAATGGAAACATGTGGCGAAGCGCCTTTGCAGTGACGAATGACTCGGAGCGTCCAGACATGCTCAGCTGCGGTAGAAATTGTCCTTTTGTCACATCCGACAGCCGCCGAGTCTGAACGGAATATGCAAGACATGCAATAGAATGAACGCCTCGACGTAGTCACGCGCTTGCGTACTCGACTCTTCCAATATTGTATGCGCCATTTCGCCCGTCCTATAGCCTACTTTCAAGCAGCCAAGACAATGTTTTCAGCCGGGCTTGTGCCATGTTCTGTGACTGCACGACTCGGCTACACCGGTCGCTACGTTGCCGTTTAGCCACCAGAGCCTGATTCCATTTTCCTCTTCCAAGGCTCTGAGTCTGTTGGCCCTGAGGCAACCAAGCTGAGACCATCTGCACAAACTGTCATCTGATCAAAGTTTACACAGCATACGCTCCGACGGGAGAGATGATGTGATGTGAACCCCCAAGACGCCGGAGTCGCCAAAATTCGAGGCCGCTGACCTGCAGCATGCGCTGAGGCTTGGCTAGAAAATGCTCATTGGCCGAGTGCGACCTACATGAGGCAAACTTTCAGTGGTTCGCCTTTGATTGTACCACGTAACTTCCGTAAGTGGAAAAGCCACTGCGGTCAGAGATGGTACAATGTGGTCTTGTGAAACCCACCCGGGCGAGACAGAATTGGCCCCCTCGAACTGCCAGACAGTCAGGCACTTTCGTACCGCTGTAACCGCAGTATAACTGCAGTATTTGTATAAGCTTACCTCCTTGTTCCGTATTGAACGTTGCCTGGTCATCAAAACTCGCCACCCTGCCTCAACTTGCACTTTCAATTGACTACTTGTCTGATTATTCAAAGTATCTTTCCCATGTCATCAGAGCCGTCGGTCCGAACAGAGTTCCACACTCACCATGCCTCTCCCCAACGACTTTTCAAAGAGTTGGAAGGTCTCCTTGGCCCTGATGCACGATTCACAATTGACATGCGGCACAATGTCTACGAAATTGAGACCAATGAACAATTCAACATAGTAAGTTAACTAGAACCTCGCTTGATTGTTTTGACTAATCAGTAGTATAGGACGCTTTGTATGAACGCTGCAAGCCAGGAAGGTCAAAGATAAAGTATCTTCCAACACACGACACTCAGCTTGCCAAGCAGTAGCACTAGACTGTACGCTTATTTAGAGTATTAAAAGACAACCTTTCATGGATGGTATGAGCATTTATCAGGATGTGTAACTTAAATAGATATGAAGGAATGATACTGAGATTGAAGAGGAAATGTAGTCGAGAGTTATTTTGGGTTTTGTTTTAGATATAGCCTTACAGCACTTGCTTTGGATTCTAAATTGATTCATCTATTGAATACTTGACAGCAGTCTATATCATCTTAGCTTCTTAGATACATGGTATAAGACCTTCGCATTAAATTCCAAAATCACAGCACAGCGATTTCATACGTAGATCAGATCTACACGGAATTTATATAATAAGGGGTTAACATTTAGGCACCTGGAGATTCCACATCCTCTATCAGACCCTCGGATCTAATTAAATATGGATATATGTCTCGTCTGGCTTTATTCCGTCTTTCGCGATAGCAACAGATCAACTACTCTCAGATTAGAAAGATAACTTCTACTCCATCCCGATGCCAAGCTCCGGTGCTTCTTGTACCGATAGACTCCGAGATAGTACCACGCTCCGACCGTGAGACCTGTAAAACTTACGGCTAGAAGGACGTAGAGCCAGAAAAGCTGGGACACAATGACTGAACCACTAGAAACCTTGAAGTCAAAGAATCCCATTGAAAACATACTCTGGAAACTATGTTAGTAGTTATATCAAAGTGACAAGCAAGGCAACTCACTGAGAAGAACGTCCCTGGCAGGAATATCATAGTGACAAGTGCGATTGACCTCATATGCCGAGAGTCCTGGCTTGTTGCCAACGCGATTTCCACGTTTGTTTCACCTTGAGCCTTGGACTGATTAGCTAAACTTCGAACATAGAACAGGACACCTTACCCATTGGGTCGACATGACCATTCCTTCAATACCAGATGTGCACTCTTGTATCTTCTCGTTATAGTCTTTCATAATCTCCTGCAGACGTCCTCGGATCTTTGTCCCAGTGCGTCTTATGTAAAAGCTCGAAGTCCTCAAAGGCCTGTGGTTCTCAAAAGAGTATGGTTCGACTTCTGTAACGACAAGCTCCCTTGTATCCTGTTGCTCAACTGTGCGATAACGAGCATTGTTTATCTGTGGCCAAATGTCGAGTGTGTCTTCGAATTCTGAACTGCTGTCTGAGGAGCTATCATCTCCAGGCTCAAACACCTCGGTTCCTCCATACTGATACGGAATATGTGCAAACGGTTTCCGAAACGCTGGACGGTTGAGGCGACTGGCCTCCTTGTCTAATGCCTTCAAGCAGCTGCTCCAGCTTATGAGTTGGTTGCGAAGATATAGCATGTCCAGCCAGGCCGATCTCTTTACTTTCTTGAGGGCTATCTTCTCATTTCTCTCAACGCCCTCTAATAGTTCTGGGTCTTTATCCAGTTCCAGGATTCGAGTTTCAACTTGATCGATTGCATCTTCGACGATTGGGAGGTGTCGTTTTCTTTCCAGTTCGACGATAAGACTCGAGATCAATAATGGGTTGTATATCTCATAGTTGGTTCTTCCTAGCCGTGTTAATATCTCCGCTTCGACCGACAGAGTGCAGCCAAAAATAATTGAAAAGGTAAGACCGCAATGTGGGAAATATGTCGTTGATGCCGCAAGATCCCTATCCCAAGCATTTGAAGTGCGGATATTGTATACTGTCTCCGTATCAGGAAAGGCTTTTTTATCGTCAACTTATGAACATACCATGTGCAGGTAAACTTCGGCCGGTCTGTTGTCCCATTTCCAGCCTCATACCAGCAAAGTCAGGGACATCTGCACGACTAACAACTCGGTTAATCGATTCGTGTATATGAAATTCTTTTGCAAACTTCTTGAACATCGTTTCCGAGAATGGCAAATTCCGTAGGGTTCTCTGACCTCCAGTCCCACGTAATGAGTCCGAGTGTTCAGAGCCGTGTGTGACTTTATGGATCCCTTTGATCCAATCATTCGATTCCATCCTTTTTACTGGATCGAGTTTGAGCTCGCCACTTCTCCTCGCTAAACTGAGCAAACTCGTCAGTCAAGAGTGCTGAGCTCATCAAAAGGGATCATACGTACATAAGAACGAGTCCGGATTGGGATCCGTCGAGCTTCGGGTGCTCCTGAAAGATTGTCAGTTTGTGCAACCAACGGACCGGTAAGTACTTACAGTTTCAAACCAGGTGTTCCAGTCATCGTCATTGTTCATCGTCCATACTAAAGGTTCCTAGACTGGTTGTTAGTAATTCGAGACAAGATTGCACATGAAAACACAAACTGTTGAGCCTGGAAATACCCTTATCAGGCTGGTAGGTCTCTCCTCGTACTTGAAGACTTGGCTGGTTTCATTTTGACAGCATGTCGCATTATCATTTGCCCAATCCATATTCATGCACTTAAGACGACGATGTTGAGCTCAGGGAGCAAGAAGGCTCACCGCCGAGGGTTGAGAGCTGGATATGCGACCCTTAAGAAAGGTAACCGACGCAAGGAGGCGGTGTTGAAATACCATGCAAGGTGGCGTCCTCCCTGTTTCGCCCACCATGACTTGGTTGGTGCGTAATAATCAGGCTCTGGGGGGCTATGCAGCACACAACATGAATTACAACGTGTCACAATGACACTCGAACCACCATTTAAAACACACAGAAAGCGAGTGAGGCTAACTGCCGATGACGAATCAATTCTGTGCCAGGTCAGTCATTCACGTATACATAAGAGCAGAAAAAACTGTGATTATCCCCGCCACTGTGCATTTTGTTCAGTTCAAACTGGTTTTCATTACTGATTCTCTTACCATGGCGCCTCTCATTGTTCGTGCTACGTATACGGAGCAAAATGCGTTGGAAAAGTTCTTGGTTGACATTTTTGGTCGAGGAACTGTAACTGTGATTGTACGAGTGTTCTTTCAACGAACCTGTGAATTTGCTGATTTTCTAGTGGAAGCGAGGCCGATTTCAATGTGAAATTCCTAGACCCTTGACCGAGGTGTGTAACTCACAAAGCGACATGTGAGAATTGCTGACATTGGAAGGATGAAACTGGAAAACTGAAGCAAGTCGTAACTATGGCTGAGCACTATTAAAAGCCTTGTGGCATACTTGGTTACGGATCGCATTGTCATATACTCGACTGAAACCCTAGAACAAGGCGATTTAAAAGAATAGAACGGATTATTCAAAAAACAAAGAAAGTGTCTTTAACCCTCAAGATTCATTTCGCAACAAAAACTACACAACTTGAGTCATTAATTCACATTTTAATACCTTAGAGCCGAATCCAACAGACAACTCCCCTTCTTGGATGTGACCGTCCTGTGCCTTCCACTATTTTGAGTTTCCTTTTTTCCACTTGGAACAAAGTGCAGCCTAGTCCTAGATTCAGTTGTTCCGGATTCTATCCATCTCGTTGTACTGATCTGGACCCAACGACATCTCCGTATGCCCGTAGTGGACTGACAACGGTGTCTTCTTGATGTCGATGAGAGCTGTCGCATTCTCACTGGGGACTGCCCGAACTGCTATGGTCCCTCGAGCGATATCGTCTTGGGCTGTTTGTAGCTGTTCATCTGTCCATGGCTTTCCTTGCACGTACCCCTCTTCAGAATTGCACCTTCCAGAGATGTCATTGAACGCCTTACGAAGACGTTCAGAGGGCGATCTTTTCTTGTCTGTTGATAGCACCACCAGCATCTCTTTTTCAACAATATTAAGGACTTCATGTAAGAACTGAGAGCAGTTCCGATGTCGGCGGAGTTTGTGAATCCACTATAGATATTAGTTGAGCGAATGCTCGTCTTGGCCGAATCTTCTACTTACTGTAGTCACTTCTGGCTTCACCAGTATGGCTTTGTATCCATCTGTACTCCCGGTTTCTAGCTCATTGAATGCAAAGAAGATATCATTCAATATTCCATTGATGAATTGTGTTGTCCTGTGTACTCTGAATTCCTCGACGTATTGAGGTCCACCTAAGAACCAAGTGACAAGTTCGAGGAACAAGCATCCAATGGTCCAGATATCGAAGGCTCTTGATACAGTTCCACCTTTGATATCACACTCAGGAGGGCGATATCCTGGAACGGGTGGGACCTTTTGATTTGGGATGTTGGATCGACTCTTGTCGCTGTTATATGCTGACAAGCCAAAGTCAGAAATCACCAGGATCACCTCGTTCTGAGTTCCTGATTTGCGAAAACAGAGGACATTGTCGCACTTGATGTCGCCATGCCTACCATACTTCCTTTCAGGACCCAGATGGAGATGATTAGGGTTATGCATGGTATCAATTGCACCAATCAGCCCGGCGAGTTGGGCTGCAACCCAGATAGCTCCACTCCAACCCGGAGGAGGATTTGTGGTTTCTTTGTACTCTCCGAAGTTAGATGGGGCGTAGGGGAAGATGAAACTCCAATTATCCTCCTGCTTGAAGGCACTCAATGCAGTTACCAAGTGAGGGTGGTTGAGTCCGTTGAAATGCTTTAGCATCTCCCACTCCCTCAAGAATGCCTGTTCTGTGTTGGCGGGAATCTGATGAAGCGTCTTGATTGCGAATGTTGTACAGTCCAGGTTGATCTTCGATGATATCGTTAGCCATGATATTATCCAAGGCATAAAATACGTACGCCTCTCAATACTTGTTCATAGGAATGTGCTGTGGGGTGAATTTCAACCTGGATCACTGTTCCGTAGGCTCCATCCGATCTGTCAGCATCTTTTCTTCTGACCCGGCGCCATGGTTTGCGTTTGCGTCGTTGCAGAATGAGCTCAGGCAAAGTTTGGCCCTTTTTGGAGTGAAAGTATGGCGTGTCGACCATCCACTGGTATTCTTCAAAATGCTCTTGTTCGCTTGCTTTCCATGAATCAAAACACCGAAGGTGCCTTCCTGGATGGCTCAGTGGGTGCACGTGTTCTCCTTTGATTCCGATTGGAAGTACTTGATCGTCGACCTGTTCGTTGATGAAGTGTTCGATGTCAGGACCACGGTCCAACAATACCAAGAGCGCAAATATCTTGATGTATGATGGAGAAGAACTGCTTTCCAAGGAAGGGTGTATTGTAACGACGTATTCCTCCACTTGAATGTCTCTGAGCCTGTACTGCGGTTTCCTCAGCTCATGTCTTATTCGTTGTGTGGTCAAGATATGCCGTAGCAGTCTCTCAGTCCAGAACTTTTCGTCTATACCATCCGTCACGCAATAAGTACGTAGCAGTCTTCCTAGATCATTAATGTTATTCGAAATTGGTACAAGACCGTTTCCAGTGTATCTGAAGTACTCTGTTGTTGGCCCTGCTGTGATCTGAGCTGGGCTACCATTGACCAGAAGTGCTGGCGGCGGTGGCGGTTTGGGGAGGACGGAGGTAGTCATTGTAGTGAGAAGATGAGCACTAACCCAGGTGGGTACGAAAAAGAAATGCTTATGAGAGCTTATCTTATAGCTAATCTACCGGTACCTTTGTACTGTATATTGCGGCTCTTATTGCTTAAAAGTGCAGTGTTTGCCTTATAAGAGGCAATCAATATTGTGAACGCCAAATATGCCGGTCAGACACACCGGTGGGCCTCAATTGCACATTGGCGAAGTAAGCGCCTTGGACGCCCGGCTAGTTGGTACACCCATAGGACGTTACATCAGTGCCTATTACCCGCGTATGTGGCTGTGGAAGCTTGTGGATGCTAAAGTATGCCTTGTATATGGATTTTGACCACCATATCGTGTTTGTGACATATTCTCGCTTATGTCGAAGGAAGTCATGAGCCTATCATGTTCCACGTGATGAAGTTCATCCAGACATTTACTCAAGATGCCTAAGCTTAAGCGACGGTGCAACAACAACATGCTGGGGTGATAAGAGTAATCCGAGGATACATACATGCTGCTATTATATCTAACCCTACTATACTACTAGACAGCTATTCCCATCCCTCATCAAGAACAGTAAGGATCTGATACCCCTTCTTCAAAACCTCCGTATCAATGATGACAACCGCGATGAAAGTACAATCCTCGGTGTCACTAGCATTATCACTAACAGTGTGATGACACCCAGGAAACTCCCGAAAGCTCTCCCCAACCCCATACACTTTTGGCGGGTTGCCGTTCATACCGCTGAGGAGGCGTCCTTGTGTGACTGTTGCAACGACTGTGGCTCCGGAGTGCGTGTGAGGCGGGGTCCAGCCGTTGGGCCCGTAGTGGACTTCAAGACCGACGATGGATTTGCCTGCGGCATTGGTGATTTCATGATCGTAGAGGATCTTGACGCTCTCTCGAGGTCGGTTGCTTTACATGTTAGTGGGCTTAGAGTAGTCGTGGAAGTTTCTCACCGCTTCTCTTCGGTGTCGGATGTCATCGTGTTTGATAGTGTATGGTTGTTGACAGATGTGCTGAGGTTTGATGAGAGTGAATGGCAAATTGGCTTTGGCATCGACAAGTTATATAATGACTGAATTATCAGAAAAGATGTAATCGGGTCAAGTGGTAAATGGCCAATACGCGAGTGACGGGGACTCATCGGGCTCACCGACCGGAACGGGTATCCGGGTATTCGGGTACCCGTATAATCCAAAGAGCGGCAATTAAGAATCTCACCAACCGCAACACATTAACAAATAATTCCTGGAGACATATAATGACACAATCTCCAAGACCATTGCTCTACTGAAGGCTTACGTCTCATCAGCAACACTACTTAACATAGATGTTCACATTACACAACATTACAAGCATGAAGGCCGTTCAAATCCTCGGAGATATGTCTTCTCCCAAAATCGCCATCACACACTCCATCATCAAGCCTGTAACTACCGACGCAGACATCCTTATCCAAGTTCATTCAGCTGGTATAACCGGCGATGAAGTAACCTGGCCAGAAGTCTATCAAACTCCAAGTCGTATCCCAGGCCATGACATATCCGGAACAATCGTTTCTCTCGGCCCAGGTTACGATGGTCCACTGCGTATCGGACAAGAAGTCTTTGCCTGTATAGCCGCGGATCGTGGTGAAGGACAGGCCGAGTATGTTGTCTGCAAACCGGAGGAGGTTGCTCTGAAGCCGACGTCGCTTTCACATGCGGAGGCAGCGGTATTGCCGATTCCAGCTCTTACTGCTTGGGAGGCAATTACAGAGCACTCAACTGTTACGTCGGAGATGAGGGTTTTGATAACTGGCGCTTCAGGCTCTGTTGGGCGGCTGTACGTACAGCTTGTCAGACAACTCTCCGGTGCCCATGTCATCGCACTGGCTTCAAAGCGCAACCACAACCTCTTGGAGAGTCTGGGTGCAGACGAATTCATCGACTATTCCTCTCCTAAATGGGATACATCTATCAAGAATGTTGACCTTGTTTTTGACACAGTCGGCGGGGAAGTCCTATCTAAAACATGGGAAACTGTCAAACCCGATGGGACTATCATTACAGTCGGAGATCCAGCGCCAGCTTGGGCCTTCAATGATGAAGAAGCTCCTGAATCGTTGCGATATCCGGGCGTCAAGTACAAACACTTTATCGTTTCTCCTCAGGCGGAGAGGCTTGCTCAAGTCGCGGATATGGTTGATGAAGGGTTGTTGAGGCCATTGGCTGTTAAGACGTTTCCTTTCAAGGAGAGTATTGAGGCTTGGGATCATGCCAGGCAGCGAGGAAGGGATTACAAAGTTGTTATTGAGTTTTAGATCGGTGAGGCGAGTTCATTTAGGCTAGAATAGATCAATCCTAAAAGAATGTTGATATCTTGGTGTTCAACTAATACCCTCTTCACCCATCCAGTCGTAATTAAGTTCCGAGCCCATATTAATCCATCCGCAAATATCGTCAAAAGATTCCAGAGACGCAAGAATATCGTCACCTTGGGTCGACACATTCGCGGACTGCGAACTTCCCTCCCCGCTGCTACCCGTTAGACTCGGAACTTGACTAGACCCAGACCCGCTCGCCTTCTCCAGGCCCAGGACATGCCGAGCAATAGTCTGTATCTCCTTCACATTCCTCGCCGTTCTCGTCCATACCTCACCCAGAGCCTTGAGACAGCCAATCGTAAGTCTGATCTGATCTCTCGCTACCGCAAGTTCCTTTTCTCGAAGGAGATATTTGCATGCTGAGAGAAGTGAGAGTGTGCCTTCGCTCACCATACATGTTGTGAAAGGCGTGTGGTGAAATGGACGAACGGGAAGAGCCAGGAGCTGTATTTGTGCGTCGATGGACTTGAGAACTCGTTTTGTATGGACGTTGATGAGATCTGCTTTTGGTGTTTCTGTAGGTGCTTGTCTGGCGCAGCTTGATACATTCTCGATAGGATTGAATCTTAGATCAGATAATGGACGGTGCATACCAATCGTTGCGCTGTTAATATTAGCATCCTTTACGTGTAATCTTGGGAAGAAACCTTACACGTGAACTAGTAGCTGAGCTTGGAACATCAACTCGTCGATACTCCCGTCGTCTCTCATGACCTTTTTACTTTTGGGCAAGAGCATAGCCCAGGCGTCGATGACGGAGTCTGCAGACTGGATCATCCTCTCCGAGTCCTGTCTAGTTGCTCTCTTGGGAGTGACGGAGATAGCTAGTGCTGCTGCGCGAACTGCACCGATGAGATATGCAAAGGATGAGAACTGCATATCTTCATCTGCAAATTCGCGAGATTCGAAATCCTCGAGTGTTCGAGGCTCCGGAGTGACCTTCAGGGTGATAAGCTAGACGTCGCTATTCGTGAATGGAATACTCACACCTGACTCATATTCTTCCTCCTCACAAGGAAGATCAACAGTCGCTTGTACATGAAACGCCTTCAAATTCATCGTCCCCAATGTTCCAGCATAGTACGCATCAACGATATACAGCATCCACCACGTTCGTCTCCAAGACTCCATGAGAACAAGGTCTCCTCCATACGTGTTAACAAACTCTCTTCTGTGCATACCCAACTCAACGGCGATACTGGTAGCAGTGTCGATCTCCTCTTTAGCCCTGGTAGTGTTGCTGCTCCAAAATAAGGCGATGGAGTATAGCAATCGGCATTGGACTTGTATTGGGTCGGAGGGAGGAAGCTCTGTGATGCGACACTCAATTTCTGTTTGGAGAGGGTTGGACCATTCGTGGGCTTCGTAGAGGTTGCCGATGAGGCGCATTACTGGTGTTATTGCAGCGAAGTTGGATGGTGATGAATGGTTTTCGCAGAGTTTGACTAGATGATGTAGAGGTAGAGCAAAGGGATGCAACGCGTGGAAGTTCTTGTAATAAGAAGCAACCAAAGGATCATCTGCCAAGTTGTTTTGCAGATGCGAATCCTCCGATGAACTGGATGCTACTATTTCCTGACGTAACTCATCGTCTGGTAAACCGATATCCATAAGCTCAACATCAATTTCCGGAATAGTCGCATCTGTCAGGCTCCGTGACCTCTCACTGCTCTGTCGACTATTACTGTTCCTAGCACTTCTCTTTCTCTCTGCAAGCGCCGCACGATCAAGACCGCCTCTGCGCGAAGCAGTATACTGGCATTCCTTCTGTGACGCAAGACATCTTGTACAGTGCGGCTGCTTTGCATCGCATTTGACATGTTTGGATCGACACTGGAGACACGCTAGTGAAGAGCGCGTCTGTACCCGGGTTGGTGCGGCTTCGCTCATGGTGAGTTATCGTTTTGGCATAGTTTGAAGGGTTCTCAAGAATGGATGAATTGGTCCCGGTAGTCAATCGGGGTAATCGGGTATCCGTGTATCCGGACTTTCGGACAATCAGCACGTGTCAGCTCGGGGAAACGGATATAACACGGGTTCAAGGCGGCATCATCTGGGGCTAGACGGGTAGCTCTCAGCAGTCAATTCTTCTGGCACCCTGACGCTATCTAGAATCTCTGACCCAGACTCGAATAATCCGTCTCCTCAAATTCCTCACACTCAAACATCCACCGAATTCCCTTCTTCTCTCTAATCTCTTCCTTTAAATCTTGCATGTAAGAACATATCCCAGTCTTGCGTGACCATCTACCACATGTGCATCTATTAAGGCCGCATGACATATCCGCGTAGAATTTCGTCACCGAGATAAACATCAGTCCAGGTGTTTCCCCGACTATTCTTGTTATCCGTTCGATGTCAGTGTTGCCGTGCGGTGGTACGTCCAGCTCTAAGCAACAATGTCTTGATGCTTCGCCAGGTTTCGTAAAGATGGCTTGGAAAACCATGTCGTATAAGACACCCATGCGTAAGCCCTCGGGGAATAATATGGCTCGGTTGTCTTCTCGCTGGTTGTTGATTTGGACTTGATACCCCATTGCTGTTATGGGTGGTTGCGCAACGAGCATTCTACGCCAACTTGCACCGCGACGCACGAATGCCTTGTGAATCTTGCGGCCATTCTTCATGTGGGTGATGCTCATCTCCGGTACATTCATAGTATAGTAATAATGTTGGCCATCCCTCCAGGGATATGGTTTGTCGGGCTTGAGTATTGGTTCGAAGTGTTTTAGCAGAAGGGGATTAAGGACCCGTTCTTGCTTTGACGTGCAGGGTTGGAAGAAGAGGTTCCTTTGTAGTAGAGGTGATTTTGAGATGATCTCATGCCAGCACTTCGATACGCGCTGAGCGTTGAATAATGTTTGTATGTCCATGTGTGTGCATATGCAATAGATGAGCTCGCCAATTCCTAGTACCTGGTCGCGGGCAGCCCCAGATTCTGCCTTTCGGGTGCGTTTGGTGTGCTTTCGTCCCATGTTGACTTTTTAAGAATTTAATAATACAATGAGTGTTTAAGAAACTACAAATTGCGAAAGAAAATATTCTATACATAAGATAGCTGTGTTTTGTTGGTAGGTGACACAATGACTCACGCCGGCATCCCTGCCTGTTGGGAGAAAGAGCATTGAGAATCCAGACCACAGCCGCCAAGATCAATATGGAGACAATTTCCATTGAAGGTATATCAGGCGAGCTGTGCCTCCTGTCGAACCAACAAGTTAACATAACCCTCCATACACCATCCACTTGTCGTATGACGACTAACCTGTGAGTCAGACCAGACCAACAAGATTACATGTCAACACCATTCAGAGACAGCCTAAACAGCATGGAATTCTTGATCTCATCCTTTCGAGCCATGAGTTCTTGCACATCCCAGTTTGCCCAAACAAACTTTCCCTTCAAGAATTCAGCTTCCTTCGAAGCAAGCCACACAACAAAATGACCAGGCAATTCCACTAAGAGAGTCAGCTTCCATCTCACATCCCGGGTGAAAAAAAGCATACCTGTATCAAAAGCAACCGTGATATCAGGATTAATTCCCGTGGCGATAATACCAGGCTGGAAATTAACAACATGAAGACCCGGGTTCTCAAAAGCGACGTAGTCAAACATCTTGATGGCCGCTGCCTTGGCAGCCCCGTAGGCAAAGTCGCCTGTGATTGAGTCGTTGGGTTGCCAGTGACCTATCCCAGAGCTTGTGTTGAAGAGCTTTGCTCCTGGTGCTGCGAGTGGAAGAATTGCTTGGATGGAATTGAATGAGCCCATGATGTTGATCATCAGACTTCGAAGGAGTTCATCCTCTGGATATCCAGCTACAGTGCCGTACACTGGAAGGATACCTGCATTAGCAACAAAGATATCAATTTTTCCAACCTTGTCGACAAATTTGTTCAGGGCTTTGTCGATAGACTCGCGGTTGGTAGTATCTGCAACCTCATGTAGGACAATGGTCGATGGGTTGGCTGCTTGGATTGCCATTGCTGCTGTCTCCAGACGGGAGACAGTTCGTCCGACGATGGAGACTGACTTTGCGTTTGCTTGAGCGAAAGCTATGCCGATTGCTTGCCCTATCCCGTGACCGCCGCCTGTGATGACGATGTTTTGGCCTGACACTGAGAGTTCGGGTCTTGTTGGGGAGATCAAGGGGTATGGCTTGTCGTGCCAGGTCTTTGTGAAAGACACCATGTTTGGAAAAGGAAGGTCTGGCATTGTGAATTTGATGAGATATCTGAATAGATTCTAAGATCTGGCGAGGTACAGGATTGAAAGGTCGACTCAAAAATGGTAGTATTGTCTCGATGTAAACCGAATGAAAGCTCATCGATCAACAACATCTTTGCCGTTTTATATGCAAAAACGTAGCTCTATTCGATTTTGTAAGCTTTTCGATTTGTCTCTTCCATGGAACTCTTCCGTGGAAGCTATCGACGCCGTGTTCTCTGGAATGTGCTGCTTCTTAGATGAATGATCTTCATTTTTGGGGTTATTCAGCCAACTTCCGCGGAAGATCAACAGGGTCTTCCAAACAACACTAACTTTCTAAGACTGACTTTGAATAACGATATGTGAGCTTTTGAATCCTAAATGAGAAGGTAGCTCCTATGCGGTACCGGTACAATGTGAGTGAAGCAGCCAGTTTGTTGTGATGACATCCATCATCAATCGACTCTCACATACAAATCGCTGCGACAAGCTTACATTTCAAATCGATATTATAATACAGCTTTATATAAATTCCCGGATATTATCTCCAGAGTAATTCAATCGATCTATGTAACGTGCCTGTTAATAGCCTTGCGTCGAGCGCATATGAACCACTCCTCACCTCTGACCACCGAATAAACGCTTTCCCAAATCACCACGCATTTACACCAACGGTTGTAAGGCAAAACAGTAAACAGTAAAGTAAAAAGTACTCTATGCATCGCCGATCAGTCTCTTGAAACAAACATGTCTCGGTAAACGTTTCTAGTAGCATCCAAAAACAACACGGTGTGAGACGTGTTTTAGGCGGTCTCAGGTTGAAAGCCTCAAGTTGGGTACAGCTTCTCGCAAAAGTCCACCAACCAAAATAAGCGAAGATCGCGCTTAAGAATCCCAAAGCCAGGGTGTTACAGCCACATGCACGACCCTGCCCTACTCAGCTTGAAAACACAGACGATCATTCATGTAATCGAGACAGGTGTGAATGTTGAGATACTATATGTATTTATTTATAGACAACCCCTTCTAAACGCTATACACAAGAAGAAATATAAGTGAAAATAAAAAAGGTGATGCCCAACACCATGACGTTAGCACAAGCAAGCCCTTTTTCCCTTCCCGCCTTGTAATAAACATGAAGAATTGAGAAGCATTGGAATAGGGAAGAATGATTCATTCCACATTAAAGTTTTCGACCACCGCCATCCAAATCATCACACTTTTTTTTACATGAAGAAAATGTCGAGAGAAAATTCAAGATATTATTATCGCTGATCCGACCATCCATCCGGGGATAGTGTCGATCTTTGATGCTTGTAGTGATGTATAAAATGCGATTGTGTGAAACACAAAGCAAATGAAGTCCCCAAAAACGCCTGATAATGCAAGAGAGGTATAAAATGCTGTCGAAAGTCTATGATGACAGAGACTTGTACCGCCAGAGCCGTTGGCGTTCCTTAACCCACCACTGCGCTATTGGTATGGCTTCCGCAACCCACTTCGATGCCTCATCGCCGAGGGCGGAGCCAGCTGCTGTGACGAGCTCTTCTGGCGTCCAAGCCGTCACGGGCTTCAATTCCATGGGGTCGTTGACGGCGTCGGTGACCCTGTATTCGATGGTCTTGCTGAGGGGGATGACAAGACGCCAGTTGACATCAGCAGATGTGACACCAAGCATACCAGCACCAGAGTTGACGACAGAGAATGCCCAAGCGCGTCGGTCGCCGTCACTCTTCTTGTAAGGTCGGATGAGGGACTGGCCCTCGTAATCTTGGACAAGATCGGACGCGAGGTGAGTGTCCTTCTCGTTGAGGGAGCCACTGTTGATGAGAAGGTCGAGGATAGTGGGGAGGATGGAGATGGTGGTGGTGTTGGCGTCGTACTGGACTCGGGGGAGGTGAGGGTGTCTGAAGGTGAGACCAACTCGGTAGTTGGAGATGAACTGGTTCTCGTAGGTACCCTCCTTGCCGGCGTCGTCCTTGAAGGAGTGACCGTGATCACCAGCGAAGACAACGAGGGTCTCGTTGGAGATGCCTTGCTCGTCGAGGAGGTTCATCAAGCTAGCCATCCAACCATCGTGGTAGCGGACAGTGTTCATGTACTTGTTGAAGTTGTCGTGCATCTTGTTCATGCCGGTGTGCGACAGGTAATCGTAGGTGGGATAGCCCTCGGGCAGACCCCAAGCGTGATGGGTGGTACTGGTGAAGTGACTCAACCACATGCGCTGGTTGTTCTTGGTGGTGTTGCCGATGAACTCCTTGAGGTAGGGCATAAGGATAGGTTCGGGGTAAGCGAAGTAGTTGATCTTGTGGTAGAGGACGTCGGACTTGTTGTATCGCCAGTCGTTCTCAAGCTGCTTCTTGGTGATGATGTGCTCAAAGCCAAGCTTGCGGTCAAACTTCTCCTGGCGATCGTACTCCTCAATCTCGGCCTCGAAGAGAGCAGTCTTCCATTGCAGATCACGGAAGTCGTCGGAATCGGATGAGACGTTCTTCTTAACCTTGTTCAGCATGCTCAGGACCTGAGGAATGCAAGGCTGGTAGCTGTCGGTATCGGCTTCGGCGAACTTCTCGACGGGCATGGGGTAAGCACCGCAGTGGTTGGCGCAGTAGCTCTTGGTGGACATGGTAGCCGCGGTGTAGGCGCTAGCGACGTTGATGCCACCAAAGCCCTCCTCGGCCTGGTCGTGCCATGTATAATTGGGGGCAGCGTAGGGCTTGCCGTTCTTGTCGGTGAAGCCTTGCTTGAGGCCAGTGATCTTCTCGATGTGAGGCATCATCCATGACAATCGCTCGTTGGCTTCCTCCTTCTCCTTGTCGCTCTTGTTGAGGTCCATGATCAAGCTGTGGGTGTGGGAACCCTGCTGCAGAGGCCAGAAGTCTTGTCGCAGACTTTCCATGAGGATGAAGACGACGTGCTTGATCTTAACGTTGCCATTGCCAAGCGCCTCCTTCAGAGTGGGAAGAATATCGGTATCGAGGTTGGTGATCTTGAGGGGATCGGCGACGGGGTTGTAGTAAGGATCGGTCTCGGCAGCAGTGACCGAGGGACACTTGTTATCGGTAATGAGACCCTTGGGATCACCGAGCGAACCGTGGTAGCCATTCTTAAAGCGCTTGGGGTCAAATCGGAAGAAACCACGAGGCAAGCTGACATTCTCCTCGGGCAACCAGTTGGGAGTGTGCTTGCGGTACTTCTCGCCGAGAGGGCTCATGTTCTTGCCAAGAAGAGGAGCCCAGCCCTTGTAGTAATCGCCCTCGGGCTGCTTCCAATTCTTCTTGTTGATGAGCTTGGGGAAGGGGAAGTCATTGTCGATGAGCGCACGTTGACCAGCGCAGAAGTCGGGTTCGGGTGCGAAAACGTCGAGCATTGACACGGGCAGAGTCATCGACAGAAGATCGTAGGGCTTGGCAGGTCGCAGAATGAGGGTGATGCCGAGGAAAAGCACGACAGCAATCTTCCACAGCCACGAGAAGTAAGGAATACGATTGAAGAAGCGCGCAATCTTGCCCTTGGCGGTGTTCGACTCCCCCTTGCGGAAGTTATCATTGGATCGGTAATCCTCGTCCATCGAGTATGTATCGGTCGTCGATTCGAGATCGTTCTCGGCATTCTTGAGGGCAGAGTACTTGCCGCGCTGCATACCGGGGATTCGCATGCGAAGGCTTCGGAAATAAGCGTACACTAAGGGGAGGATGGGAGATTAGCTATCGGACATTGACCACTGACATGGGGCGACCACGAACCTGAGAGAATGTTATCGCCGATCGCGCCTAAGAAGGCACCGAAAGCACGGTAAACGAGGCCATGGATAGGCATAGCGATAATGAGCAGACCGATTCCGCAAGCAATGACGGCCTCGCTGCCACTGAAAAGCACCTTAAGACCCTCCTTGCTGGTAGCGTAAGCCGTCGCATCGCGCCAATCGAGCTCTCCTCCGGTCTTGACGAAGAATCCAAGCTGTGAAGATGAACCGCCATGGGAGATGAGTCTGCGACGAATAATGTTAGTTTGTTTTGCTGGTGCATTGCGCGAGGCAGAGGGCGTTAAGAACATACGTAGCGATAGTACCGAAGAAGCAAGTGATCCATGCCCACGGTGTCCTAGACTGGACGAGAAGCAGACGTCCGATACATAGCGTCAAGATGTCGAAGAGGAAGAACGTCGGCAGGTACAGGAAGAAATCGGAGGCGGGGACGGTGAAGAAATGCGTATAGAGATGTAGCAGCTTGCTGGCGAGGATCGACGTGAAGAACACGCCGAACACGTACGATACCGAGAAGAGGAAACACATTTTGCCGGCGGGAAGGAGAGGAAGAGAGAGAAGGACTCAAAAGTCCTGATCGTTCATGCGCGTGCGAGTTTGGGAGAAAAAGCGAAGGGCGCCCAGAGATACCAATATGTTGAAGAAATTGGCAGAAGAAAACTGGAAGATGACGCGCGAGGCAAAGCAAAACCTTATAGTGTTGAAGGCCGCTCGCTCAGGGTGTTGAAGAAAGAACGCAAGAAAAGGAGGGAAGGCGCGACCGACAACACAAATAATTACTCTGATGAAGAGGAGAAGGAAGAAAAAGTGTCGGGGTGGATGGAGGAGGGGGGGAACCGAGGGAAAATTAAGAAAATGAAAATAGCAGATGGAAAGAAAGAGAGCTAAGCTAGTTTGCGCTGTGCCTGGATGGATCTTCCAGCTGCCACAGAACTGAATTACTGCTGTGACTATTAACTTTAGGTGGTCCTGAGGCGCTGGATGGTCTCGCGACACTTTTGCACCTAAATCTGGCACCTGGAGTCTGGACTCGGCTGGACTCTTGGGCCCTTGGCACCTTCCTTTCCAATGAACAGGAGAATGTGGGGTAAATGCGAAGGCCAAATAAGAAAGGGGTCGCGTGTAGCCAGGGGTCAAGTAGGCCCGTGTAGCGCTTTCTAGCTCCGCTTCGTACTGTGCAATACGCAAAATTATTAGGGGCTCGTTTACAGCGGACCCGGCAGGACCCTTTGTCACTACCTACCGAGGCGACTCTTGACTCTGCTGCTGCAACGTGGCTAGTACAGTGTCGCTACCTGTCAGAGACGGGATTCAGAGGAGGGTGCACGGCAGTGTAGTGCAGTTGGCGGAATGATTACACCGATCTAATACCTCCTTTATTTCGCCAAGAATTGCGTTCACCCAGCCATTTCTATTGTCGCGTGATCTATCGCCGTTTCAATCTATAGTCAATTTTTGCTTGACTCTTGTAGCTTCGGCGATTCTGACTCTCGCTACGCCACGTCTCAAAACCGGATCGGTGGCGCATCAACTATCGACCGAGGTGGGGAAATGGTCTTTTGGGGTAATTACCGAGTGACAGATATCCAGCTGTGAACTATTCACACGGTGGAATTTTTGGTGCACCGCCACTGAAGTGCATCTGCAAGCTGGCTAAAGCGGGCTGAGTGAAAGATGCTATCTGCTGGGTGTGTTCCAATTCTGGTGATGGGATCATGATCACTGTTGGCTGCCGCGTTTACAGTAAACAATTATACCTCATACTGCGGTAAGCATAGAGATCCTCTCATCCTTCGGCTTTTCTTTTCCTTCCCGTCATCATTCTGAACCACCTGCGACCCGTGGCTTGCGGGATCGGCCGTTGCGACAACCAATAATCAACACACAGCAGCATTGTCGAGTTTCACCTCTTGTCCGTCCGCCGCAGCCAACCAACAACAGTTCCATCCTTCAGCCCAGATCCTCACCCCCTGTAATCTAACTGGCCATACCGTATACTGCTGCTACTGCCTGCCCCAGGGCTGACTCGGTGGGAGCTCAATGTCACGTTAATAGCGGAGACGACCTTCTAGCGTCCTTCTTTCGTGCTGCCATACAGAGGGCACCGTGGCGAAGCGCCTTTCCAACGGCGGCAGTTCATCTGCAAACGCTGCATTGACAAGCGGGTCCAGCTCCTTTTTTCGGTCAACCTCACCATTCCAGGAGAAGGCATCGTGAGGGTCCGGCACGAGTAGCCGGAATATCATGGCCATATATCCCAGCGTCATTTCCGTGAATACGAGATAGTGCAATCGATAATCAATTTAGCTCTCGTAAAGGTTCTAATAGCTTCACTTTTGTCAAACGACGGTCTGGCCTCGACCGCAGTAATTATTGAGATACGCGATCATGGACCTCCTCTTCCTTGTCATGTTGGACGATCCTTTTTCTAAAAGTGGACATGCCAACCTCCTGTCCTGGCAGTCAAGAAAAGGACAGCCTTGTAGAGTAGTAGCCAAGAACTCTGTTCCTCGAATTGGCAAGATGGGCACGCGACACTTTTTGGCACAAAGCCAACAAAACAATGGGGGGTCGGGTTTACCGAAGACGTATCCGTCGATAGCGTGGCTGGGCGGTTGAGGTTTTTGTCTTCCAAGTCCCGTGATCGACATTGGCACTTTGTTCAAGCTTTTCATCGCGCCGTGCACGGTGAAGGGCCAATTTCTCCAGCCCACTATTGTTGTTTTTCTTGACTAAGGTACCGGGTAGCTTCTGTGTCAATTGAATCGTGATCAATTGAGACCGAGATTTTGGTGTTTACGCGTCAATTGATGGATGTTTCTTGATTGAGAAAGTGAAAATGCAGGTTTCTTCAGGCTAATTCCTTGATGCTGTGCTCTGGGCTTGGCTGGTAACATCCGCTTACTGCATGCACTGCCCTAAGAACCCCAAAAGCTTAGCCCGTACAATGTACATCCCGTACCATGACGAATCACTATGGTTGGGCCAAGGTCAATAAGCCGCATTGAGGCACGGTTTAAAGCATGTTTTCTGCCGTAAACAGTTGTCGCCGATTGCCAGCGACAATTATCGGCTTAGTTTTACCCATCCCCAAAGTCCATTAACGATGTCATTGTAACATTCGTCGCAGTGGAGGGGCAGAGGTTGGTAACAGTGGCTTGCCCGTTGATCGTGGCAGTGAATCAGTAGCCCCAGATTCTCAAATGCACAATGACCTCACACTTGAAAGCCACGCATACCGATGAGACATGCCGCAATTGAGCTTGCGACAGTCAATCCTCTTGGAAATAATTTTCTGGGTTTTAAAAGGCGCATATAAAGCCACAATGCTTTGTTACATGGTATAATTGTGGTTGCGCTTTGCTTGTTACCCTGTGGCACGGAAATGCCTAAATTGGTGACAAGTTAGCAGGCAACCACCACGATCAAGTATGACCACAGGGTAAGCGGCGACACCAGGGACTGCAAATAAGCACATGCTTAGCCTAGAAGTTTGTGTCTGACACAAATAGCCATGGTCTGAACTTTGTCGCCTTTAGAAAGCGATTGCGAGGTAATGATGCTGTTGACGTGAAAACAACAAACAATTGACACAACACGCGATGCGAACAAGCCTACGTGCATGCGTCGCTCATGAATTGATTTCGTCTCACGGAAAGAAGTCACATCTTGACAAGACTCAGATTGTTCCACCGGGACCTCACAAGATGCTAAATTCGTGACCGCTCGTCTACTGACCTCACCCTATAGGCCTGGACGTATACCCTCGGTTATCTGATAAACGATATGATGGACCACAGGCACAAGTTTTCCAAGAATTTGCATCACGAACTTATCAAATAAGCAGCGCGGCTACGTTGCGATAGTCAGCTTCAGTTATGCGCGATCAATGTCTTCAGAGACACGATCGTAATGAACGGTCTGTATATGCGCTGCTACCGGGACTGGGAAATACTGGGAAATATATCAGTATCCCAAGCCGGAAGCGCCTCCTCAACGAGCTTTTGTATGGCCCTGCATATATCAAGGCTTCATTGAATGGAGGGCACCTGTAGGATGGCAGCAACATGTACCTCTCAGACAAGTCACATTGTAATCGCGGAAGTCTATGTGACTCTTGGTGAATATATTTCGACGTATATTGTGTCCAGTTTTAAAGAAACTATCTCCCACTTCCCAACACCATCTAGTAAGCCAAAAGATCCTCTCTATGCTTGCTAACCCACTTCTTGAACGTGGTAGGCTCCTTCCCAGTGTACTTCTTAAAATTCATAGACGCCTTCTTATACTCGTCCGGATCATAGAGAATAGTCGGATCGTGCGCAAGCCCTTCCAACCGCTCCACAGCTGACTTGATCATCGGCTCCGGAAACCCTCTCGCCCTGAGTTTCTCTGCGTGCCTCTCACTGCCGATCTGCTTAATAGCAATATCCTTCTCAAGACCCTCGCTGACAATTTTCCAGGCTTTACGTTGAGACAGTAACTCTGGTCCGCATTGCGTGATGATCAACTCTCCTGAAGCTGGCGGCGATTCAACCATCATCGCACCGGCGAGAGTGCCGACGTCTTCGGGGGCGAGATAATCGAACGGAGCATCAGGATGGGCAATCTCAAGTTCACCACTCTTAACTTCTTCCCAATCCTCCAACATCTGAATATTACTCGAGAAATATGCAGGACGGATGACCGTATAAGCCATTCCACTCTTCTTGAGCGCAAGCTCAGCCTTCCCATGCACAACAGCTACAACCTCCTCAGCCTTGGCGGCATTCTTCGCACCGCCATTCTCCATAACGCAGTACGAAGAGAGAAGGACCACGTGCTGGATTCCAGCTTTCTTCATAGCTTTATATGTTCCCAGGAGACCATCTTCTGCTTCGAAGAGGATGTAGGAGAATGCTACTGTTGCGCCTGATTGGGTAACAGCGCGTGAGATGGAGTCGGGATCCGAGAGATCTGCTTGGACGCGGGTGAAGCCCAAGTCCTTTTCTTCTTGTGAGGTGAGGCCAGGGATGGGCTTTTGGGTATTGCGCATTGCGAGGGTTACTTCAGCGCCGAGGGATTGGGCGTAGAGGGCAGCAGAGCGGCCAACTGCGCCTGTTGCGCCGAAGATGATGGTTTTGATGGGCGACATTATGATTTTGTTTTTCAGTGTAAGATTCCACCTTGGTAAATTGGTGACCAGAGATAATCATCTGGAGGTTGTCCTTTTATATACACTTTATACCTAGCTTTGCTAGTCCAAGGCGTCGCGCTTTTCGGTGTTCTGTGTGGAAGTTTCGGTGTGGAAGTTTCGGTGTTGCATTTTGTCCGAAGGGAAGCTCCGTCAGGGACTCAGATGAAGCTAGTTAATTGAGGTCATGATCAGACTGAAAGGAACAATGTATAGATCCAGGTTATAGGTGATTGCTAGGATATCGGACAATGTGAACTGTCCGATCGGACTGATTGATAGCGAAAGGGGCGAATTTGTGGATCGTCGACGTAATTGATCTTGATACTGCGCGCTTGCTAAACACTACTCGAGAAGAAGCACAATGCAAAATATCAATGATTTTATTCTGTTTACATTGGGTATAGTTAAATAATAGTGATTATCTCCCTGTCACTTAAATGTAGGCTTTCTACTTCAATAAGCTCTGGGGTATCTGACTGCCAGCAGCTGGTAATGAACTGATAGCCAGAATCGCAAGGTCTGGAAATGAATGTCTCCAGAGAATTAGGGATGAACCCAATCCTGTCATGCTTTTCTAACCAATTCAGTCTTCTCCCCAAGACCAAGTGACCGTCCTGTGTGATCCCTAGAAATCCATGTAAGATTCCTTCGACCATTGACCAGAGTTTCTGATCAACTGCGAAGGAAGCAAAGAAGTCCATATCATGACTGGTTGTTTCTTCAATTGACATTGCATCCGCCCAATATTTAGAGAGTATGTGTCCACCATACCGCTCCAGAAATCTAGCCCAGACATCGAAGTCATGGTTTATGTCTTATCGAGTGACATGGTAGATAGAACATACTACACCTAACGAGACTGCTTCCACTAAAGGTCTGCTCTTATGCAGAAAATCAGCGTAGCTTTTGACATCAACAGTTCGAAGGAATTCCCATTCTCCCTCTAGGTAAATAACCCCCTCGATTGTCTGGAGCCAATGAAGAGGACATGAGATTCGTCGGATAGTAGAAGATATCTCCAATCTATGTACCGCTGTACAATCTTGTGGAGACCCTTCTTCAATGCTCAGAAGCTCCTCTATTACTCTTTCCAAGATGAATTAGCGAATGGAACAGGAAGTTGACATTCAATCAAGAGCTTACCTATGCTTGTGAGTCGTTCCAGCTACCGGGTACTGCTGGCAGAGCGTATCATATCGTTGTAGGCAAGAAAAGTCGGGAACCCAACTCGGACAGCCACCCATTCCATCTAAAGATGAAAGTAAAAAACCAAGTATGTCTATACCCATATGAGACAAAAGAAAGGCGGCAACTGAGTGATAGACAGCTGAAACTGATTTCGTATAGTCCGGTTCAATCATAGCTGCGAGTCCGGTTGTGCTGAGGAGGCCATATAAGGAATATATAGCATCACGAGGGTCTGTCACACTGGATCCAAGGTGACCGGCGCTTAGGATATAGACAAGTCGGCGACATATAGAGAGGTTTAATGTAGGTTGTATAGTGTAGAGGCTGTCTTGGCCGGAATTGATACGATTCCTATCCAACCTCAATGCCAGTAGTGTTCTGTCAGCCTTTGACTCACAGATCGTGTTCCTCAAGAAGGCATCATCGGGTGTGAACTCAGAAGAGACTTCCAACAATGCCCTACCAGCCACAATTAACCTAGAAAGATCTATGTGGTTGAATCCTACACAGAATTCTGAAGGCTTCGATGGTAGAAGAAGTGTCCTTTTGAATGGAATGAGGCTCGATTCACGATCGCAGTATCAATCAGCATGCGTCATGGTCAATCCGGCACCGTAAACTGAGGATGCAGCGACGATGATATCCAGTTCATCACGCCTGAAGCAGGACAACCTTTGTTTCAGAGAGTACTTTTTCTCTCTCTAGACGGGGATAGGAAGTACCGGCGCGAAGAGTCTTGGCGCTTGTGGGCTGAGAGATTAATGTGGCTCAGTTCAATCTCTCATGATATTCTGCCTTTCGAGACAGTCGGACTATGCAAAGGACTCAAGTCTGCTATTCACCATAATGAAAGAGAGAAAGCCCGCACATGGCATAAGGGTTTAGAGAAGCGCAAAGCACACAATTCCTGGATTTCGTCTTGGTTTTCATTCTGTGTGGCACGTTGAGTGTCAATGGGTGTGAGGGTTCGCCACGTCCAGTCAGCCGCCACCAATACTTGCACTTTCTCATGCATAATATTGATCAGCTGAACATACCTTTTGGGATATGGTGGGATGTGCCAATAACGCACAAAGATTACTAAAAAGGCGTTGATTCAGCGATTTGCCTTCTTCTCAGAGCCCTGGAAAGGCATATTTCGAGATCGGAACACTTGTTTAGAAGCAGTATTGATGCGGAACTATCTAGCTACTAGATGAAAAAGGGCAACGAGACATAATCTGTCGGCCTTCTGCCGCACGAGACTAGATCCCCAGGCTTAGCTTTACCGCCACGTATGTCGCATTCAACACCAAACCAAGAACCATTGCAGCCGTCTTACCTGAATCCTTCGTAGCCTGCTTCATGCGAAGCCGCATTGGGGCACCAGGCTGGGTCCCTAGCCGCTCAACAGAGTTACAGATGGTATCCAGCAGCTTTTCAGTCTGCTCAATCCCACCCTTAACTAGCCTTACTTCCTTCTTGTCAAGTGGCTGCCTCCCTTCTAACCGCTCCAACCTTTCGCGCAGGTTACACAACTTAAGCTAATAGGCCTGGTGAGCCTTTTCAAGCTGCTTGACCAGGCTCACTCCCGTGGCTGTTTCAAGGATCGACCGATCTTGGTCAACGATTTCCTTCTGAATATCGAGAACAACACTCTCTTGGTCTGCGAGCTGGTAGACAAGGCTATAAGCTGACTCGGGAATTCCGATAAATTGTGTGTTGTACGCATTCTTGTCAATCATGGACTTGAGAAGTTGTTGAGAAGCTCTTGTTCCCGTCGTACGGCCCGTTTACGGTCTTTTGGGCGAAGAGTATTCTACATTGTGGTAACCAGAATGACGTTCTTGAATGCCTCATCTCCCACGAGGGTTTGCAGGAGCCGGAGGTAATTTTGAGAGGTTCGGGTCATACGATTCTCAGTGATCTTGTGAAGGTACAAGATGCCCTGGGGTGGAAGACCCGATAGATGCTGTGCAGCCAGATAGTCCGTGGCCTCAGCAAGAATTTCAGCTTGAAAACGCTCCGTGTCGTCAGCACCCGGGGTATCAACAACGGCGATACTCCACTTCTGATCTCCATCGTCGAGAATTATCTCAACTGCCTAACATGAGCGAGTCTCTGCGAAGTAAGTCAGCCCCCAGCCCAGTTGTGGCGAGATGCATGGCGGTCCTTCCCCGAGTGTAGCGAGTGAACCTCCTGACCGATTGATGCTTAAGCCGGTTCAGAAAGTAGCTTTTGCCAGCACCTGTAACGCCCATAACAAGGATAACACCATCGCTTTGGCCGGCCATACTGCAAGAGTTGCGTTGGTCTTTGTTCCGGTAATGTTGGTGGAGGGCGTATGTTCCTGTTGGTGAGATTGAAGCATTAAAATTCCAGGAAGTAATCCTTCTGGGACTGAGCTTGAAAATCGGATGAAGATGATGTGAGCCCCGCCCCTAAGTCATTGGCAGCCGGCTTCTGAGCGATGCAACTTGAAGTAGGCTGGATGCATGATAACAGGCGCATGCATACTCTAGTTGATGCCCAAAAGGAGAGCCATTTCGAGGCTTTCATCAGAGTTCGCACAAGTTGGTCTTCTGTCAACCTCAAGCTTTTATGTTCAAAGGCTCTGCCACCTATTGAAAGACCGAGACTCTGTCGCCCAAATCCTAATAGGCTAGCGCAGTGCATTGCTATACTGCACGTATGCCTCCCATCCATAATATGTCTCACTCGCAAGGCCCCCTTCGACAACCCTGACAGGTTCTTTGAGAAATTCGTCGCAGTGGGGATCGACCTCGGAACAACGTATGTAATTTTACTATGTCGAAAACCATTATGCAAGTCTGCTTTTGCCTTCGTAATATCGATCGGTCACTAGGGAGATGTTGACAGAAGGTTCAGTCAGGAAGAAAAGCAAAAATTCACAGTAACTAACATATGCTCGATCCCACAGATATACAGGGGTTCCCTGGGCTCGATCCACCGATCCCAAGGATATAAACTCAATCACTGGCAAGCCGTCTAGTGACCATCGCAGCAAGAGTGAGATCCAAGTACCTACTCTATACGATCTTAACTCTCAGAAATGGGGTTATGGGATCACGCCTGATATGAAGCCCATGAAATGGTTCAAACTCCTACTCCTCAAGAAATAAAATCTTACTAGAGAGGCAGGAGGTGACTCCACACAACCAAAGCAAACTCTTGAGATATTGGACACAATCGGTCACGACATAAAGCCCGTGCAACTCGTTGGGTTTTATCTCAAGAAGGTGTGGAATCAATTGCAACTTGATAACAGAGATATGGAAACGAGTGATTCGAGGGGTTGAAGCTTGGGCGGACGTTCGTTATCTGTGAAAAGAAGTCGACGTTCCGGCGACGAGAACACGACAAGGCCCTAGATATTGGCTGTGGTTGTGGGGCATGATTGATGCTGACGGACATTTTGCTGTCGGCTGCGTATGCTGGACATCCTCTGTCGGGCAGACAGATAGAGGGCCTCACAAACATAATATGACAGCCTACTGGGCTATTAATCATAGCATAGCCTGCGTAGATGACACGTGTCGGTCTCTCGCCTTAAGGCAGCTAACAACAAGCCTCGATAGATGCCAATCAACCGCAAGCCTCATTGTATGGAACCCCGAATGAGGTGGCTGAGTGCATTCCAGCCGCGCCTTCGTGTCCTGCACAGGCATTAAATATTCGAAATACGCACAACAGTGTATTAATCCTGCTCATCTGAAATGAGGCTTTGTGGTTTAAAAACCCCCTTGGGAGCTGTAGGCAATAGATAACCTTCCCTTCTAGACTAGTTGTCGAACATGGCCGAATACATGGTAACTGACACAGAGCAGGTGAGCGGCCAGGGTGACGTCTTTGAGACAAAGCTCTGGACTGCTGATCCTGACTGCTTCGACATCGATCTGTGAGTGATTCTGCTGACTTACGGTTGCGATGACTGATAGGGAGCAGTGACTTCGACACCGACATTGAGCCAGCCCTCAAGTACCGTACGAAAAATGGGCTATGGGACGAGACCGAATTGAGACGAATCAGAGCTGTTTATAAAAACATCAGGACACTTGGTGAACTTTCTTGAATTTACGATGCTCATCAACTTAACGCTAACTAGGTCCAAGATGTTGACGATGCTCTCTTAAACGACACAGAGGCGAGAAAGCTGCAATTTACCCAGGATGACAGAGATACTTGCTTTGAATTCTTGTAAATACTTCCAAGATTACTCCTTTATAGATTCTGACTCGATCCTATCATGCAGCTTTATACCCAGATATGACCCTTCCGAACAAAAGTCGCCCATAAGACAAATGATGAGACTTCCCATTAGCCTCCCTGCACTTCGTCATCTATCTTCTACCTATCTTATCCCTTCAGCATTCGTTGAGGCCACCCTACGGCGGTTCAAACTTAAGGTCTGTGCCACAGTCTTTCGCTGGCGATCTTGCTATGTGTGGGAGTACTGGTGTCTAATCCCTGTCCGGACGAACACCGCCTGTACTGCCAGTGCGAGTGAATATGCGACGTCGACTGCCGTGAGCAACCAAATGAACCCTTCTGACCATATTCATCTCAATGGTGTAGGAAGGGATATCACCCCCTAAGATATCGGGCTGCATGTTCAGCGCGATAATACAACGGGAAGATTGTCTGTTATTTGCTTTAGTCTTGTGGAACAGAGGGGTGCGCCTAAGGTCGAGCCATGGTTGCAACATATCAAGGTTTCTTTGGCACGACGGTCAAAGGAGGAGCTCCAAAGAAGTCCTTGCTTCGTTTTACTTCTGTTTATTGCTCGTGTACTCCGGGAGTGGGAAGGTGTATTATTGAACTTCAACGCAGAACTGATTATACATGTAAGTCCACTCATCTCGTCAAGGGGACAAGAAACTAACTAGAGCGTAGGGAAAGCGACTCCAAGAAGAGATTTCAAAGGAAACAAAAGGGTTTATCGACACTAGTAAAGATCTCAACGTTGCGTTACATACCATGGCGGCACATCTCCTTCGTTACAAGACCGAGCTAAATAGGATAGGTCTGATTCTTTCAGACCTTCGCAATCACCGTCAAGATATGACACAGGTCCCGACACGCAACGAAGATGAGTTAGCATGCACAGGGTCTTCGCCAGCTGTTGATCATGAAGCGCAGAGAATTGAGCGGCTCGCCTCTAATCTTACAGCTACCTCTAAGTTCTGCGATGAATTGGAAAAGAAAGTTCGAAACATTCTGGCTCTAGTAGGGTCAATCCAGATGAACCAGATGGGAGCATAAATACTAACTATTTCCAGCTATTCAACCAAATTCAAGCGGTGAACGATAGAACACTACAAGCTATCCTAAATGCTTCACAGCAAGAGAACCGAGTAACCCATAAACTTTCAATCGCGTCTCACGTGCTCTCGCAGAGTATGAAGAGAGACAGTATTGCTATGAAGACAGTAAGCCAGATAAGAGAACCAGTTTCTTTGCATCTCAGCTAATCTAACCACAACCTTAGATTGCTATAATGACCCTTGTGTTCTTGCCGGGAGCAACTTTTGCGGTAACCCTATCTGATTCCTCACTATCGAAGACGTTAACTAACTATATTCAGGCTATATTCGCAATGCCGTTCTTCACCCAGACAACGTACCTTACTGCGCCTTCTCAAGCTTGGATTTGGGTGATTCTGACGGTAATGTGCACCGCCTTCGCATTTGCCGGATATCTATATGTGGTGGACCGAGGGGATATAAATGCAGGTGACCCTGAAGTAGACTCAGGGCTATCATCTGGCTCTTCAGCGAAGTCCGCGGACGGAGGTTCAGTCAAGGCAATTTGAGAATGTAGCCATGCTTCTTCAGTATCTACTATTTTGGGGTTTTTGAGGAGCAGGTCTTTCAACATAAATCAATAAATTAACTTGAAGTATATTCTAATCGTCTTGTTGTAGAGCACATCTAAAATTGCCATCTCTATCAACCTAGTAGTCGGAGGTTATTTTCGTTGTGTTGATTTAACCTGTACGTCTTGAGAGACGTGACTTTTAAAAAGACTTAACAAGAAAACAAGAAAAGTTAACTAGCAGTCGGAGGACTCTAATAGCCATTTGATCCCATTGATAAGATCAACAGCCGCTTTCTTACCTTGAGCCAAGTGCGAAAAGCTACCCCAGAAAATATGCGGCATACCAGGATAAATATCAAGCCTCGTCTCTATCCCATTGTCTTCGCGCAACACCTGCTCAAAGATTAAGTCCTCATCTCGTAAGATATCCATCCCGCAGATTTGAAAGTAGGTTTTGGGAAGATCGTGGTGACCAGTTGGCCATATAAACGGAACAAAGAAAGGCGACGATGTTTCTCCAGCAGCAGACTCGCGGAATATCTTATCCAGTGCAGGGGTAAGAATTGGATCGTCCATACACTCCGGCTGATTACGGGAGATATACATTTCTCTGTACTTCTTGGGTAGACTTTCCTCAGCCTCGGGTGGCAGTATCATTGGAGCAAGAAGAAAAACACCAGTTATCGCAGGATTCAGCTCCTCATCACGGGCCAAATGACTGACTATCGCAGCCATGTTGCCTCCCGCTGAAGACCCTCCGATGATAAAACCTCTTGTCAACGACACGTGGAGTTCAGCCTCGGCATGGCCAGCAATCCACTGTACACCATCCCATACATCAGTGATATCAGCCGGAAACGGATCTTCCGGTCCTTGACGATAGGAAGGTGCCACGCAGTCAACACCCAGGTTACGAACGATATCGCGACATGAGCGTTCAGCATCTTCTGGAGAGCCGATGGTCCATCCACCGCCATGGATGTATACAACGAGTGGCTCTGGGGTCTCAGATCGGATTGAAGGTTCATAGACATGAGCGCGCAATGAATGGCTGTGCCTATTGCTGTAGTAGATATCTCGCTCTAAAACACCTTGGTCAGGGTCTTGCGAATGTAAGCTCTGCATGTACCATCTTAAGTTTGCGATGGCCTTTGACGCATCCGAAGTATCTAGTTGGGGAATTGGCGTCGATTGAAGATACTGTTCATGTCAGTACGGGTCATCATATTGGATGGGATACCTACCTCTGATAACTCAGGATCTATATCTGCGAGGCGCAGTCGTTCTTCATTTGAAAGCACCATTGATAACCTGTTAGTCAATCCGCCTACTACTTGAAGAGGCATATGACCAAGGGAAAGTGGGAATATCTTCAAACCTTATCTGATGGAGTAGGTATGTAACCAAGAACCTTTGAAGAATTTATAGGTAGCGACTACCGGACTTAACGGCTCTTAGTTCTTCAGCTCTTCTCGTCTCATAACTAACGCCTTAAGTTCCCGACCGGAATTAAGAATCGGATATAATGCCTTGGTCTCATTCGTCTAGATAGATTACCAGCGACGGCCATTATTGGTGGGGTCCGGTTCGTTAACTCACCCAGCTTATGGCAGTTGGGGAATGAAGATTAAGAGCGGCGCAGCGATGAAACAAATGTGTTGCATGTGCTACAACCTTTCCTGCGGCTCCTTAATGGCCAACAGGAGAAGAATCGGCGAAGGACGCGACCAGTTCCTCGCCGATTTTGTCCAATATAAGATGCTAATGCCAAATACTCCTACCCCACAGTAAGCGGGCTTCACTCCAGGCAGCATTAGCCTCAGTGAGACTGCTTGTCTGGCAGAGCCATACCGCAAATAAAACCATTGGTGTCTGCTTCCAGGTAGGGAACGACCCTAAGGCTATCCTATCTCTCATTCCATCCTAAAATTACAATGTCACCCGCAACTGACACCATCCACGACCACCTCGGCGATCTATATCGCGAATACCGCCAAACAAAAGACATCCCCTCCAAAGCCGTATTCTTCTCCCCGCAATGCCGCCAAATCTGTCGCACAAACTCAAGCTATGCCGCTAAAGACCGCGAAACGATTATCAAGTACTTGCTTGAAGCTGGTCCTGTAATTGAAGACATCTATCGGAAAGAAGGCTGGCTCGACGGCGAGAATCGTGGTCCTCCAAGAAGCTTTTACGCTATGAGACCTCTCAGCGAGAGTGAGATGAGTGATTTTGGCACGATGGAGGAGCTAGAGCCTGCTGGCTTTAAGTCGGTCGAGGAAGTGAGCAAGAAGGCTAGAGATGAGAACTGGAAGGGGTTGAGGGTTGACATGTGGACGGATGATGGAGACAAAAGAGGAATTCTTGTTAAAGTTCAGTATTGGTGGCGCAGGGAGCCTTTGGGATCGAAAGCTGGGACATGGAAGCAGATTCTACACGATATCCTGTACCTTGGACCGAGGGATGGCAGCGAGAATGAGACGACCGGCGAGATAATCGAGGAGAAGTAATCACTTTACGCGAACAACACAATTTACTTGGTATCTCGAAGTCTATTATATCTTCCTAAGCCTGCATTTTTTATTCAACCTTTTAAACAATGACCTGGTGCTTAGCAGGCTTCTCAGCCTCATCACCGAAGATGTTGACATTCCATCGAGGCTTGTCTATAATTGAGTCAGCATCAATTCGCTCAAAGCTACCGTGGTTTGACTTACTAGCGACGAGGGGAACGTTGTAACGGCGCTGCTGTTTGCCAACCTGCTCAATCTCCTTGATGTCTTGCTCAGAGAGATCGATCTCCTGGAAGTTGGCGGCGATACGCTTGGGGGTGACGGACTTGGGGATGACACTGTGGCCACCGACCTGGGCCCAGGCGAGGCTGGAGGAGTGAATGTTAGCATAAGTTTCAGTGTGGTGAGTTTGGTTTGACTTACAGGACCTGTGTGGGGGTAACCTCGGTGCCCTTCTCCTTGGTGAGGCGCTCGGCGACGGCCTTGATCTCGGGGTAGGTGAAGAGAAGAGGAGCGTCAACCATGTTGTTACCGAAAGCGGAATAGGCAGTGACGTGAATGCCCTTCTCCTTGCAGTAAGCAATGAGCTCAGGCTGGATGAGGAGAGGGTGGCGCTCGATCTGGTTGGCAGCGGGGGTGACACCAGTGCCCTTGATGATAGCCTCGAGGTGCTCCTTGGTGTGGTTAGAAACACCAACAGCGCGAGCCTTGGACTTGGGAAGCTCAGTCATAGCCTTCCATGTGTCGACGATAGAGATGCTGTCGTCGATCTCAACATCGCCATCGGGCTGGTTCTCGCCAGTCAGAGGGAAAAGATCTTGGCCGACGTGCTTGGAGCTACCCTTGAAAGAGACGGGGAAGTGGACGAGGTAGAGCTATGAATGTCAACGGTGTTGCATTGTGTGAATCGATGACGAGTGCTTACGTCAAGGTACTCGAGACCGAGCTCCTGGAGGCAGTCGTCGAGAGCGGCCTCAACGACCTTGGGGTCGTGCTGGCTGTGAATTGTAAGACTATTGTCATTATCACATATTTGTGGCACTTACGAGTTCCAGAGCTTGGAGGTCTGTGCTTTTGTTAGCGTTCTGCTGTATGAGTTGGTAGAGGGGTTGGAGACTCACGATGAAGACATCCTCACGCTTAAGGCCGGGAATCTCGGCGAAGGACTTCTTAAGAGCCTCGCCGATCTCGGGCTGATTTCCGTAGCTGAGATATTTAGCAATTGGACTGTTGGGGTGGAGTATCAAGTACCTACACCTTGGCGAGATCCTAGAGATTGTCTTAGCGACGATTATGAGTGTATGGGAAGAGGGGAAAACTCACCAGGTGGCGGTAGCCAACCTTGAGGGCCTCGTAGACACCCTGGCCGACCTCACCGGGAGAAGCCTGCCATGTACCGTAACCCAGAAGACTTGCAACAGTTAGCCCTCATCTTGACCTCTTGTCGTGGTGATGGTGTAGAGTTAGATACATACGGGATCTTGGCACCGGTGTTGAGAGTAAAGGTCTTTCCTTGAGACATTGTGACTGAGATTCTGCTTGAAATAAAGAAGAAGATGAAGAGAAAGATTAGAGTCTCAGGCTGTTTGAAGAGACATTTATAGGCCCCCGAATAATACCCCGCTAGACAAATCTCCCAGCCAAGAGTGGCGCTAAAGGAGCTAATAGAGGGGAAGAGGGTCCTCTTTACCCCAAGCGCTCCAATTGATCTGGTTGACGAGCTGGGGAATCAATGACGTTGCGACGATGAGATTGGCGCGCAAGATCTGGAGGTTTTTCACGTGTACTGTACGCGGTCCGCTGACATAAATGCGCGGCTTTTGGAGATTAGCGACGTACAGGATCTTGGGTAACAACGACAACCCCAATCATCAGGGATCTCGTACTAAATTGGGTCTCTCATATGTCTTGGCGACAGGCAATTCTAGGCTGCAGGAGCTAATTGCCATGGCGTCACAACATTTCTCACTAAAATGGCGATGGAGAAGACCGTGAATTTTCCTCCTCAACATCACTTATCAATGCGACCAGGATGCCCGAACTGCAGAATCTACCACCTGAAGTCTTGTTATCCGTTGCAAAATTTCTTAATCATGATGATCGCAAGAACCTCAGCGCTGTAAACGCCAACTTCCACAGCACAATTGCACCAAGCCTCTTCAAAGGACTCAAAATCGACTGTCCCCTCGCAAAGAACCCGGGGAGCTCTCTGAAAGACACCGTAAGCAAATATGGCGCCCATGTTGTCGAATTGAGATTCAACGTCACCTTCTATCCGCGACAAAAAAAATGCAGAGAATAACGATGAGGACACGCCCTGGTTCTGGACCGATCCTCCCGCGTCAGTCTGGGCTCGCGACATAGCCGACGTCGACCTGATCCATGAATTGCTTCAATTTAAGGGCCTACCACACTGCAAAACCCTTGCGGTGTATACAAACGGCCATGATAATTTCAGCGACAACGATATGGGCGGCGGGGAAGCAGAATGGGATGACAACGACATGGAGGGCACTGGTATCTACTTTTGCAGTGATCCTGAGGAGTGGGAGGATGTGCTTTCGATGGAGCAGGAGTATCCATGGCGTGCGTGTTTGCGGGATATGTATCGCGACATCGCGACACTATCACCAACTCAAGATCTCAAGTTTTTAAACTTCCTCCCCAGAAAAGTATCTTTCTGGCAAGAACAAGAATGGAGTGTCTTCTTGGGTCGTTTGAAGAAGTTGACGCTGCATACCTACGGTGGCGAGAGCGGTACTGGCGCAGACGTTACTACGCTAGAGGGCTTCGAAGTCTTCTTCAATGAGTTATCGACTATCTTGTTCACTCATGCTAAAGCGCTGGAATGTCTCAAGATTGCAGCCCTGGACGGTGGCTTCCTTGGTGCTGGCTCACTAATTCTTGACCCTCTCACGATGCCGAAATTACAAGAACTCCATCTTCGAAACATGGCCGTTAACGCCATCCTCATTCCTTTTCTCCGAGGCCGAAAATTGAAGAAACTCGTCATCGACGACTGTACAGCACAGACAGCCGATAAGGATTTTAACCCACAGCCAACGTGGAAAGATCTCTTTGCACGGATTCGACAGTCTATTGCAAGCCCTGCGGAGATCCAGATCATGTTCCCAACGAAAGCACCTCTCACGAGGGATGAAGCTTACAGGAGTCATGAGGAAGGGTATGTACATTCAGAAACTGAAGACGACCATGTTAAGAGACTGCGGGGGATGACGCACACCGGGAAGGTCTGTATCTGGCCGTATGTGGATCTTGATACCAAGTATGGCTTTACATTTTCTGATGCGGACAGGAACGCGGAACGACTTGGTAGTGGACATGATATTTTGGAATTTTCAATACTGGCTGGGGAAATCTATGAAGGAGGCGGGTCAATTTCCGTGGAATTATGCCCAGAGACTTGACTGTATTCAACTGTAAAGGGCTATCAAGGTTATCTTTCTGTTCCCAGTTGGGTCTTGAACATCATTGCCTAGTCTTCAAGGCATGGGATTGTCCTCGTCGTCATCCTAGGCATCGTAATCTGTGATATTGTTGCCGAGATCCACGAGCGCGTTCCACTGCTCAGGATTTAATATCACGCCGAGAATATCATCGACTTCTCGCTTCTTGTCGGAGTCCTTAAAATCGTCATCCTTCAAATACTCTAAGACAGCATCGGTCGCACTGCACACAACATCGTGTGGTACATCGCCAAGGTTATTGGCTACTATAGTGATGATTAAGTCGAAAGTCGCTCGTGTCGCAGCCGTTCGCGGTCGGTATGTGATGTCTTCCATATTGTCGCGTCGGGCTGAGAGATATCGTCGCTGCAGAGGATACGGCGGGTTATGTTACGTACATAAGCTTTGATGTTGTTATTAAAGTTAGTTAAAGAGATAGCCATCCCTTCAAAGAAGATAACTACAGCTAGCGTATAAGGTAGGCTCTTAAAGAAGAAGATTATAGTTGAAGTGTGGTTGCTGTAGGTGGTTGTGGTGTATTTGATGTTGGAGGAAGGAAGAGAAAAAGAAAAGCCGGATGGAAGCAAGGAACGCATTTTATAGCCTGCCTAAACCTTATGTGGTAGTAAAGCAAAAAAGAAAAAGGTTATGTGTGGGCAAAGGAGTCATAATACCCTGTGGAAAGTGTAAATATCCTCAAAAACCTTATCTGATCGAACTGCACTATCAAGCCAATTGAGCCACCTCGCGCCATCATGCTATGTCAGCTTCTGTATCAACATAGCCTCAGTTCTAGAATTCAGGCTAAAGGTAGACTCACATCTTGATGTCATATGCAGAAATAATGTCCATAAACACAAAGGACCTGTAACTATCTGTGTTTATTTTTCGCTGGATCGGTTTGCCTTTTGGAATTATGTTTGTCTACCGTGGCCTCAAAAATATTCGCAAGTCCTTCGATACGGTGAATTGCAGCGGTTTTGGAAACCCACAACGGAATCTGAGGCCTCCATGCCAGGTGAGCACGACACGAGCTTTTCGTCAACTCAAACACCTCAGAATAACGTGTCGCAAGGTTAGTGGTTGAAGGCTTATCTTGTAGATACCGAATGGTGCCAGGTGTTCTAGTAGGACCAGGTGTAAACACGCGTGTCTTACTGACTGTATATAATGTTTCTATAGGTTGAACCCCTCTATTCAATCACGTTTGAGGCTCCTCTGTAAGCTCCCTCCGCATGTCGTATATATACCCCGCTATACTCATTGCACTCGCCCGACCATTCTTCGTACCATTTCCATTCTGTGACTCGACGACCAACATCTTTGTCTGGATCATCGTCAGAAACTGGCGACTGAAGTTGTTCGACTTCTTATGATAAGAAAGTCTGTCCATGAACTGAATAGATAGTTAGCTTTACTGTACTGTAAGTGGTTCAACAGACCCGGCAGTTGCTAACCTTCTTCACATTTTCCCGCACTTCAGCGGTCTTCTTGGCATTATCCTTTGTAATAGAGAAGAACATGTCGGTTTCAGCCTTAAATCCTTCTGTCAGTCCGAAGAAAGAAGGATCCGGACTTAAACGTTGGGCAGCGAATTCCGCTACTAATGCCCAACCGCCGAACCACCATGTTAGAAATTCCAAATAGACACACCCGAGAGTCCAAATATCGTATGAAGGTGTAATGGAACTGTCATCGAGCTCAGTCTCAGGTGCGCGGTAGGTCGGTGTGTTGGGAATCCATTTCCGCCTTTCGTGGTCTACTTCCTCTTTCGTACTGAACTCAGCGCATCCAAAGTCAGCGATCACCAGCCTGCCTCTCAAGTCCCCCTTGTGTCCAGGGTAATAAAGTATGTTTTCAGGCTTGATATCTCCATGTCTACCAAAAAGCTGAAGCTTTTTTGGACTGCCCCCCTTGACTTTGGCACGGTTTTCTTCCGCAGCCTGAAAGGAGTCAGGGTCCAGCAAACACTTAAAAGAGTTAGTTTCGTAGCGGTGCATGGAAAAAAGTCCTTCTGCAAGACCCTGACATTGAGCTGCCAGCCAGGTGAGATTTGCATCCCTTTCAACCTCTGACGGTGTTGGGTTGACAACTTTCCAGTATCTGAGTAGATCCGCTAGTGCCCGTGGAAAGACAAGATTATAGACCCCATGATGTATGTACGCTGTGAGAATGGAAATCATGTGCTCGTGTCTGTCGTTTGTGAACTTTCTCAGGATTGAGTGTTCTCTTTCGAGATCAGGACGCCGTTTTCCTTTGTACTCGCGAATTTGCTTGATAGCAAATGCCTTTGTACCCTACAGATACAGAAATCATGTCAGCCATGAAATAGCAGGATCGGGTGAGCCTACCTTGAAACCGTGTTGACTGGGATGAATATGAACCTCATATACCTCACCATACCCCCCTCCACGAATGAAATTCCAGTACGTGTAGGGTAGGATTTGTTGATCCATTAACTCGCTGGGGGCATTCTCGATAAGAGGAGCAAAATACGGCACAAGTACCAACCACTGCTGTTCCATGAACTTAACAAAGAAGGTGGGCTTAAGCCCTCCTGTTGGAAATTGGTGTTCACTACTCTGCATCCCCGTCCACTTTAGGGTATTCGTTTCAGGATCTTGGAGTAAAGGAAGGTTATCATCGCATATTCCGCGGTGTATAAACCATGCAACTACTGAGGCCTTTTTGAGCATAACAAGGATGATAAACAACTTGCGATATGATTTGCCGTCTGGTGCGTCGCAGATGCTTGTGACGTCTCGCTCAATGTCGGCCCTAGAGTCGCGCAGGGGTCGAATTTGGTCGTATTTGTTATACTTGTCGCATTTAGTCAATATCTTTCTGACAGTCTCTTCACAAATAATCTGGACAACATCGTCTCTTGGTAAGAACTTTGCCCCTTTGTAACCCGGATACCGACTCCAGTACGATGCGTTGCGGATATGAATACGTGTTTGTAAGGCCACGTCTTTGACAATGGCGTTGTTGATAGGCTTTAGCACCTTGTCACCAAGCTCCCTGACCTTTGCCTTTGTCTACTGATAGGTTAATATTGTCCGTGCTGAGAAGCCAGACAAACCTGCCTCAAGATGTGGCCTATGCGGAAGCGTTTGAATCCCCCTCTTGACCGCTATCAAGGGGTTGCTGCCAGATCTGCGATGTGTTTTGCCCTGCTTTCGAGACACGCTGGTGTCTCCTGTATTGGAACCCATGACATGATTTGAAGTTGAGGCCTCTGGGGAAGTAGACTGCGCCCCTCGACCCACGTTCTGACTCGTTGATGGATCTGGCTCGCTTTGCGATGTCAGTCCGCCACGACCCATTGTGCAAAGTGTATGTAAACAAAGCCAGCAAACGAAAACTCAGTATTGCGCAACTGCATCTGCTTGCGTTGTCTTTGTTGTTTATACACTTACAAGGCCAGCTATCGCCCTTCTAGTATTCGTTCAGATCAGGCTGTGTGCCAAGCACCCACCGAGTCCGCCCTGGCGCAACCTTCCTGAGGATGACATTGTGGCTTGCGAATTATTGGGGGTCGGGCCACTCTTTGGCTTCCTCTTTCCTACCGCCCTTTGCTAAATTCCAAATGGGTAGATTCTGGCAGATGACCTCCCCCAGCCTACATATTCTGTCGTTTTCCCGCAATGTTTGTCTGTCTCCCCCCCAGACGACTTTTTGGTTCGCAAGATCTCACTGTTTCGCAAGATCCCATTGTTTTACAAGATATTTCCGACATGGGTCCCTCTCAATTCTTCCATCAGGTTTTAAGTCTTGCCACCAGGATTATACCTTATATCCACCGGCATCGGACGAATTCCTTTGGTTCTAAACGCTTCGGGGGCTCACAGAAAACACAACAATTTCCCGCATGGGATATCGATCCAACGAAGCTGGCAAAGCATTTGAGCTCGGAATTCTCACCTGACACATTTCAAATTGATGTATAATAATCGCCTCGACATTTGACAAGAATCTACAAGCTGACTTGGCCATTTTCAGCTCGTTCATAACGAGTATATCATCCGTGCGCCACGAAATCTTTCAAAGGTGAGCGGGAAAGGATGATATGATATGACGCATATGGCTTACATCTTGGCAGAAGGAGATTGAAAGATGCCGCTGATACAGACAGCGTTACGCCCCCAAACAGGAGGGGTAATCACGGCCCGTGGTCAGAGCCGGTCGAGAACCTGGCTAGAAGAGGGTGTACTGCCATCATCACATCGTCACATGGGAACTGGGGCGTTGTCCGTGTCATTTTAGCCGGGCTATCATTTCTATTGTTGGGTCATGTTACGCGCTACCAAGCAGCTGAACTCCAAGATTGATCTTTTTGGTATAAGGAGTGTTCAGCTTGCATAGGACTATTGATTCATTTATTGATTTCAGACTGAGACGAGGGTAACCGACTTCTGTGAATGGGTGATGGCATGAAGCTCAACCACCTGACAGCACACCGGTCGGCGCCACAGCGCGTGAGCGATGTGACTTTGGTGATCATAAGCCCAGCCTACTTTACAACTGGTCCAATCAGGGTATACGGACGACTTGTCGAGATGTAAGTAATCAATCAACTCCTATATCGAGAAATCAGGCTCTAGCCTGCTTGAAAGGAGGTTGAAATCCAATTGCTAGTTTTGAGGTGAAATCAGGCTGTAGCCCGTTCGTCAATATGAAAATTACTGTGACCAGACCATCTCAGCGGGACATCGCAGGGCAGTGATAAATAAACAGGCAGGTCACCCAGCGAGCATACTATTCATAAACTCCTTGACACTCTACTGGAAAGCTACTACAATTCTCTATCCTTTCCGATCTGTTTCACTGTTCAGGTGTACAATGTTACCCGTCAAGCCGGAGAAGCCTCCTGCCGCCGAACCGGCTCCCACTCTCGGAACCATGGTGCGCGAAGCCATGGTAAAGAGTGTGTTCACCAACCAGAAACCTTCATTCTTACCCCAAGGTGAAGTAGACAAGCTTGTTACAAGAAGTTTCATCATCTGGGCGTTTTACAAGTGTGAAGAAAGCCCATCCTTGACTCTGCCTGTCCCGGTGCAAGATGTAATACATTATATCTTAACTAAGGCCAAGAGGATCTTTTCTATCCTTGTATACACCTCACTCAAAGGCGCACAACTATATGGACTTATGAAATTCATTATCGCGTACGACTTCCAGGATGGCGACCTTCCGTTCAAAGGAGATCAGGTTCGGAAGTTCTTCCCCTGGCTCCCTGTGGCGGATGACACCAAAGGCATGCGTCAAGACCAGGAAGAGTGGAGCGATGACCACGAAAGTCGTTTCATTGATGACCAGTGGAACTTTTGTGCCCCGATCTTCTCTACATGTATAGACAACCACAATTTTGTCGAGAAGTCCATTCTTCCATTCATCGAAAAGCATCCCGGTTCCGTTGCTGCAGGAGCTTTTGGTGAGGTCATGAAGTACAAAATTCATGGTTCACATCTTGACACCAGCGGATTGGTAAGTAACATTGCATTGGAATATTATTTGTTTAAACCTGACTGACCCGTCTAGACCTTTCCTTGTACTGATTATGTCGCGGTCAAGAAGATCAAACTTGAGAGTGATCAAGATCGGAATTTTAAGATTATTGGCTGGGAGAAGGAGGTAGCAGCACTGTGGAAGATGAGAGATCTTGGGCTAAAACACATCGTCAATTTCATCACTGCATTCCGCCTTGGGGAGGATGAGCACTACCTCATTCTCGAGTGGGCGGATGGTGGAAACCTAAGGAACCTTTGGGAGCACTTCCCTCGACGTTTGACTGCTGAATTGGTCAAGGATGCCCTTGGCCAATTGCTAGGCCTTTCCCAAACCCTTTGCAAGGTCCATAACCCGGTGGATGAGACTATATCGGATCAGCACTTTCGACATGGAGACTTGAAGCCTGAGAACATCCTTCGGTTCAAAGACGCCAGCGACAGTACAAAACTCGGTACACTGAAGATTGGCGACTGGGGTCTCGCAAAACAACACAACAACATCACACAGCTTCGAACCGTGCAGACATCAACTCCCTTCGGCACACGGCGCTATGAGCCCCCCGAAGAAAGATCCATTCGCGGTAACAACCTCCTCGTATCAACCAACACCGGAAAGGTTGGTAGAAGACGATCTCGGCTCTACGATATTTGGGCTATGGGATGCATTTGGCTGGAGTTTCTTATCTGGCTGATGTACGGCTATGAAGAGCTGAAACGATTCAATCGCTGTTTGAATCAAGGGGATGCCGACACTCCCTGCTTCTACGAGATCGGGAAAGATGGTAGTGCCCAAGTCCACCATGTGGCCCTACAATGGATGGAACATATGGCGCGAGACCCAGTCTGCGAGGTTGGACAAACTGCTTTGGGTAACTTACTTGAGCTTATTAGGGACCGATTGCTGGTGGTGAAGCTGCCCCAGAACTTTGCTACAAGTGGCGACCTGTCGCAGTCACCTCGAGCGCGTCGCCGCAGTTCTCCTAGCAGCAACACTAGTACGGATGATTCATCACCAAGAGGCCTAGCTTCACCAGTGGCCGTTCAGCAAGTCACCGTGACTGAGCACGATTCACCTCCATTTTCAGCGCAAGAGAATCCGACTTTCTCCATGGCCGTCTCTCCTCCTGAGCCGATCTCTAAGCTACAGATGCGCTCGGATAAGGACTGCCGCGCCCGAGCAAAGGATCTACATGACGGAATGACAGAGATAACATCGGACGTGGATACAGCTGATTACTGGCTATCAGGTACCCCTCGTTCCCCACCTAGAAGCACTGTTGACGACACACAAGGGGAGTCTTCCAATAGTATACAAGCAGGGCTGTCGATATTTCAAGGCCTCAGTCTAGCTCTCACAGAAAGAGTGAGCTCCGAGCTCCACGATCTCATAGCATGAGCTGACCTTCGACTTCAACACAGACGGTATGCACTTGAGCACTAGGCATTTTACGCTGGTAACTGAAAACTTCGGAATACAGGATGTAAGTGTCTCCGTGAGATTTGGTGTCCATGTCTATTGCTGACATTGCTTCAGTATGTATGCTGAGTCTAGCTCAACCCCCATTCAGTTACTTTTTACTGACAATGTGTCTGTCGTGGCATTCAGGGTGTAGGTTATAAAGTATTGGATACCCTCCTTGGAATATGATGTTAACTGTATCCTTAGAAAGTAAGATTTAAGACCCACAGAACTACGACTCGCGCTATATGAAACCGATGTCTAACTTCAGTATCGTAGACAGTGAGTCTCTGAAAGAACGTACAGTTTTTGAAGAGTTTGAGCTGAGCAACATAACAAAACAGAATGTCAGTATGCCCTCATGTTCATTGGTGGAACGTCACTTATGATTCGACAGCTGGAGGACATTTGGAATATAGTCATTGACAATGAATTTGCCGATCGCGTTACATCTTCTATCAACGCCAACAGTTTCAGTGTCCCTAATCCTTCGGAGTCAACGAAGCTTTGTGGGAAATGCCTTACGTTCCGGGATGGACTCTTGAGTCCAGGGTTCAACATCACCTACGACTCAAAGGTCCTTAAGGCCGATTCTAGTACAGGTATCTGCGATCTTTGTTGCCTGCTGTGGCCATTCTCTCAGAAGGAGGGTCAAGCCTCAACTCCCCATGTCAGCTTCCAGAGAAATGGAACAAGCGTTCTCATGAACGGTTACACGCTGGTTGCCTCCATATTTCGAACTTCTAGTAGGTGTTCTGGTGTAGATTCTGATCAAGTTTATTTACAAATGGTTCTAGGCCTTAGCACCGGTATGGACACCCAGATCCAGCTCGGCTTTCCCGCTATACCTCATGCTGGAAGTACCGCGCATTTGGAGGTCGTCAAACACTGGTTGCAGCATTGTGATCAACACCATCAAGGGTGCAAGCGTACCCAGACTTGGAGCAGCGCAAACAGTTTGGGGGCTGGCAAGAAGCTACCAACAAGAGTCATTGCCGTGAATGGTGTCAACGACACTGAAGTCCATCTCCTTGAGACCACCCCAAGTCACAAGGGCAACTGGGTAGCGCTGTCTCATCAATGGGGCTCAGGTCAGCAGTTTCGCACTCTCCGAACCAACATACAGGAGCATATTGCTGGTATCAAAGTAGCCCATCTTCCACGCACCTTCAGAGATGCTGTCACTGTGACTCGAGCCATTGGTTGCCCTTACCTTTGGATTGACTCGGTCTGTATTATCCAAGGGAGTGATGGGGACTTTCAACAAGAAGCGAAGCAAATGGAGCAGGTATATAGTGGTGCCTACTGTGTACTCGCAGCAAGTCGATGTCCAGGTCACGATGCTGGTTTCCTTGGCCCACGAGTGGAAAGCCGATGCATCAGTCTCCGAAGTAGCGGGAGTCTTAACCCGTTCTTCATCCGCGAGGCTATCGATGACTTCCAGAATCACGTATTGGACGGGCCCTTGGGTGGTAGGGGATGGGTGTTGCAGGAACATGCCCTTGCTCGCAGGACGATATACTACACTGACTACCAATGTTACTTTGAGTGCGGTGATGGAGTACGGTGTGAGACTATGACAAAGATGACCAAGTAAGTCGCGTTCGCGTTATTTACAAGATATCCGTTTTCTTACTCTTTTTAGCCAACGTGCCACCTTCCTGGCCGATCCAAACTTCCCTCGTCTGATGATGAGAGCAGACAAGGGGGCCAAGATTCTTGGATACCAGGATCTCTACAAGATGTATTCTGGACTAGGTCTCACCTTCGATACAGATAGACCATGGGCTATCAACGGCCTGCAAGAGCGAATAATCGCTGCGCTCGGAGTTCAAGGTGGCTTTGGCGTCTTTTTCGAGGACAACAAAGATGGTCGTCGACGCGGTCTACTTCGAAGAAGTTTACTCTGGCGTCGCGCCGATAAAGCCGTCACCCTTACCCCAATCAAGTTCTGTCCGAGTCCTAGCGGTACGAAGGTTCCATCTTGGTCATGGATGGCGTACACCGGCAGCATAGACTATATCCCTGCCGACTTTGGTGGAACGGAGTGGGAATTTGTGCAGACGCAGTGGGACTCTGATCCGAACAAAACAAATGACGGCGTTTTGGTAGCTGAGGCAAGGGACTATACTGACGGTGGTCATGATTCCATGCTCGTGTTTGACTCCTCTTCGGGCTTCAAACAAAGCGTCACGAAATGTGTGGTTCTTGGAAAGCAGAAGGGAAGTCAGTCTGATGCGGAGAAGATTCATTATGTCCTGTTGGTTGAACCTGACACATCTTCAAGCCAATGGCAGCTTCACAAACGGGTGGGCGCTGGGACGTTGCTGGGGAAATTCTTATACGAGAACAAGGAGAGGATTCAAATCGTGTAGTTGCACCTTTATAAGAACAAATCTTCGCCGTCTTATTTGAGAGCTAGATAAAAACGAGAACGCATCCGAACATACTGTTCAGATCTCAGATGCTGTTCTCAGGTCCTCCACGAGCGATATTGATATGAAAAGCAGTATCAACGACTCTTGTTGATGCATCGATAACAGCTGCAACAGCATAGTAAATACCAAATCTCCACCAGAGCGTAAAAGGTATGCTTTTTAAACACCTCATCATATCTGCCCAGAAATCCTGCGTACGGCCTCCAGCGTCAACTTTTGGAACAGCTTGCACAGCCGCAACAGTAGCCGGGACCCAAAGAAATAGCTTCACAGCTTTCGACAGAAAGTAGAAGGCCGCTAAGACAATACTCAAATATCGAGCTTGGTCTGTGTCGAGCTCTGCCATGAAATCCTTGTAACCTATAAACATCTGGAAACTCTGTTCAAGCATGAATTCTATGCTTTCCTCCACGACAACGAATGCTAGAACGGTAGCAATAAAACGCAGCCACTGTATTGCCGTCACTGAACGGACATATCTCATCGATGCTTTCATTGGGGTGGGGGTAGCTGAGAGGACTGAGTGGAGCCATAAGACATGGAGAGGAGCAAAGACTATCGTGGTGACAGATTTCGTGATATGCATAGAGAAAGACTTCGCAAGGTAGCGTTGAGCTAAGGTCTGCGAGAATGACCAAACTAGCCATGATATAACTCCCTTTGTTGGATATATGACTGAGAGGAGCGAGGTGTCGGCGCTCAGAGACATGATGCCTCTGGTCTCACCATTTGGAGAAGTCGAAGTTTCGAAGGATTGTACATGGCGGGCGGCTGTGAGAACTGGATGGAGTGCGATGTATGGGTAAGGAGCCTAGATATATTAGTGAGCTGAGTCGGACCATTCACGAAGATGAAGATGACGAACGGCGTGAAGAAGAGGCTCTAAGATGTAGCCAAATATTTGGGACAAGATACCCACTGGTTCAGGATCCTGAGATGACTGTGACAACGTGGATGCGTTCATTGTACTCGACAAGTAATTGATGAATAACGATAAAAAATATCTTTGTTGAATTTAGGTAACGCAATTGTAATGAACATCGTCGTCGTCAGTCAGACGGAAACAAGGAGTGGACTAGGGTTTTATACGAGAACATGAAGTTCCAAAAGATAAGAAGATCAGCTCAGCCTCATACCGGCCCGATAAAAATAAGCACCAATGCGAGCCGGAAGGATTCCCAAGCTTTGAGGCTGAAACTCTGTATCGCTATTGGTCAATCTATACGCGATGCACGGAACTTTCTGAACGGAATGACAGCGGAAGATCGGCCGTCATTCCTAGCTGCTGATGCCTGAAATGTTCCCGGACCTCTTAATTCGGCTCTCTCGGCTTTTCGTTTGTGGAATTGTACAGATTAAATGAGTGGTCCAATGCGCGCGACACAGAGACAGAGGGCATTTGCCCCCAAGAAGCGTACTGGATGCCTGACTTGGTAAGCCGCCCCATCTGCGCAATGGGGCATGCACTAACCGTTGAGGATAGTAAAAAGCGGCACAAAAAGTGTGATGAAGAGAAGCCGACTTGTCAACGATGCAAGAAAGGCGGTTATGTCTGTGATGGATACGAGAAACCAGAAGACACAAAGCTTACTCCCAAGACTCGACCTCTTCCATTACTTGCAGCGAAACGATCAAGTCCCCACAAATGCTTGGTCCCAGGGAATGCACTTGAATCAACCTATTATACTTATTTCTTTTCTGATATAATTGGCCAATTCGAAATTTCCCCTTCACTCAATAAGGACTTTTGGGAAAAGACGCTTCTTGCGCCTAGCCAAGATAATCTTTGTATCAAGCATGCGGTCTTAGCCGTAGGGGCGACGCATTTGAGATACTCCAGAGCCGGAGCTGGACAGATTTTACCAGCGTCTTTGGACAGGTTTATCCTGACGAATTACAATGAGGCTATATCAAGGCTCGCCAATAGTCGAGATGAACCAGCACATCTCGCGACGATATTAACGTGCTGCATACTCTTCGTCATCCTGGAAAGCCTCCGCGGCGATTTCGAAGAAGCAGTCCGCCATCTGGAATCAGGCATAAAGATCTTGGCCAACCATACACCCAAAGTATTCCTCCCGAACAACGAACTCCAAGAGCTCGCTACCATCTTTCACGCCATAAGCTCTCAAGTTGCTATATTTGCTGAAGACCGCATCTTCCCCGATGTAACACACTTATTAATGCCACCCAAGAAACAGAAGAGGAAGTCGAACGGCATGTTTCGGAATCTTGATGAGGCGGAAGATGTATTGAACTGGTTTGATGATGTGATCAACCATATCAGTTGGGATCTAGAGCAGGATTGGGAAGATGAAGGGTCAGACTGTGTCGTGCAGTGGGTGAAATTAAGAAAAGATGTGGCAACATGGGAAACGCAGTTCAATCACCTCTTGAGCAGAATTGACCCGGATGAGTCCAAAGAAAGGATCCTCAATTTACGCATCCAGCATAAACTGTGGGAAGTCCTCCTCGACGGAGAATGCAATGAAGACGAAGCAGCTATTACACCACAAGACTGCCACGTCCTTCTCGACCAGGTGCAACAACTCTGGTGCAATCCCAATCATTCGCATTTCGGGCTGAAGATTTATCTTACAGCCGCTCTGTACCAACTCTATGTTTACTGCGAGGACGATGCCGTTCGGCAGAGAATCATTACCATGTTGAGATCGCAGCGACGGAGGGAGATTGTGTGGGATAGTGGGGAGTTGGCGGACTTTCTGGAGAGGGATCTCTGGCAGAGAGCTTTGGGTTTCAAGGAGGAGAGATGGCCGGATATTGGACCTTCGAAGGAGGAGGGGGCTTTGTTGGTCTTTAGACCGAAGCGTTAACTCCAGTGCGGATTGCGTTATGAGGTGAGGGAATTTGAAGTTGAGGGGCGAGATGTGGATTTCACGGCACGGTTCATTCCAAAACAATCGTTTTTCATATTGGGCTATACGCGCTATTCAATTAGATCTTGTCAAGATCGCAACATCGTGACCTGTCGATCTGATGGGGGTTGTCTCGGCACAGTTAGCCTAGCGCTGAACCCTTTGTGCATACCAGCCTGGCTAACTACGCCCCGCGCTTTACTATTCGTCCGTCTATACGCACAAGCCGTCTTGGATCCTAAAGTGGATGTCATCGTTTGAGGCAATTCAAATACAAATACAACGGCAATCACAATAGATGATACTGTCGCAATTCTCACTACTATAGTTGACAAATCTACAGCATAAACACCATGCGCATTGAAAATCTTGTCGTCACCTCCTTGGGAGCGCTCGCCTCAGCGCTACCCAACCGCCCTAAAGCCGTCGTATATCGCGGCCCAGCCGCATCTCCAGGCTGTCCTGAAGCTATCGGCGCCCTTCTTGAATCATCTCCCTCGCACTTCAAAATTGTATACGCTGGTCCGAAAGAAGCAGTCGACGTCACAGACGAGACCCTCAAAGATGCCATCGTTTACGCCCACGGAGGAGGCCCCAATTGGGAAAAGGCATATCGCCAAACAAAGAAGTACGAAAAGTCGATCCAAAGGTTCGTTCGCAGTGGAGGTCATTACTTGGGATTTTGTCTTGGTGCATATCTCGCTGGTCCGAATGATGGATACGACCTTCTCCCCAGTGGCGTCACAACAGACCAAGAGATCAAAAGACGGGGAGCGCAAGTTGACGATGAGGATGATACTGTCATTCAGGTTGACTGGACATTCTCCTCCGGTAAAACGGACAAGAAACGTTGGCTTTATTTCCAGGATGGTGTCGTGATCAAAGGTTTCAATGGCAAGACTCCTGGACATGTTCTAGGAAGATATTCCTCCAACGACGACGTGGCTTCGTCGGTGACGCCGTATGGGAAGGGTTGGGTTGGACTCGTTGGACCTCATCCGGAAGCTGATAAAACTTGGTGTGAGTTCTTATCTGATGAAGTCAAACGGTGCAAGATTTTGCTAACTTTGTTCAGATGAAGATGAAAAGATTGAGAATCCGGAGGGTATCAGATATGATATTGGCCATGACTTTGTTGAAGCTACTATTCACGGCGGAAAGGCCTAGTCAGATGTCTGACGCGCGGGGGATTTGAAAATGTACGTTTGGGACTCGTTTGGGAATAGGCGATGGCTTTATTATAACTCGGCTTAATAACGCGATGACACTTTTACTTCATCACGGAAGCTGTATCCAAATAGTCAATTCATATATCTGTATTTAAGAAAGAAGCTAGAAAAGGAAAATGTATCAAGCTTACATGCTTCGACGGTAAACACTGACTCCTCCATTCTGATCATCCTCTAAGCCTTAGCCGCCTCAACAAACGCCTGGCTAAAAGCATAATCATTGTACCCCATCTCACTCCTAGCAGCGTAAAAGAACTCCCTCTTAAAAGTCGTCAACTGCACACCATTCTTAATACGATAAACCAAATCCGGATTCGAAATGAACCATCGTCCAAAAGCAACCACGACATCCCACTTCTTATACCTCCCATCGACAGCTTCAGAGACATTCTCAGGTAAATATCCGCCGCCCACTATAACAGGAGACTGATTATCCCACATCTCAAGAAAGTACTCAAGACTGGGCTTTTTGTTTCCCCAAGGGTTGACCTTGTCACTTTCGAATGCGTGGAGTGTCATGTCGAGATGGGCTGGATTGCCACGAGGTTCGACGAACGAGATGTATGCTAGTTTGTATTCTGCTTTCTTGAGTTCGCTGATGATGTAGCCAAATTGAGCCCATGGATTGGAACTGTAGGCTGCTTGGAATGTTGCGAAGGGGCTGATGCGAAGGGCTGTTCGTTCGGCGCCGATTTCCTCGGTGACTGCTTTGACGATTTCGAGGAGGAAGCGGGCTCGGTTCTCAACCGAGCCGCCCCACTTGTCGGTTCTGTTGTTGATGCTTTCGCTAGTGAACTGGTCGATCAGATAGCTAGACAACGTATTTAGTGGCCAGTGTTATTTCGAGAATGGATATTCTTACCCATGGCATGCATGAATCTCAACACCATCGCCACCCGCTTCAACAACATTCCTCGCAGCCCTTCTAAAATCCTCAATCTTCCCCCAAATCTCATCCTCGCTCAACGCCTCCGGTTTAACTGGATACCCCTCCATAGCAAGATCGCTACTGGAACAATACTTCAACCCGCGACTCTTCAAATAATTCGGGTCACCCGCTCTTCCAAGATCCCAGATCTGCATAAACATGTAACTCCCCTTCTTATGCACAGCGTCGAAGACTTTCTTCCAGTGCTGCGTCTGATCCTCGCTGGAGATGCCGGGCGTGCTGGGTGCTGCCTCGGCGGTGGGAGATATGCCGGTTGCTTCGCTGATGATGAGTGTTCCTGGGACGCTGGCGCGGTCGGAGTAGTACTTTGTTACGGAGGGGAGAGGAAGATGGGATTCGTCGTTGCGAAGACGGGTCATTGGGGCGAGGGCGAGGCGGTGCGAGAGGGTGATGTTGCCCAGCTTGAGAGGTTGCCAGACTTTGGATTTAGTAGACATGGTTGTGGTTGTTGCTTTGTTCTTTCTTGTTGATGAATATGTTTTTAAATGTAGGATGGTTGAATGATGTGATCCTCTTTGGTGTTGAGATAACCGATATCCGGAACCATGACATCTTTAAATATTATCTCTTTTGAATAACAGTTTTCTTTGACATAATTGATTGTTAAGCTTATTTCTAACTACTGATCATCTTTACCCGTCTGATGATATTCTTAGAGACAATATTTCATTCCGTGGTGATTCCAACCGCTGTTGTGATGCTCGGCATGCCGTTGTGAGGCTCCACGGTGTTCCGGCATTGAAGGATCCTTGGGGAAACGCCGTGGAACATCGCCGTGGCGTCAGGGTACGAGATAAGATAAGATTTTTGGGGGCTTATATGCTTAGAAATTGGGAGGACAGATAAATCTCACGGCATATGACAATGGTCATTGACGGTTTCGGCTAGTCAGGTTTGTTTTAAGCTTATGTTTACAAATGCCGTGAAACTTCAACCTCGTGGACCGTCTCAATGCATAGACAGTGGATACATGTTACTTCGCAAGGACTACACCTCGCCGCCTACTTGCTTACTGTTTCACAGGCGTTCGGGCGTATTCCAAATTACAGATCTTATATACTATCTGGCACCTTATCCTCTCATTCTAAATCCCGTTCAGTCTTCTACCTTCTTCCATCACCCCAAGCCTATATACATGATCCCCTCTCATTCAAACATCTTATCCCCATATCTAATCGCTCCTCTTGTGATAGCACAAAACCCATCCAAACTCAACAGGGTTGGTAGCAATCAGAGCAGGTTTCTCATACCCAAACTCAGCACTACCAAACTGAACACCGTACTTGTCCTGGTATCGCTGACACACAATATCCTTGACATCAGGCGAAGGGATATCAGGAATGTTGACGCTGAGGCTGATAAGGCGCAGCTCGGTGACTTGGTAGTTGAGAGTGGTGAGCTGCGCGAGGGGAATGCGGACGGGCTGCTGGCTGTGGTCTGCTGAGTTGACGACCATAATGTTTGCGTAGGCAGTGGGAGCCTGACGGGCTGTTGGTTGGGCTGCTGCTACTGAGGCGAGAAGCGCGAATGCGCCGGTGATGGTAGTGAAGTGCATGATTGTGAAGTGTTGTCGGGCACGTTAATCGATTGAGTATGAAGAACTGAATGTGGATGATAAGTCGAGAAACAGGATGAGGCGATATAGTCTCTTATATCTCTCCGTTCGTAGTACAGCTAATTTCCACATATGCATTCCCACACGTCAATCCTCTAATAATAGCAAATCCAGCCTTGGCCTACTGCCGTGTGACGCGCCCATAAGCACTTGTAAAATTTACGAGGCCTGCATTGAATCCTTACACGTATTCCTTGGACCAGTAGGAGGTGCATGAGACGATGAGTAAGCTGTCGATCATGAGATAATTTCCTCTTGGGAGGAGACAACGTGATGTGACTGGTCGTGGAGAATGGGGAGATTCATTCCTTGTTATGGAACGTAACTTCTCTTTCCTCGTGTTATGTCTTTGGTGACGGTGATCCGGGGTTTTGGTGGCTTGGCTGGACTTTGGCATTGCGCTGGATATATCCTGATCTGGTGATCGCCATTATATATCGGGCGCAGTCTTGGATCTTAGTAGAGCATGAGATCCAGGCTGCTAGGATGTGCGCCGGATTCTCCGGGCTTTCATCGAATAAATGAGCCATCACTCCACGCGTCCAGCAGATTCGGAAGCCGCAATACTGATTGACAATTTCTGATCTCGTGCCGGTTGTTCATGTTTCTAAATCCCATCCAGAAATCGCCGTCTGATTTTAGAGGTCCCGGTGAGATCCTGTCAGTCGTGTACTTGATCAATCATGGTATAATGGTTTGTGGCTAGAGCTTTTTTATCTCACATGTATCATGTTGTCTATCAGGAAGATTTTCAATCACCGCGGCGGTCGACGGGAACGTGTAATTCCTCGAGTAAATATAAGAGGAATTGGAGTAATATTCATCCAAGTTGCTATGATTAGCCTTCTCCTCTCGATAATCTGGTCGTCTTATTGGACTAGTTATCTAATTGAGTCCAATTTACAGACCAACAGCCGATCGAACGGCGTCAATCAGAATATTGTTGTAATCACCACCAGCCTCATACGTAGCAAAACCACCAAGCTTGTGCTGAACAACAAACTTGCCCTTCTCAGCAAAAGACCTCGCATTATCATAGCTGACATAAATCTCCTTCTTCGCATCATAAAGGAAAGGCTATCAAACTCGTCAGTAATCATATTCCTCACGCTGAGTAAGCTAAACATACCGTCTTACTGCACTTATCCCAAGTGTAAGCAATACCAGGCGCAGGGTTACCCTTGGTATCAAGGAACTTGGCTTCTTCAATCATGCTCCAGAAAGGGTAAGTTCCACTGGGAGGAGCAGGGTTACCACAGTCGTCTATGCGAGGATCGTTGTCCCAGCTGCTGCCTTGGAAGCGGTCGGTGGAGTTCTGGGCTGGGTAGAGGTTGAGCTTCCTCTGCTTATTGAATGCTGATGTGGCGTTGACTCTGAAGCCGTGGGCGTAGTTAGGTAGGCCGAGGACGATTTGAGAGGCGGGAATGCCAGCGCCTGTCCACTTGGCCACGGCTTCGTCGCCCGCGCCCATGGTGTTGCGCTCGTCGCAAGAGCGGGAGAGAGCGGCGTTGGGACCAGCAACAGGAGCCCAAGCACCGTAGAGATCATAGTTCTTTCAACTGTCAGTATGGGTCAGGTTGAAGGTTCCGTGTAACGTACCATGATCATGATGTAATCCAAAACATCAGCAAAGCCCCCAAGATCCTTGGATGCAGTGCCATTCTTATCATTCCAAGGAAACAAGGATCCAGCAGCAGTAAGAAACATTTCCTTACCAACAGGGTCCTTTCTCAACTCCTGCAAAAACTCCAAAAAGTTGGCCGTATCATCCTTGTTGATGACATTACATCCAAGACCCTGCTTGTTAGGATACTCCCAATCAAAGTCCAATCCATCAAGATCATGCTTCTTGACAAAGTCGACACAAGTCTTGACGAACGCAGTGCGGTTCTTTTCGTTGGCAAAGTTGCTGGAGAAGTACTTGCTTCCGGTCCATCCGCCGATAGACACAAGAGCTTTGACGTTGTTTGCTTTGGCGGCGTTGACGAAGCAGGAGAGTTCTTGGGGTTGAGACTTGGAGATGTCGAGACTGCCGTCGGAGGCGGTTTCGGCGAAGGCGTATTTTGCGTCGGTGAATTTATCCCATGGCATGGATGAGACGGGGAAGCCTCTGTTGGCGTGGAAGCCGGCGAAGTAAGTCGAAGCTACGAGGCCTGGGCTGGCAGCGTCAACACTGCTGGTGAGGCTCAAAAGGCCCACCAACGAGGCGGATAGCGATTTGATAGTCAACATTGTTACAGAAAAGAAAAGTAAGGAATGTATAAGTTGAGTTGAAAGAGTGAATTGGAGAACTAACAAACCATCAAAAAAAGTATGACGAGACTTGTACAACTATATATCCCCCTCTTCACTGCAATAGACTTTTAAATCGTACGAGACAGCATTAACTGCCGTAAATTAGAATTTCTTCACGCCCGTTGTGACGCGTTTCCATTGTATCCGTGCGGCGTTGAGATGATCATCTCGCTTGGTTCCGACTTGGGAATAGCTTAAAGTTTAAAAAGCAGGGCTCCCCGCTTCGACAAGCTCCTATCATTTCCGCCTCACCTTTTTGGGGCTTGCTCTCGGGCGATTCTTTAGTCTGGACTTTATCATCAGCGCGGTGGAAGTTGGAATGTTTCGTCTTCCTGTTGGTGCGTTAATTCAGGATACACAGAGGATACGTCACTGAAGCTTTGATGTTTGGTGTTCGGATACCGGATAGATGGAATTTTATCGTCAACACCTGTACCCTGCTGTTTTCTTCCTAAATGCTACCTTGGCTTGCAAACTTTATGTTCAGACGCCGATTCTTCCGATGCGTTAATTACTCAGGCCTTCAAATAAATGATCGTCGTCGGCTTTTTTCTGCCCGTTGTGCTATGACGACTTCGCTACAGTAAGCCGCTTTGGGTCACTGTTGCCGATGTTTCAGATGTTTTGAAGCACGCGCATTCAGTCAAGACAGTGGCTGGCGCTATTATTAGCTCGGTAAGTACCGAACTACCGCTGAATAATCTACATCCAGCATGTCTCTGACCCAAAGACACGGTCCTCGTCTTGGCATTTGTTTCTTGGCTATGAGGGTACTCATCGCAACACATCTAACATGTCGCATGAACGTGAGAATATGAAACAATTGACCGAAGGACTTCCGCTTGTTTGGTTGTGTTTGGTTCGTAGTGTGTACAGGTGATTTGCTGGAACGTTGCTCTTGGTGTAATCGGACAGAGCTTGTCGGGTTACCGATCTTCACAAGTACTTGTTCCAGCAGTTAAGACCAACCAGAATAGAAAAGACACAAAAGTCCATATGCATTGTGTTCATTTGTTTCTGACTGACTCTGAATTATGCATCTTCCATCCAAAGACATCGAATTATCGTCCTCGTGATGCACTCCAGGTCATTATTCACTCAGCTTAGGGTAGCCACACTAGCGCGTCAAACTCTTTAGGCAAGCTCGGGATCTCCTTCCTTTTCCACTTATCACCGATTCTTTTCCCCACGCGCTAACCATCGGCCAATCTCAACTGTCTTATCGTCACCAGCGACAATAACCGTCTTGCCCATGGAGTAACCCCAACCGTGTCTATCTGGGGAAATGGGCCTTGCTTCGGGTTCACTATCTTTGTTGATGCGCTTTTCGGGACATCCGGGGTACCGTCATGACGGCTGAGCGCGGCATTGACTGATAGGAGCTCTATACTCTTTGGGATATGACATGTTCTGGAACAGTTCCTGATGTAATGGTCGGTTATCATGATAGTAGTAACTAAAATGGAAAGAATAAGTAGAAGCAAAGAAGTAACAGTTTCCGATCAAATTGGATATATAAGGTGTCTCTAGGACGACATCAGTTCAAATATCATCACAATCATCTCAAGCAATAACAACTACTTCTCATTCATCTTGTGTACGAACCTCAACACTACTCTAAGCTACCCCCAACACATCATCAAAATGGCCGCTGTCAACCAAGACACCCTCGACATGTCCCTGTTCTTCGGAACCCCCTCTCAAAAGCAAGACTTCTGCGACTCCCTCCTCCGACTTCTCAAAAAGCGCGGCGGCGTCAAACTCATCAACCACAGCATTCCCTCCCAAGATATCCACGAACTCTTCCGCCAAACAAAGCGCTTCTTCTCCCTCCCCCTCGAAACAAAGATGATCGCCAAGCACCCTCCCCAAGCCAACCCCAACCGTGGCTACTCCTTCGTCGGTCAAGAAAACGTCGCCAACATCAGCGGTTACGAAAAGGGTCTTGGACCCCTGACTACTCGCGATATCAAGGAGACTGTCGACTTTGGATCTGCTACGGATGAGCTCGTGGATAACATTTGGGTTCCTGAGCAGGAGTTGCCTGGCTTTAGGAAGTTTATGGAGGAGTTTTATGAGAAGGCTTTCAAGACCGAGATGCAGCTTCTCGAGGCTCTTGCTATCGCTCTTGGTGTTTCGCCTGAGCATCTCAAGTCTTTGCATAACCGTGCAGAGAACGAATTCCGTATCCTGCACTACCCTGCCGTCCCCGCTTCAGAACTCGCCGACGGAAGCGCCACACGTATCGCTGAGCACACTGACTTTGGCACCATCACCATGCTCTTCCAAGATTCCGTCGGCGGTCTTCAAGTCGAGGACCAAGAAAACCTCGGCACCTTCAACAACGTCGAGTCAGCCGCTCCCACCGATATTATCCTCAACATCGGCGATTCCTTGCAGCGATTGACAAACGATACTTTCAAGGCTGCTTGTCACCGTGTGACTTACCCTCCTTCTATCAAGGCTGGAGATGGCGAACAGGTTATTCCTGAGCGATATTCCATTGCTTACTTTGCTAAGCCTAACCGCAGCGCTTCGCTCTTTCCTCTTAAGGAGTTTATCGAGGAGGGTGTGCCTTGCAAATATGAGGATATTACTGCTTGGGATTGGAACAATAAGCGAATTGAGAAGTTGTTTAGCCCTGAGGCTAAGGCTTAGATAAAATGTTTGGTAGATTGTCATTAGCATGGAGGAGTTCAATTGATTTCAATTATATTCAATAACAATCTGGTGTCTATTCAGTGATGTACTCATTTTTTGAGTGGTGCTTTGACGAGTGATGCTATTTACACCACCTGATGATCTTAGACCGCCACAACTTGGATCATCTATACTTCATCTTGATATCGAAATTGCCCGGAATAAGTAGGCATCTTCTCAATCAATTATCAATCACTCAAAGACTTCAAGCAGGCTAAGCATCAAGAGTTTACCTCAAGTTTGCTTATCCAGACCCCCAGGATTTCTGACTCAGTGACAACCTCACGTTCACAATACCCACAATGGAAACACCCCAATTGACGCCCTTTTCCATGTCATGTCAAAATTTCCCCACAGAATAAGACACGATCCTGTTCTTCTACTCCATAACACAGCAGCAAAAACATGGAGAGAACCCGCCCTAGAACATGTTAGTCTTAGACATCATCTCCAATTGGCTAATGCATCGGCTGCCCCGAAAGATAAGCCCCAACCCAAAAGGCAGGAGATCCCGACCGTACTTTCCTGAACCGTTTTAAAGTAGAACTGCCACCCAGGTCTGCCTTCCCCATTCGATTCCTACGCCAGTTTACTCGTACAGATTGGGTTTCTTCAGTATGGGCACTTCAAGACGCACGCACTCTTTCGGTGGTTGCAAGACTTGTCGAAAAAGGCATCTGAAATGCGATCAGTCCCTACCACGCTGTAAACGATGTCGTCAGGCTGGTTTAACGTGTGAAGGTTTCACGCCTGCGCTTAGATGGTTGATTTCTACGGGGAGGGATGTTTATGATAGACAGCCGCCGCAGACAGCTGAAGCTGGGGCGGAACAATATTCCAGACGGCATTTGTTCACTGGTAAGTGCCGTTTATATGCATGCCGGAATTTGACTGACCCTTGCAGAGGCGGATAGAGAGCTCATGAGCAATGCGCTCCTCACCGATGTCCCATCTACAGTCACAGCTGCGTTGAATCAAATTGATGAACAGTCAAAAGGTCTTGATGATGCAGCAAGTATCTGCGAAGTCGGGCCTTTTCAGGTCTTCAAGTTTGAGTCAAGTCAAACTATCTCAGACCATGTCTCGTTCAATGATATGGAACTTGATAGCTTGAGTGAACCCCAAACACAAGCATTCTCAGAGCCCGTCGATAACATTTCGGATGCGATGGTCGATGAGACTATTGTTCCCAATGACTTTTCGACAACGTCGCTGGACTTTCTGCATTGGGGCGATTTGTTCACCTGGGATGTCAGTGTGCTGGATAATCCGCCTCAACTACCCTACGAAAACTTCGATACACTACCAATGTGGCCCAACGAATCATTCTCTGAATCTCTGGATACAATGATACCATTTGAGGATGACGTTGCATGGCCGCAGCTAGATCTCATGATCGATGCACCACTCCTCCTAAAGCACTTCAACGACGACGTCATAAGCCAAATGGGATCTCTACCCATCAACGAAAAGTCCGCTTGGAGGACACTGCATTATCCCTCTGCTATCATGACGCTGAGCGAGCTGACGATGTTGGATGTAAACAAGGATCAGATCAAGCGTGCGAATCTGTCTACGTTTTACGCGCTCATCGCTGTGTCTTCATTCCATCTTTCACTAAACTCCATCACGTTTCCGAGTCTCGCACGAGCGGGAGATCATTGGAAGTCCTTGTCAAGTCGAACTTACGAAGCTGCCAAACAACACCTTAAAGTCAGTCTTGAGAAGGAATCTCAGCCTGGACCGCATAAGGCGAAATACAAGGAGCAATTGATGGGCATAAGCGCCGTGTTGGCAACAGCAGTAAGTAAACATCACCGAATTCATCATGATCGTGAACTGACGCAGTTCAGCTTCTTTCAGGCAACGAAACAGATACCCGCTGGTGTCTCACAGAAATGGAACGCCTAATCAGCTGGCGCGGCCTCACAAAACCCAGCATCTCCCGTCGCGCACGTCTTCTACACAACATCTACGCATGGATGCGCATCGTCTCCGAGAGTCTAAACGTCTACCGCGACGAGAACCACGCCATAGAAACACCCTTCACGTTACCCAACACGACCAACAAGTCAGCTACCGTCCCCGTCCAATCCATCAATCCCGACATAACCCTCGACAACTTTCTCCATCTCGAACCCCGCAAGAAAACACGTCGCGATATAAAAGATATTCATCTCGCGGATACGTCGCAGGATCATGAGAATATGTACATGCAGATCTACGGTGTGCCGGAGACGTGGCTTAGTCTTGTCTCGCAGATTACTAGACTTGCGAATGTGATGGATCGGTTGTCTGCAAGGAAGAAGTCCGATGCTGAAGCGCTTATGGCGCTGCAGCCTAGGGCGTCGTATCTCGAGAATGCGGTGTGTTTGTTTCGCTCAAGACATAGCGTGGAATCACCAGCAAGTCCAACTGCGCCCGGAGGAACACCGCACATGCACATGGTCCGCGCCCTAGCCTCAGCACTGGTAATCTTCTTCTACAGAAGAATCCGCAACGTAAATCCCCTTGTCCTACAGGATAGCGTAAACGACGTTGTCAATTCCCTGCACGCATTCGACGAAGCGCTTGAGAGGAACAACTTGCTCGGGCCAGGAACGGCATGGCCTGCGTTCATTGCGGGGGCGGAAGCGAGAGGACGACAGAGAATGGATATCGCGGAGTGGTTGGATAAGGGATTTTCGAGGAGTGGATTTGAGAGTTATCGGTCGAGTAAGGAGGTTTTGACCGAGGTTTGGAGGAGGAGGGATTGTGCGGAGGGGATGCCTAGTGGGGATGTTTGTACGTGGATGGAGGTTTGTAGGGATTTGCATCGGTGGCCGTTGGTTTCATGAGACATGATAATGAATACGAAGTTATGCGACTGTCAGTTGTACCGTGGCTGACGTATTGGAGATCGTGCATGTGTTCTCGACGTGGTGTTCGTTCTGGAGATGGCCCTTCGTGTCGCGTGAAACCAATTGCTCGAATTGACTGACATAACCGGGCACATCCTCTTCTTATGGATGCGTTGCGCCCAAATACTGCGGGCAGGAAACGCAGCGACGCGGGCTAACGGCGACGATGAGCGACAAGCGTTTAGCGGCTTGTCACCACGGTAGAAGGAGCCAGAGATCAAGTTGCAGTCTTGGAGACCATCGCTATGGTCCTGGCAATAGAGATTCTCCAGACCTCTTCCTTACCATGGGATGGCCCATCTGGCTGGCTGCGGTCAATCGCGACGGGTCGCGTTGAGTGCGAAGGGTAAATGCAATGATCAAAGATCAAGAGCATCCCGCCTCGTGTTCAGATTAACCTGCGCGTGCTTTGTAGACCTTGGTCCCGTTTCCGCTTCGCCTCCCTCGCGGGGGCTCTTTCTCGGCCGTGGGGGATGGGAGCGCAGGCGGCGCGAGTCGTCTGCCCATCTGGGGTTCTGTGCTTCGCCGGTACTCTCTACGCCCAGAGCGGCGGGGTCGATTGACAGCATTGTTGCCTCGGTGGGCGCGACGTTGTGATGGGTCGAGGCAGCAGTCGCACGAGCGTGATTGATCAATGTGAATGTCGAAGCGCCATGGGCGGTCATCTCGAGCTTGAAAGGAAACGGGAAGTCATCGTGTACGCGGTTCGGTCGATCAGCGACGAGGTTGGAGCGTGCGGTCGTCCATCTTGCTGGTATTTGGAGCCAGAGGACTGGCTCTGGTCGCGGATACAACTCGCGGGCGAAAATTACGAATAGATGGAGAAAGATCAAGCGACGATGCGTTGGGTGTGGGCTACAGGCGAGGCATGTTGTTCGTGTCTATTTGGCTGTGGTTGGATTGACGAAGCTGTGTTGATTTGGGGAAACTGCCCAACGTCACTGGCGCGAGAAGAGGCGCTGGCTGGGCGAAGACCCCGCCAAATGACGGGGCAGCACCTGAGGATCAGACCTAGGGTGCTAATTGAAGCCAAGCATGAACATCCGCATCAATTGACCATGCAATTAGCCGTGAATCGAAGCATTCGATCAGCTCAATTGCGACTTTGTCTACAGCTTCCGATTCTATGCCATTAATTTATTCCAGGCTCACTCAGCAACCGGTTCTGCAATTACAGCACTATTGCCAGGACGTTTGCTCAAAGGCAATATCAGTCCAACCCTTCACGCATAGATCTTGTAATTATAATTCTTTGTATTGGGTATCATCAATTAGACATATAAAATTCCTCCTCAGCTCCTTATCCCTCGTTATACGTTCTCGCAGTGGTTAACCGTCCCTTTCGACGACGTATCTGGTGATATTAAAGGCGGTATCGGTATTTGTGCTGGCGCGCCTGCTGAAGATGGCAGACTCTGTAAATCGTAAAAGTCGCTCGGGTTTGTGGCGTTCGATGGTGATCGTTCGGGTCGGTCGTCGTGTTGTCGTTGTAGATCTTTTAGAAGGGCATAGAAGAAGGGTGTGTTGGCGACGATGCATGCGCACAGAATCTCAATTGAAGCCCACTACAACAAGTCAGCTTTCCCACTTCATCAATATATTATGAGGAGGAAGTTTACCATTGATCGGGATCTTTGCGACACGGATTCGTTGAGGATAAGAGGTAGCCGAAGGATCGTAATGGCGACAAGCACAGCACCCACACTGAACAAAAAGCCCAATTGTAATTTCTCCTTCAAATCAAGTCGAAGATGTCGCAGCATCGGAAAAGGAAGAATAATTAAAGCGACGTTGAGAACGATGTTGCAAACTGCCATCAAGATCAGATTGCCGACGGCGCGGTTGCATGCTACTTCTGCGGTCCGAATTAGCGGTTGTTTCGGTGGCGAATTCGGTGTCTTACTGCTATCGTCGTAATTGAGCGCCCACATCCTAGAGACAATTAATTAGAGGATAATGTTGAGGAGGAATTGGGACATACAGTGATATTGGTCGACATTCTGCCAGGATCGTTATAAATACTGCGATGAACGTGGCGATGATGAACCACCACAGCGCATCAGTAACAATCTTTCCCCAGCGAAAGACATCAATGAAGCGAGAATAAAAGGCCAAAAGCCCAAGCTTCAAGCACCACAAACTACACAATATCAGCATATAACCTTCCTCCAATTGATGGTGTCGCATACAACAAAGCGTAGAATATTCTCGCGGGAATAAGTAACTTGTGCGAAAGTTCCCTCTCGGCATTAACCGCATCGCTCGCTGAAGGTTCGTACGTATGACTCGGATTAAGCAAAAACGAATACAGAATACACAGCGCACGTCCGATGAGCGGTAGTATCGCAACCGTCATGTAAAAGTCGTCGATGCGCCAGCGACGATGGCATGTTCTGTGAATGTTGCAACGAATGGTAAACCGATAAATGCAGCGGGCGACGATGAGAAGGGCGCATATGCTCGTTGAGGTGAGAGTTAGGACTGCGTCCGAGGACGATGCCATTCTGATACCGAATGGATCATCGTTGCCAGTGAAGGAAAGTTACGGTGGTGTAGAGAACGGGAGAGTGGAAAGTTACAGGAGGAAGGGAGATGGGATGGGGCGAATAATGTAGACGCGGGGGGATGGAGTATGACCCGGATTATTTCGAGCCAAGGATCTGGGGTACAACAGAGTCATTTCTACTGGTTAAACCAACATGTTGAGGCATCTAGCCTTGCTAGCGTAAGCGGTAATTGACTTTAGCCGGACCATCCGTCTTGTTCAACGGCTTCCAGGCTGATGTTTTTGATCGATTGATCGCTCAATTGAATTGCGATCAATTGACAGTATTTGGTATAGAGTCGGCCAATCTCTGTTCAATTGTCGGCAAATGTCTTGCAGATCCCTGCATGCGACATAGCGCTTGCATGCAAAATTAGCTGCATGTATTTTTATCTTTTCCTTGGGAAGGAGTGAGGCTGGGAGATTTACAGTTTAATTACTCCGTGATTTGAAGGACCGCAGGAATGGGCGTCATCCAACTTTTCGCTCATTGCTGTTCTTGTCTCAATTGACCCGGATGTTGTTATTGTTATTGTTGATCATCAATTGTTGCTTTTGGACGCAGGGACCGTGTGACGGTCAGAGTGATGATCACGGGTGGTAAGGCGATAAACGAAGTCGGATTCATTAGCTAGGCCGTGTGCACAGACTTTGATCATGTTTTGCAGACGCCACATACGTCGGGTGACTTGTCTTGTTTTTTTCGCGATGGTGGTTTTAGCGTAACGAGACGGTGATGTTGGTTCGTCCACCTCACCGTCGGTCTACCGAAAGACAATGTCGCCTGTTGGCTAAGAGACTTGCTGAACGAGATAAAGATTGAATAAACGATTTATTGGACTTCCCCTGAAGAAGAAGGGCATTTTCGCTGACGAATTGCTGGGTTTGTGTTGTGTTCTGAGGACAATTACCCTAGACCTTGGACCCAAGAACCCGTATTTTTGGAAAGGGTGGCTTCGGTTATGATGAGCGTGGTCTTGGCACGACCCGAGTTTTCGGACATGCAGCGAAGGTCATAGAGTATCAGAGAAAATGCTTCTCAACTCATAAATAGAGGGTTCTTTCAGCCCCAGAGCCCTCTTCGCTCTTTGTACCAGTATTGTTTGGTGCTTGCATGTTTTGGCCCCACTAGCAAAACTACATATACACTAACGCGACTGCGGGTTAATTTGCGTTAGCGAAGATGGAGCTTCGGTACATCAAGTTAAGGCCGGCGCGACAGCCGAGCATCATCCAAACATGCAGATAACTTTGTCACAAAAATCGCAAATGTACTTCACGATCGGAACTTTAATGTCAAGGCTTGCATGTGATTTCATAATTTCTTCCTTGAACTATCCACCGAAGAACGAACAAAGAGTGATTAGTCCACAATGACATTATCAACATAGAGGGTTTGTAGCCCATTGATAGGCTGGAAGCTCAGCTCCTCAAGCTGTTCATCACTGGCATCCGCAATACCGAAATACAAAAGATACGAAGAACCCATATAAGGCCTAACGAAGAATTGTGACCATTCCTCATTGGTAGGACCGCACATAGGAATTGGTATAGACGGGTGATTGTTGCAATGAGATCCAGGCATTCTGCACTTGAGCTCACCACCGGCAGGCTTCTCACACAGCAGCGGGGTGTATCTGTCGTTGTTCTCATCTGAGCACGTCTTGACTTGCGCATTCCAGCGGTAGTCGTCGCGGTAGAGGCAGAGAGTCTGGGAATCGAAGGAGAGCTGGCTGGTTTGTTCGTCATAGGTGAAGATTGCTCTTGGGACGATGACCCTGGGGTTGTTTCCGAAGTACATATTGCTGGCGGGTGAAGTTAGGCCTTGTAGAGCGAGACCATCGGTATCACCACCGTCGGAGATGATTTTGAAGGTGGTAGGGATTGCGAGGGCTGTGGTGGTAGTTGTCTCTGACGCAGTCGTGGTTTCCGACTCGGTGGTTGTGGACTCGGTGGTCTGGTAGTTGGTGGCGTCTGAAGTGGTCAACTCCGTAGTAGTGAAGTCTTCAGCAACAGTGGTGGTAGTCTCTTGGATGATTGTAGATGTAGTGACATCGGTTGTTGGCAAAGTAAGAGAAGTCTCAATTGACAGTGTGTCGGTGGAAAGCGTCTCAGTTGAAGCGACAGCGGTAGAAGAAGTGGAGTCAGTGGCCACAGATGAGTATGGATCCTCAACTGTGGACGAAGGTACAGGACGGCATGGTCCAGCGACAACAGCTCTAGCTGAGAGCACAGCCAGCGCTCCGGCAAAGAATGTACGACAAACCATTGTGAAACGAGTGACAAAGGACGACGGAAAGGAAGATGAGAACGAGTGTAAGAGGGAGAGGTGAGGATCGGAGGAAAATGCAGCACCGTCGGCTTTTATTGTGCTTCTAGTTTAATTTAGGTATTCCCGATCAATTCGTGCTATTGCAAACTATTGATGTTGGTGTTGTTCCTTTTTGAGAACCTGACCAATCAGAACTACAAGATCGTCTGAAAGTGGATGAGCTTGGGTCGAGGCTCGATGCTAGAGTCTTGGAAAATAGTGATAAGCATGCACTAGTCAGGGGGAATAAGCAACAGTCAGGCCCAGATCGATCGATAAATGCGAATCGAATAATGTGATATAAAGAAAATTTTAGTCAAGTCGCTACGTATCTATCATGAAAGACCTCCACAATCTACCAAGAGTATGCATCAACCTCCAACTCAAACACAGTCTTTGAGTTCCTCGCAATACCAGCAACAACAGCTCTAACATCATCACAAAGCGATCCCGGTCCTGAAACAACAATTCCAACACGCTCCCATCCTCGTGAAGCCTCCTCGTCGATAAGAGCTGTTACATCAAACCGCGATCCCACTCTGACGTCAATCTGCGCTGTGCTGATGGCGTCCATGGCGGGTTCGAGTTCGTTGACGAGACAGCGCGCGTCATCTTTTACGGACCAGGCGAGTTTGACGTTCCAGTGGTTGTGGACTAGGGCGAATACGCTGGTTATGCCGACACCACCTGCGATGAGGAGAAGTCTGTCGCAGCGGAGGATTTGGCGTGTGTCGTTGCCGGGGTAAGGGCCTTCGAGGAAGGTGAAGAGTTTGTCGTGACTTCGGAGGTGTTTGGTTATGCCGGAGGATTTCTTGACGAAGAGGGTTACTCCAGATGAACTTTCTGCTGAAGGCAAGACTGTGCGGGAGCCAATTTGAGTGACAGACTTCTCAAGGTCTTCAAGACCGGAGGAACCGCCTGGTGAAATTGGGGACGTAGGCGATGAAGATGATCCGTGACTTCGAAGAGCGACTGTGGGGATGACAGAGAAGGGATGGTTCTCCCAAGGTCGTAGAGGTGCGAGAGTAGGGAAGTACACGAAAACGTGCTTGCCAGGATCCAAGCCCCATCGAATGTGAGGAATGTCGATTCTGACGTAGCCAGCTCCAATGTCCTTGACTTTAGATCTCAAGATACCAAGTCTAACAACCCGAAGAACTCGAACAAGACGTTCAAAGAACCAGATAGCACAAGCCATGTACAGCCAAATTTCCTGACCGTATGAATGGTCCGGGAAGTTAATACCGATAGCTTCATAACGCATGATGAGATGGTACCAGCACCCCACAACGATGAAAACCGCCAAGATGATGTGCATCAGCAGGAAAAGTTCATAGTTGGCCTTTCGGAAGTAAAGACCGCTTCCAAAGGTGGTGATGACGGAGAGAACAAGGGTCATAGAACCCCACCGTCTCCAATCAGCTGAACCAAGATTCTTAGACCCAGCTAGAGCAAAGCAGCCGTGCAGAACAGCAAGAAGAGTAAAGATTCGTCCAACCCATCTGTGAAGTAGAATAAATGTCGATCGAGACCAGTTGGATACAGAAAGAAGGATATTGTTCCTCGCAGGAAACAAAACGATGACTGGGAGGAGAGCGTATGCGAAAGATCCAGTGCGGTATACGAGATACGCGAGTTGTTCACGCTTGGTGCTGTCGAATCGGGCATTTGGTTGACGGACATCATACTCTACGGCCGTAAAGACCACAGTAAGAGAGATAAAGATGACGATGTAGAGTGCTTGGCCGATGTTGGGTACGTTGCCGAGCTTGAAAGGGAGAGGACGGACAGAGTATGTTCCTATTGTGCTGGGGTACAGGATGTATGGTTTGAGCTTGTCGTAGATTGCTGGGATGAAGGGCATGTGGCCTAGCCATGTCAAGAGGATTGGGACTCCGACTGCAACAACGACTAGTGCGATGCTTGGGTCTGTCAGTATCAAGTGTGTCAGCAGTAGAGATAGACGTACCTGTATCTTGACTCGATCATCATCTCATTCTTATAACCACCAAGTTGGTTCCACTGCTTAAGATAAGTCATCGGCTCAACAATAGAAGTCTCATTGAGAGAAAACTCCACAGGCTTAAGCTGATACTTGGCCGGCTTCTCCTCAACTTCAGCAAGAGCCTCGCTGTAAGACCACTTTGCAGGAACATCCTTACTACCCGTCACCGACTCCTCCCAAAAGGCTTCAAGCTTGGACATCTTCTCCTCTGAACACTTGTCTGCAAAACAAGAAGCGACAGATGTTAGGAATGCATCGTTGTTAGCTTTGCACTTTGGTGGAGTGAACACTGGTGATGCACTTGCTCTCTTGTGAGCACCATGACTCGCAACGATAGAGCAGGATAGTTTGAGAGGAGCGAAAGATCGAAGACAGGATTCTGCACAGAGGGGATCGTAGATGTTTGTGCCGTAGCCTAGAAGGCCACTGGCTGAGACAGAACTAGCGTATGCCAGCAGGGCGAAGAGCGTCATGCCTCCTTGATGTATCATGATGAAGGATTGTTGCAACACTGAGAAGGAATGCCAAGTGTTATCCCTGAATGATAAGAGGAAACTGATATACACAACCTAAACATCGGATGGAACTGGCGGAAGACGACGATTTTATACATAAACCTTCTTCATCCCACGATCCTTACAAGGCTGTATGCCTGTCAAAGAACCTGGACTTCACCCGGGGATCGCGATCTGGAGAAAAGTCTATTACCCCGGGCCCTGACTGCCAGAGTGACCAACTTTGGTTCTACGACACCCGCATTAGGCACTCGAAGCAGTCCAGACTGGGAAGTGACATCTTGAAAGGTGTCAACGCTTATCTCGGCTCCCTCCGAGTGCTGTTTCAGAAGTAAACAACCGCCATTTCGGCCAGTCTGGTCCGTCGGCCCCGTCAGTTAAGGTTTTCTCTTGGCACATGCCCAGAGAAATCTATCAACGAAAACGTGGTCGAATGGGGTTGTAGTGCAGATGATGGAGACCCGTGGGAGAGGAAACAAGGTAACGTCACTGCTCTGTCACAGAGTCTCTGCCCTTTGGTGTACACCTTGACCTCCAATATTGATGTCTGTAAGACATGCCGTAGCATTCACCAGTCTAGACCTATCTCATATCGAACGTTTGATTTTCAAGTTTATAGACGCTAACATCTCACACTAAGTTGCGGGCCGGAGCGAGATTAGAAGAAGCCGTGATGGGTGGCCCTATGATGGCCGCCGAGAATCTGGATGCACGGGAAACGAAGCCGACGATTGTAATTTTCCCAAACGTCAGTTGACCACGATTTCGACCTTATCATCACGACTCAGTCTCAATTGTTTCACTGTTAGGCCTGAAAATTGAAGATTGTCGTCTCGGACCCAAGAGGTAGTATTCTTATCGCCGATCGAGGAATATCGGAAGGGCACATTCCGTTCGTCCAATATTAAGGGCCTCGCTTAATGGTTCGGAACAGGATAGTCCGACTGTCTATCAATTGATTAAAAAGACATCATTGGACAAGCACGGAAGACGACATTCCGAATTAATCGATGAAATTCAGTTTTGGGCTTTGGTTGAGGTCTGATTAGCGGTCTGGGTTGTCACGTGGATTTGATCTCTTGCTTAAAAGGGAAGCGTCTTCGTCGGCGATAAGTTACGCAATCTCTTTTCTCTTGGAAATGACAGGGCTCAAAATCGTGCCTTGATTAATTCGAAAGACTCTGAGCAGAATGACTCTCCGACCGAGATTGCCGTGCTTACGACGTCGTTGTCGAGTAAATCGCAACACCAAAGCCTAGCATTGACAAAGTGAACTCTGTGATTTCGGGTTTAAGTGGGATGACTACTCAAAAGAGTGGGAGACAGAAAGTGGGAGACCGTTTTATTAAGCCGAAAGTATATTTCGTTGTCTCCAGTTTGACATGCTTGCGTATTAAAACGCCGTTTTAAAACTTCCTTGCCGAATGAGGCTCTTTGTAAGATGTTACTAACAATATGTTACATCACGACGGACCACCAATCATCCCGATATCGTAATAGCTAACAGGAAGCACCATCTGAATCATTGAAGACTTCACGTCCTTCAGTACTAGGAAATGAATGAGTTGTGAGCTCGGAAAATAAATCCTTAAATCCGCCGAGATTATCCGCCGAGCTGGATAGATCAAGTTACACAAATCTAAGAATTATTCCGAATGACGCGATGATAGTCTAATCAGTCTTCACGACTCTGGAATCACTCCGAGAGATTTCATTCGGCCAGTAGTATGGTATTGGGGCAGAGAAACAGCACTTCTGTGACCAATCAGTTATTCAATCGTACAGCCCCGGATACCTCCTCTTACGACAAGTTGATAAGTCCTGGGGAAGAGGCCTCGAACCATTGTCTGATATGATCGGTGACAGAAAAGGTGGGTGCCGGCGTTGAGTTGCAATGGCGATGATACCAGGCCACTGGAACCCTTCGCAAGACTTACCCATTTGCCTCTCTGTGGTTGCAGAACAGACGCTGCTCGGGTAGAGTTACACTACCAAATCACAAAAACCTGCATAACGGTCTCGTCGTATGACTCCGCAAGAGTCTCGCCAATCCTATTTACATTGCTCCATCATGCGTTTCTGATCACATGTCAACCTCGCCGCAGCCATTGCATCTCAACCTGTCTCGATAGGTAACTGCAGTAAGACAAACTGTTTATTGAAGGCACAGCCAGGCTGCTTATCGGAGCATAGCGCAATATCGCATGTTGCCCAGTCTCTTGACGAAACGGCACAAAGGACCGCATTCCCTTTACACGTCCTCAAAGCAAGGAATAAACGGCAATAGCATCTGGATTCTTTGGCTGCCTGACGGCAAGCAATACCTACCTCTCCCACTTTCATTCTATCGCCAGCAGCGGCTAGCAGAAAAAGTCAGCCACACAGAAGTTGACGGATTCGCGGCAATGCAGGTCATTTAGCCGCACAACATGACGGGAGATGCGCCGGGATTGACCGCACCGGGTATTTACCAACCTTACTTGAACGATGACGCAAAAGTGAACAACCATGCGCCCAGGCATTGTCGCACGACAATTCACGAGTAGGTTTGTTGGAGAAATGTGAGTTATCAATGTGCTATGTTGTCACATACGTCTTTCAGAATTTAGAAGAATATCATCTTTACAAAATTGGCACTTTAACTGGATGCTCTTACTGTTGGAGAATACCGACTTGGTGCATCATTTGTACATTGGCCTCTTAAATACAGATTATAGTCAGTAATAAAGACGACAGAGAAGCTCCGGTCGCTTCCCAGCCTACTTGTTCAGTCTACCAGCTCTCTCAGGATCCCTCCACCACAAACAAGCCTCCTTCCTGATATCATCCTTCTCAACCTTCGTGTCCCCAGGCTGCACAACAAGCTGCAATGGGTCCTCGCTATCACCGTCATACGCTGCCCACTCAGGACTTCCAGGGTATCTATGAGTATTGGGATCACCAGCCGTGACGAAACTAGCTAGATAGCCATGGTAAATGTGACTGATCTCGGGATACTGCGTAGTAGGCTCATCCCATGTGTACGCTGTGTCTGCGGTGTGAGGAATACCCTGCCAGGCGGGATAGCTATTGTTTGTATTGAAGCGGACTTTCCATGTTGGGACTCCGGCTATGGATGCACGGTAGGCGGTTTCTTGGCCGGGACAAATGTAGGTGTAGTCGCCCCATGCTGCGGAGATGCGGTCGTATTGTGTACTGTTGGGGGAGTTGGCGAAGGGTGAGTCAGGGTTCGTTGCGGGATCGGGATATAAAGCGCTCAGCTCTGACAGCTCCTTCTTCGTCAAATTCGGTGAACCATTGTGAAGATAGTCCAGGAAGTCCTCATCGGTCTCAAGATCACCAGGCATGTAGAACTTGGCTTCATCATTGGTGTTGGAAGTGATTGTGGGAACATGGAAGAATGTTCCATCGTAGCCAGACTGAGAACCAGGCTTCTCGAAGAGCGGTCCACCGTGGACGGGCTGGAAAGGCCATGTTACCGCCTGATTGTAGTCGTAGAAGATCTTGGTGCTGATGTTCCTGATACTACCGATATCCGCTTCGCGAAGACACTTGAGAGTAGCCTTATTGCCCTTTTTGTTGTCGCAGCCAATAGCCTCCAAGTACTCAGCATACTGGGTCTTATACAGAGGATACGTAACATTAGGGAAAGCTCTGGAAGTGACGGAACCAGATTGATGAATGGCTCCGGCAAACAAAGGCTTCTTGTCCTTGCCGTAATTGTGAAAGTAGTGAATACCCACGGAGTGGCCACCAGCAGAGCGACCACCGATAGTAACAGCATCCTTATCACCGCCAAAAGCACCAATGTGCTTCTGGACAAACTCAAGAAAGAGTCGCTGGTCTCGGATGCCGAGGTTCGAGAGACCTTCCTCATCGAAAAGTTCGGATGGAAGAAAGCCCAACGAATTGACGCGGTAGTGAAAGCTGACCACAACAATAGGCTCCTTGGATGCCGCCGCAAACGCAGCACCGTCGAAACTTGCCCAACTTCCGGAGAAGAAAGCACCGCCGTGGATCCACACCAGAACAGGAAGCTTCTTGCTCAATGGGACGCCCTTCGTACGAAAGACGTTGAAGTTCAAGCAAGCCTCACTCTGTTGCGCAAGTGGAGTCTTGGAAGCAACCTCTTGAATGCATTGCTTTCCGTAGGTGGTGGCAGCTTTGACACCCTTGAAGGGCTTGGGCCAGTCTGCTGCTGTGAAGCGACGCTTGCCGGCGGGTTGGATGGAGTAGTCAATTCCCATCCATGCGTCCACAGGAGCGGGCAGGTCTTGCTTCGTGAAGGTGCTGTTGATGGTTGTTCCGGAGAAGCTGCCATATCCATTGAGTTTGACGACGTTGTAGTGTGACTCTGAGGGAGTGGCGAGAACCTGCTGAGCAGGCCCGAGGGCGAGCAGCGTGCTAAGACTAGATGCGACTTTCATGGTTGACGATGGAAGACTGGGAGTTGGAAGAAGACAAGATCTTCCGGGGTTTATATATCTCTCAGATCCATCGTGGTTCCTCAATCGACATGCCCAGCATGAGGAATCTCCACAAAGATTTCCGGAGTTTGGGTATACCCCGCGAGAGGCATGTTGATGATGCCGGTAAACTAACAAATAAAGTATTAAGCTTGTTCGATCGGCAGATGCATTATCATGATTCGGGTTAATCCAGTTGTGGGGTATCGCAGGCTAAGGTAGCATTGCGGACCATCTCTCGGCCGCAAAATTGATGCCGATGTAAAAGCTTGGTTCCTATAGGTCAGTTTAATCGACGAGAGGGTTGGCATCCACCAAGACCGAATTAACCCGGCTTCGCAACTCGTTATCTTTCAATTGAGGTCATTGTTGGGATTGCTGCTGCGTAATACCGAGGAAGACGAATACAATAGTAGTTACTCTCATGCCGGAGTTCATTCAAGATTCATGACTCAAGCTCATCCACCCGTTCGTGACCGCTCACTTATCGCCAAGGTACTAGATTATACATCGGAATGACCATTCGTCTCCTCCTTCATGACCAAACAACCCTTGAAGTAATCCGACAAATCCTCTAAGTCCTCCAATTCCCCAACCCATCCAACATATTGATCAGGTCGTACAGCAACAACACAACCTCTCTTCCTATCAACCCCATAATTCTCATACGCATTTCCATAACCCTCATGATAGCTCTCATCATCGACATGTACTTTCTCGTAGTCGTAGCCTGTATGTTCATCCCATGGACGAAGGATAGAGGGAAAATCGCGAATGATATCTGTGTCCCAGCGCTTCGAGGAGTGAATGGTGAGAACTTCGATGACGCTGTCGACCTTCTGATCTTTGGGCGTGATTTTGTGTAAGAAACTGTCGGGCTTGTCGAGGGCTTGACAGAAAGCTTCAACGCGAGACTTTTGAGCAGGGTCAAGGATATCGCCGGCAAAAAGGACGATGCGGAACCGTCCGTCCGCCTTTAGCCGCTCCTGGAAGTGATACGGCCGAGCACAGGCCTGATTCAGTACTTTAAAGCTGTTGAAGCGCATTCCAACAGGAATGCCAGTCGCAAGAGCCTGCTTCTTAGCAAACAAATCCTCCGTCAAAGCGGTGCCCGGAGGCGAGACAACCTTGGCTCCGTCGGCCTGGGCCAAAGCATCACCGGCCTTGGCGACAAGATTGCTAGGTCCATAGTTCACTGATAGACCCGAAGCAAACATGTTTCCCTTCTCAAAAGCGTCCTTGAATTCTTCCATGCTCACGCCTTCTTCATCCATGACATCCTTTGCTGGACGACCGGAGAATAGGCGGCTGAAGCGATGGTCGAACTCGATTAGATCTTGGGCTACACGACGTCTCTCGCTCTGGTATGTCTTGAGGATATCAGGTTTCGCGATACCCTTGACAACGAGGGCGATCTTCCAGCCGAGGTTGTAAGAGTCTTGCATGGAGACGTTCATACCTTGGCCTGCTTTAGGAGAGTGAGTGTGGACGGCGTCGCCGGCGAGGAAGATGCGTTCGTGGGAGTCGAAAGCGGTGCCGACTCGCTGTCCAATCTATAACCTAGTGTTAACAAGTTCTAGTACAACGATCCAGTGCAATAACATACCTGATAAGCAGTCCACCAATCGCAGTACTCGTAGTCCAATTTGTAAGGACTGATAATCTTCTGAGCCGCCTTGAAAATGAACTCCGGAGTAATCTTGGACCTATCTGCCCGACCAGAAGCATCAGGCGTAACTTCTTTCAGCTGAATATACAATCTCACAAGCTTATTCTCTCGTGGGATAACCATAAGACTCCCATTCTCAGCAGAGTGAATAGCACAGCGCATGCGGATATCGGGAAAGTCAGTCTTGGGGATAATGTCCATCACACCCCAGATCATATCGCTCGCTTCACCTTGTAACTCCAGTCCAATCTGGCTACGAACCCAACTTCGTGCGCCATCACATCCGATGACGTATTTGGCGTGGATTGTTTCGCTGGTCGCGTCGCGGGCTTGGGCTTGACGGAGGACGCTGTCATTGTCAACTTCATCATCGAAGACGAGGTTGCTTCTGAAGAGGCCGTCTGAAGCCTGGTTCTTGCTGGCGGTGGCTTGCTGGGGAGGTGTAGCTTCTTCTTCAGTCAGATGACGAAGCTTTACAGTAACAGGATAGGCCTCAGGGCTCTCGAGCTGAGACTTGTCGATATCAATGGCCTCTGGCAAGATGGCACGCTCAACCTTGATTTGGTCCTTGGAGTACTTCTTGATGTTGTCGAGAAAGAAGCGCTCGATGCGGCCTTGATGCACGACGACTTGCTGGAAGCGAGACAGACCGACGATGGTATCGGGGATACGATCTGAGCGACGAATAACACCATCTGGGCCAGGATTCTAATTTTGTTTGTGAGCTCGCTTGGACGAAACGATGAAATCTTAAATACATACCCACATGCAGATCTGCCGAAGAAATTAGTCAACGGAAGAGTCACAGTATTATAGGGCAACCTACCTCAATCATATGGTTCGCTTCTTTCCAAACTCGATCCGCAAAGCCGAGACTATCAAAGATCTCCAAGCTTCGACATTGTAGTCCATCAGCCTGGCCACAGAAGATCTTGGTGTTTCGCTTGTCGATGATCCGAGCGTCGATACCACAGTGAGCCATCCATGCCGCGGCCATCAACCTGCACCAACATTAGTCTGCTTATCCGATCAAAAGCAAACATTTAGCTTACCCGGCTGGCCCGGCGCCAACTATCAATCTTGAACGTTGTTAGCATGTTTCATTCCAAGACAACCCCGCACAGGGTGTGCTTAGACTCACACGTCGACTTTGCTCTCGTTGGCCATTATACTAGTGTCAAGTGCTGCTCAAGTGGAAGATGAGGATTGACGACTCAAGCCTCGAGCTGGAAGAAGCAAAGTTAATAACATCCGCTACCGCCGAGTAAAAAAGAATTCTTCAATGCAATTGCCAGTGGGGTCTAATGCAGTGTCAAGGAGGAAGCCAGAACTTGACAGGGTTACTGCAAGTGATGTATCACCCAAAACCCAATTCGGAAAGTACCATGACAATCTCAACATCAACACCGTTTTCCCTAGAACCAACAATGTTGCCTCACTTTAATTGCAAGTCCACTGTATGCTTATGTTTAAGGTACCAACAGCGCTGGTGGTGGTGTAGATACAGGGTTAAATACGCGAAAGGCTCTAGTTGGTCCGTTCGTTAAACGTCCACCGTTCGCCTCGGCCCTCGTTTGGAATACGGCCGCAATTCCCCGGTGATTGACGCTATTTCTATTGTGGAAGATTGAAGGAATGGCGGCAGGGATTATCGGGGAATCGGGGATAGGATCTGCAATGGAGAAAATTTATCGAATAGAAAGAAAATAAATGACGAATTATCACCCCATAACTAGATTAAACGAAGCGTAGTAATTACTGTAACGTCAATTTCTTCAACCCTTCGCTTCGAGCCGCTCCCGCCCAACGGCTTCATTAGTGGATACCATTGCTATTCTGGGTGCGATCTGCAGTCATGTTGTCTCGACCTGGGTGCTGGAACCAACATGAGAAAACAACGCCAGGGCTAGCCTTTATAATCGTTATACGAGCGGCTGAGGCGTCAAACAGGGAAAGCTACCGTGGCATTGGGCTCAGATTTCAGGAGGCAAAGAAGACTTCCATGCAGATGATGGGCGATATGTGACCTGTAGCAGGGGAATTTGCTGTTGAGTCGATCCCATTGGACGCAGGCTGAGTTGACAAGTCAATCAAGGCTGGCGGAGGCGACAGGCCGAATGTTCCTCACAATTGACATTGGGTGGATGGTCCAAGGGAAAGTCGACCGTTGTCAGTTTTGACAAAGTCAATTGCACAAGCAGAGAAACAAGCCTTTTGCCTAAATGAGAATAGGATACGTAATTCGTCTAATTTTCATATTCCTGGTCACATTCGTATGGCTCAACTGGAAGACGCAACACTGGCTGAACCCCCACCCAAGTCCCCATCAGAAATGACATGTCTCATAAGGCTCTGAGAACCGACAGTCCCTGGAACCGAGATTTCACAATCAATTATCACATTTGTACTCGTCGACTCGCCTTCCCCGAGTGGAACTTATACGGCCAACCGATGTCGATCAATGAAGCAGATTCTTATGCTCCTTGGCAGTCCGAATCTAGATGCAACCAAGCTTGACCTTGTGCCCCTGAAAGCGATCCCCCGGATGCAAAAGAGTCCGTGGGATACTGAAGGATTCCAGGTACCCATGGAAAGGATGACTGCAGACTTGAATGCATTTGATATATAGACCATGCCATCCGTTCTGTCGGGTTCTTATTTCCACCCAAGACCTTTCTCGACGAGTCTTGGCAACACACAATGGCGACCCCAGCTGAACAACAAGCAGCTGCGAACGCCTTCATCCAAGAAGTATGGGGTCTTCAGGGGGCTGCCTACTTCATCGTGGGTCTACGTTACTACAGCCAATTTACTTCCTTCGGTCGAAGATTCCAGTGGGATGATGTTCTTATGCTATTGGCTACAGTAAGTCTCACTCAAGTATTGTTACGACTGTGGACCTCAAATGCTGATTTTTGGTCGTTGTAGTTGGTATACACCGCCGAATCAGTAGCAGCATACTTCGTCGTCGCGTATTGGAAAGGTCTTGCAAACAACGGTATAACACCAGCACAGCGTCAAGCATTGCGCGATGACCCGGATGGTCCGGAATGGGAGCTACGGATCAATGGATCGAAGACACATGTCATTGGGCTTTTGCTTTATATGACTCTTTTGTGGTTGCTGAAGGGGTATTGGGTTGTCTACTATCTACGCCTTACGTGAGTTCTTTTCCTGTTAGAATGTCTGCTGGATGACTGACTTTGTACAGTGAGGGTGTGGCGTCCGCTAAGCGATATGCACGATGGGGTGCTGTCATCATCCCTGTTACATATATCTCCTGCTTCTTGGTGGCGTTTCTAAAGTGCATACCTTTTGAGAAGCAATGGCAGATAGACCCTGAGCCAAACAGTACGTTCCTTTCCGGTTAGATAAGAGCATGATCTAATATGTATCCAGACTCTTGTATGCCAGCCATTACCTATATCCAGACCATCTATGTCATGGCGATGAATACCATCACCGACTTCTACCTCATGTCAATTCCTCTTCCTGTGAGTACTTCAGGCAACAAGCGATGCGACCATGACTAATACGTCAAACTCAGATGATCTGGAAGGCGAGAATGCCCTGGCGCAAGAAGATTGTCATCATGTTCATGTTCAGCGGCGCACTTTTAGAAATGATCTTTGGAATCTTGAGGGCAGTATCCATTCTCACCGTAAGTCATACCCACGTCTGTCCCTCTCCAATACTAACATGACTACAGAAAGGAAACACAGATCCTGCGCAGTCAGGCTACTGGTCTGTCCGCGAATCCTTTGTCAGCTTCGTCCTCACAAACCTACCCATGGTGTACCCCCTCTTCAAAAAGCTTATCGAAAGGACCGTCTCTGGATCCAAGAGCGGCACTAATACCGCCGGACTGGGTGATAGTCAGGGCTATAAGCTGGAGAGTTACAAGAACAAGGTTCACTCGAGATCACGCCCTGATGAGACGGAATTGGGAGATACTGTTTGGGGATCGAAGGATCATATTGTAGCGAACGATGGGCAGGTCAGTCTTGACGATGCATCAGTTAAGAGTGGGAATAAAGGGCGACGGGGCTCACTTGCAAACATGAGGTCTGAGAATGTTGCGCAGGCTGTTGGTGGACAACCTGCTGATCACCAACACGCTTGGGGAGTTGGGGCCGGTGCTGGTGAGATTGTGGTGACGAAGGAGTATGTTGTGCAGGTGGATGAGGAGGCGGCGAAGCCTACGACAAGTTACTCAAAGCGTTTCTAAATTTTTAATCGATCGATAGATAATTGTATTTTACATGTTTTCCCTTTCTTCAATTGGCCTTTATCCATCGGGTCGGCGGTGAAATTTTAGACCTTCAGTCCAGCTTCTGCCAGCGATCACTTTTTATTCAAGTCACAGTGTCATTTACATCCACATTTCGTCTTACAGCAGTTCAATTATAATTTTCAAGAACGATTTCCAGTAAGGTTAATTGCGACAGCATTAATCGCCGGCCTAGGCGTGTTCGTCACCACCGAAGTGGAGATGATCTCTTTTCCCCTCATTCGCTCGGCAAAGCCTCAACATCAACCTTACAGCTTCGTTCTCAGAGATAACTCACTCATATTTACACAATGACCGCAACTCTTAAACACCAGTCGTTGGGAACAGAACTCAGAGGAATTGAAAATGGTGGAGTAACTCAGTTTCGCGGAATTCCGCACGCCCATATACCGCGTCGTTTTGCAGCCGCCGAGAAGATCAATGAATACCCCCAAGACCTAGACTGCACTGCGTTCGGGTAAGCCTATCCCATATAGACTCTCAGAAGTAGTGGAAGTTGATGAAATAGTCCGCGATGTCCCCAAGTTCACGTCGATGTCGGTCATTTGCTGCGCATACCGCCCGGCCATAAATTTCCACATGAGCCCGAAGACGAGTTCAAGTGCACGAACTTGGATGTGACTTTGCCCAGCCTTGACTCCATCGATGATTCAAAGAAGTGGCCTGTATTCGTGTGGATTCATGGTATAGTTCTTGTTGCTTCCTGGTAGCTGAAGGCACTAACCATAGGTGCAGGAGGATCTCAGGCTGTGACGTTTGGAAGCGCTGCATCTGGTATTTGCGGTATGTATGGTCTGATCTATCTATCCTAGATGAAACATGCATGACCTTGTGAACACGGCTAACAGAATGTTTACGCAGATATGACGACAATCGTGGCCGATTCAATCCGTTTCGGTACCCCAATCATCGCAGTATCCCTCCAATACCGTCTCAACATCTTCGCCCTCGGTTCCAAATCCGGACCACCAAATCTAGCCCTACGCGACCAAGAACTAGCCTTGCACTGGATTCAAGACCACATATCAGGTTTCAACGGCGACCCAGTAATCCCTCCCCTCCCTGCCTCTCAAACACTACTAACAACCCCAGCAAAAAGTCACGTTAGCAGGCGAAAGCGCAGGGGCAGTCTACACCCACGCACATCTCGTAACACGCGCCCCAGCAAACCAGTTTATTTTATCGTCTGGATCCTTGTACCTATCTCCTCCCCAGCCATCGAACGCTGTTTCAAACGTTCGTGAAAGTGTTTCGAAACAGCTGCGAGACATGGATACTGCCCTAACTTTAGAGAATGCTTCGGTTACCGATGTGGTGGAAGGGGTGAAACGGGCGGGTCTGGGGTCGTTTTTCCTCGAATGGGAGGGGAGGTTCGAGGGTTGGGAGATAAGCACGGGAAACGCTGGGGGATTGATGCTTAGTGATGTTCAGAAGGAGGTGAGTTACCCTGCAGCTGATGATGAATTCACGTTGATGTTGACGATTTAGGCTGTTATCTGGCAAAACGGCATTTTAGGAATGGATCATACTGACATTGTGAGCGCCTTTGATGCTGCTGGTGAACACGTTGAGGAGCTGAAAAAGCTCTATCACATTTATCCGGACAGACCTTCATCTTGCAAAACCGGGGCGTTGGACTTTATCAACGATCTCAAATTTCTACTTCCGATTCATCGCATGGAACAACTTTGGAAAGAAGCAGGAAAACCCGTCTACAGATGTCATATTGACGAAGCCAACCCATGGCAGCCTTCTGCCGGAGCTCATCATGCTGTGGATTTAGTCTTCCTCTTCAACGGTCTTGATCTAAGCTTTACACACGGGGCTAAGAAGGTTGGAGGCGAAATACGCGAGGCTTGGATTAACTTTGTCAATATGAGAAAGCCATGGCCGAGCGCATCTGAGGCACCCTGCGCTTTCGGACCGCACGGTTACTGCAGGGAATTGTACGATTGGGACATGCAATCCCTTCGACGAGTGGCCCAAGCCAAAAGACTAGCCACCATGGACACTGCGCTCCTCACAAAAGCATTCATCACACTTGCAGCAGGAAAAGTCAGTTTACTCAACTAAAGCCATTTTATCCTAGCTATGAATAATATCAAGATCATGCTCCCGTTCACCCCGTTTGACCTTCCAAGCAGCACTATGACTCAATCTCACAAGCTCCATAACAAACTCGCTAATCTCCCTAATCCCTTCAATCTCCTCCATCGGTAACCGTTCCGCCGGTATTTTACGAGTAATGTTACTTATCGACGATAGAATCTGCAAATCGCTATCCGCGGTGTTGCCTAGCGGGTGGATAAGAATGTTCATGAACAGTGGCATAGCTGCCATGGGCGCGAAATGAGAAACGATGTACACGGAATCTTCTTTCCAAAAGTCAACGACAGTGTCAAGGATACGAAAGATGGAACGCGATGCTTCGATGGAGAGATCCGCGCTGGAGTGGACGACGCTGTGGAGGTCGTCGGGCAGGTTTTCTTCCAAGTCGCCGCATTTGCGAACGAGGGTGTGGATGTTGATTATGGTGAAGAGGTAGTCGAGTTGAAGATTGATGAGATATGTTCGATCTTCGAGACTCATGCTTGAGGACAGTGAAAATGATAAGTCAGATAAGATAGACAGACGCGGTCGGTAGCGAAGATCAACGGATAAGCGCCACTCTTCAAGTTCATCATCCAGCTCTCTCACACGAGCCAGAAGTTCACCTTCAGTGTACTTGAAAGCTCGTGGGGAACACAGCATCCGAACAGCGTTCTCCTTGATCTTGGCGAGATTCATGTCTCGAGACTGGTTATACCAAGGCGGCTCTTCAGAATCGTTCACATCGCAGTAATCTGATGATAAGAGAGGTGGTTTGTCGGTGCGAAGAGACACGTCTTTGTCGAAACAGTAGCAGATCCAGAACAGTCTGCGGATGTGAAGGCGAGTTTGGTGATCGAATGATGGACTGTGTTGAGGAAGAATGGCGAGGCGGGAGAGCGGGAAGTGGCCGCCTAGATCGCAGACCATGCGGCATGCGCTTGCGAAGGTCACGGAGGCTTCGCGGCACTGTCCTCTCATTTTTTGACACGCCCACTGATGAAAATTAGTATTGAAAAACCCCTCATTTTGAAAAGACTTACCAGAAGAAGAGTGCCCTGCAAACTATCCAAGTTCGTATTCCCGTTGTTAAGCGTCAACAAACGCGTAGCCTCATACAGACAATCCCTGATCTCCAATCCTAGACCAAACTGCTGGAGATCAGTAGTCCTCATAACAAGCGCAGTCATAGCCCACAAACACGCCTCAGCAGGCGCACGTTTCGCAAGATCACCCTCATCATAAGCCCTATCAATAGTATCCTGAAAAAGACTTCTCTCCAAGATAGGAAACAAGGTAGACGTCTTGGCCTTGAAGAACATATCAACGATATGTCTCATCACATCCTTGGCTGGTAACGCTCTCGCATGATCGGGAGGGCTTAGAGGAGGAATGATACCAATTGGATTTGCGAAAATGTCAAAGTTTTCGAGAAAGACTCTCTCGCCGGATCCGTAGGTAATCCATTGTCGCCCGCGCTCAGATAGAATACCAATTCCTTTGAAATACCAATTCGTGCCAAGTTGGCATGGTGAAAGTTTGTAAGGTTGCTTAGGACCTGCTAAGGCTGTAATTGATGGATTACGCGTGACAGGCGATCCACCGAGACGCAGACTGGGTGGACTGGGGAATGCTAAAGGTCTGTCTGACAGTGTAATTGATGCGCTTCGGGCGGGTGCGTTGACATGTAGTGCAGTCTGCAAAGCCTCCTCAAGCGATTCCACACGCTGAGATAATTCCTGCACGACGTCGGAGGTAGTTCTGCTCCAATTAGATAAATGCCGAATTTTTAGTCAGAGACAAGTACCTCTTGTTGGGATCTTTTTGAATGACTCTGTCGAAGGTGCATGTCAATCCTTGACTTTCGCACCAGTCACAAGGTTCGCCTTGTGTTTTGATCAAGCATTGAATCTGAAAAACAAGAAATTAACAATTAATCGAAATGTAAACGTCATATTTGCTGTTCAATTACCTTTCGTTTGTAGCATACATCGCATGCGCGCCTGGGAGGCATGATGTTGGTAGGTAATCGGAAAGACGGAAACGAGAGAAAAAGAAAGATGGGGGACTATCGGACTAAGAACCTGGGCGATTGCAGCTCGATTGGCCTCCACTAGGAAGGGGCTTTAGCTCCGTGAGCTTTTGTTTCATTAGCGACTCCAGAGTTTTGGAACCTCAAACTCCACCAGTCTACCAGATAATGACAATTAAGTTAAACGAGATCGAAAACAAGTCTTGATCGGTAAATGCTACTCTGCTTTACTCTAATCCAGCGTCATAGTTGCATTCGAGGCTGTGCTGGTCGAAACGAGATGATGTGACCTTGTCAACTCATCTAGAGTTTCATCTCCGTCTCCGATTAGTCACCTTCGCTTACCCTCTTGACTAGTACTCTATTGGTCGATCTGAGCTGAGATCCATGCATATGTCGCAGATCTTACCAGATTGGTCTTGCTGGATATCCGTTGTCCGATGACTAAGTAGATCTACACCGGTCTTTACTGGGATCTAGCCCCATGACGGTGATTATCAGATCTCCCACGCAGAGCCCATTGGCAACCACGTTTCTCACATGAAGCCCCCCTCATTCTTGTTTGTCACTACACCCTTGCAATGAGACTTAAGCATAGTTTCCAGTTAACCAAATCACCGGGATGGAGGAGAATATAAATCGTTTAAATGCCCCACGTAAATGCACTGTAAAATGAAAAGAGACTCACTCGTCATAGCTCACTGGTTCTTGAGCTCCATCTTTTGCACTTTATAAGCAGATCTTCTTGGCTGAGGTCTTGGCTTGCTTACCATGTCTAATTTACTCGACCCAAAAGCCCTGCTGGATCCCCGTCAAAGATCCCTCAGCGAAGCAGGCACGGTCTCTACCTATGGAGACAACACAACCGCCGTTCCAAGCATCAACACACAGACCCCCGAAGAAAAGACCATTTCTTTTCCTCCCAACACTTCTCCCTTCTGCCACTCCCCCGCCGATCTGAACAAGCTCCATGACCCTAAATCGCTCGATGTGCTGCGCAGTTTCGGCGGTTTAGCTGGTCTGGCGCAAAGTCTCAATGTGGATGTCACCGCCGGTCTCAGTGTGGATGAACTTCAAACACAGACTGCTTCAGATCGCATCCGCATTTATGGCAAGAACCAGCTTCCTGCCAAGAAACCAAAGTCTATTTGGAGATTGGCGTGGATTACTTTCCAGGAGGCTGTTCTTGTGCTTTTGACGGTGGCTGGTACCATCTCTCTCGCGCTCGGTCTTTACGAAACCTTTGGGACGACGCATGCGCCTGATGATCCTACTCCCGTCGATTGGGTTGAGGGTGTCGCTATTCTTTCTGCTGTCGCTATTGTCGTGGTTGTTGCTTCGCATAATGACTGGCAGAAAGAAAAGGCGTTTGTTAAGCTCAACACGAAGAAGGATGATCGCGAGGTCAAGGTTCTTCGATCTGGCAAGTCGATGCTCATCAACGTTGCTGATATCGTCGTCGGCGATGTTATGTACCTCGAGCCAGGTGACTTGATCCCTGTTGACGGAATCTTCATCGATGGACACAATGTCAAGTGTGATGAGTCTACTGCTACCGGCGAGTCTGATGCTTTGAAGAAGACGCCTGGTGCCAAGGCTCTTACACCTGATCCTGCCCGAACCAAGGAAGCTGATCCGTTCATCATTTCTGGATCGCGTGTTCTTGAGGGTATGGGGACTTTCATGTGTACTTCTGTCGGAGTCAACAGCTCCTTTGGCAAGATTATGATGTCTGTTCGCACGGATATCGAGTCTACACCTTTGCAGAAGAAGCTCGAAGGTCTGGCTGTCGCTATCGCCAAGCTTGGTGGTGGTGCTTCAGTTCTCATGTTCTTTATTCTTCTTTTCCGCTTCTGTGCGAATCTTCCTGGTGATGATCGACCAGCTGAGGAGAAGGCCTCCACGTTTGTTGATCTTCTGGTCGTGGCTATTGCAATTATCGCTGTCGCTGTGCCGGAGGGTCTTCCTCTTGCCGTTACCCTTGCGCTTGCCTTTGCTACCACAAGACTTCTGAAGGAGAACAATCTTGTTCGTGTGCTGAGGGCTTGCGAGACGATGGGTAATGCTACTTGCATTTGCTCTGACAAGACAGGAACTCTGGTAAGTTTCCACCTCCAACAACATTATCTTCGCTAACAGTTTAGACCACGAATAAAATGACAGTCACCGCCGGTCGCTTCGGTTCCTCCACCTTCACATCCGACATTCCCACCTGGGCCTCTAGCCTTCCCGCCGATACCAAGAAACTCATCACCCAATCCGTCGCCGTCAACTCGACCGCCTTCGAAGGTGAAGAAGACGGCGTCGCGACCTTTATCGGCTCCAAGACCGAAACCGCCCTGCTTCAACTTGCCAAGGACCATCTCGGCATGCAGTCCCTCGCTGAAACCCGCTCGAACGAACAGATTGCTGTTATCGAACCTTTTGACTCGGCCAGGAAGTACATGACTGCTGTTATCAAGGTTCCTACCGGCTACAGACTTCTCATTAAGGGTGCTTCTGAGATTGTACTGGGATACTGTCAATCTCAAGTCAATCCTTCTAACGGCGATATCGATGCTCTGGACCGCAAGGCTGCTGAGGATGCTATCAAGGCTTTCGCTGAAAAGTCCCTTCGTACCATTGGCATGGCCTACAAGGACTACCCCGAGCTTCCCGACCTCGAGAACCTCGCCGATCTCACACTCCTCGGCATCGTGGGTATCCAAGACCCCGTCCGTCCCGGCGTTCCCCAAGCTGTTCAGAACGCCCGTCGCGCCGGCGTAGTGACCCGCATGGTCACCGGCGACAACATCATAACCGCCCGCGCAATCGCGACAGAATGCGGCATCTTCACCGACGGAATTGTAATGGAAGGTCCCGAATTCCGCAAACTCTCTGAAGAGGAACTCGACCGGATCATTCCTCGTCTGCAAGTCCTAGCCCGCTCGTCCCCCGACGACAAGCGCATCCTCGTCACGCGTCTCAAGGTCCTCGGTGAGACTGTCGCTGTTACCGGTGATGGAACGAATGATGCTCCTGCGCTCAAGGCAGCGGACATTGGATTCTCAATGGGAATTTCTGGCACGGAAGTTGCCAAGGAGGCGAGTGAGATCATCCTCATGGATGATAACTTTGCTTCGATTATTACGGCGCTGAAGTGGGGTCGAGCTGTGAATGATGCTGTGCAGAAGTTTTTGCAGTTTCAGATTACGGTGAACATCACGGCTGTTATACTGTCTTTTGTTACCTCTATGTACAACCCCGACTATGAGCCTGTTCTCAAGGCTGTTCAGCTACTCTGGGTAAGTCACGACGCATCGTCTTGTGTGAAATATGTACTGACATTTGCAGATCAACCTCATCATGGATACCATGGCTGCTCTCGCTCTTGCTACTGATCCCCCAACCGATTCCATCCTCGACCGTCCTCCTCAGCCCAAGTCCGCACCGCTCATCACCATGAACGTAAGTAGACCCTCACCATCCATCAAACCACCACTGACAGCCCTAGATGTGGAAAATGATCATCGGCCAATCCATCTTCCAGCTCGTCGTCGTTCTCGTTCTCTACTTCGCCGGTGGTCCCATCCTCGGCTACGACACATCCATCGAAGCCGAAAAACTCCAACTCGACACCATCATCTTCAACATGTTCGTCTGGATGCAAATCTTCAACGAACTCAACTGTCGCCGTCTCGACAACAAGTTCAACGTCTTTGTCGGCATCCACCGCAACCTGTTCTTCATCGTCATCAACTGCATCATGATCGGTCTGCAAGTCGCCATCGTCTTTGTGGGTAACCGTGTCTTCGATATTGATCCCGATGGTCTGGATGGTGTGCAGTGGGCCATCTCTATCGTTATTGCTGCCTTTAGTTTGCCTTGGGGTATTCTGGTGCGATTGTTTCCTGATGAGTGGTTTGCGCAGTGTGTTTATTTTGTTGCGCCGCCTTTTGTGGCTGTGTATAATTGGATGGCAAAGGGTTGGAGTAAGTTTATTGGTCTGTTTAGGAGGTCGAAGAAGGCGGATAGTGAGGATGGAAGTTCGACTGATGGGGGTAAAGAGAAGTCGTCTACTTCTGGGCCCATGATCGTTGAGCCTTAGGCGTGTAACGGAAAATTGGTAGCGGATATGGTATGGTATGGAGTAAAAGCGCGGTTGGGAGCGACAGTACAATCATCAGTTTGTTTTAGTATTTATGAGCAGTTTATATAGAAATAAAAATAGCTCGAGAGATCATCCATGGCCCTAAACTCCCGATAATCTAATGGCAGTGTCCATTCCCATCTACTCCTGCGAGGTGTTGACAACAATCTAACCCGACCTTTGCGGTGTGTTACCTCAACCGCAAGATAGTAACGTGACGCCCACACATATTATTCCCCTTCCCAACTGTGGTCTTGATCACAAACAAGCCATTAACGACCTGAAGCGTGATTGCTTCTTTAAGACCGGCTGCTGTCGAACAGCAGATAAAACAGCCAAGAGGCTTGACACAACAGCGATGTCAAACTGCGATGTCGAGATTGATGGAAGCAGTAAGACCCCGTGACTGTAGTATCCAGGCAGTTCGTTCTCAAACCCATTATGATGATAGATAGCCATTATTGACCCGTCGTCATCACCACCACGCTGCTTTTCTAGGTCGACTAGTTCGTATCTAAGAGGTCCTTTCTCTGCTGGATGGACCTGCCATTCGTATTGGTTGTTGGATATGTTGGTACCGTTGAAGTGGTCTCCTGAGACTGTGAGGTATGGGTATCGAACGAGTTGTTGTCTAAATATCTTGCCGGGGAGCGGGTGACTTATGTACCCCGAGCTCTGCGTCGTGGACGTTACGGTATGCAATCTAAAGGAGCATCCCTCCTCTCGCGATGTTGGCAGCGACCTAAACATGTTAACAAACAAAGATGCCTCAAGATTTCAACTGAACTTACACCTCTGCTTCCACAGGATCGCTACCCAGCGTTCTCTCCCTAATGCACATCGACCCACCATCCCCAACGTCAACTAAGAATCGAGCATTATCTTCTGGCCGTTCTCCATTAGGTTTGTGCATGGCTGTTAGCTCGACCTTGTAGTCCTCTGAGCCCATGGGGTGTTTCGCCAACGTGTTTACGCATGGCTCGGAGAGGCTGTAGACTGCAAAGTGGGACGAGGTGTTGTCGTGTTTTGAGATGTAAAGCACTTTTGATAAGTGTGAGGGGACATGGGAGATGATGTTCTGCATGATAGCCATGAGGATGGTATTCCAGATGCAATAGAATGGGTATAGGTTTTGTTGGGTTAGATAAAGTATGCTCTACGAGGGCACAGCAGCCTTATATATACCATCAAAACTTCCACGTCAACAAGCCAAGAAATGTCGACGTCTTGTGTCAAGTCGGCGTGCCTAGAAAGAGTTTAAACTACATGCCAAGTCCATGCTTAACAAGGATAAACTCCACATATCAGCATCTTGCATATTGTTTATTCGGCGAAGCGCAAAGAGTTTAGTAATGTGGGCCAATCATGAAGTCCGAAGATGATCACCAGGATCTAATCCGGGAATGAAATTTCATGTCCGCCTCGGGGCCGACTGGATTTGATTGGGTGTAGAGAGGACATAGCCACGGGAATAGCAATCACAATTACAACTACAAAGTGCAATGTCATACCGCTTGCTCAAATGAGTTGGACACATGATGGGTGATTGCTTAATGGGATGGATTTCGTAATTCTATGATGTGTTTTGACATTTTGGCTTGTTATGGGGTGATTTGACTGAGCTATGTCCGATCGGAGAAGTCATCTGGGACATGTCCGACCATTATCTCCGATACCTCAAGCTGGCCAATTGGACGTCATACGAGCATGACATAATCTTACCGCCACCAACCCCGACTCGAAATCCGATTCCGACTCCGATATCTCACCCGCCCAGAACCCAACTTCATCATCAACTCAATCAACAACATCCTACCATGCAGCATCTCAGCCCAAGCAGCACAAGCGGCGCAAGCCATACCACCCCCAAACGCCGCCCCAGAAAACCTCTCAACTGCGACCCCTGCCGCCACTCCAAACTCAAATGCGACAGACAACTCCCCTGCAACACGTGTCTCAAGCGCGGATGGGAGGACTCTTGCGCTTATGGGTCTAACTTTACTGGACCAAGGGGTCGAAGACGGAATAGACCTTCTAATATTGTTACTGAGCCGAGGTTGGATAATATTGTTTCTGAACCGATACCTGTGCAAGCTTCGGAGACAAGTGGAACGCCAGAGCCGATTCAGGAGCGATGGGATTGTATCTTGAGAAGACCTGATGTGGAGAGGAGACCTATTGGGAATGCGACTGATGCGCAGAGACCAACTGTAACGTTGTCCCTTGGACCGAATGTCCCGATTGAAGACCTACTGGCGATGCTTCCTCCTCCTTCGGTGACAGAGTACCTGGTCGTTCGCTACTTTGGCACATTAGCGTCTATCTTTCACATCATCCACGGTCCAACCTTTCAAAAGCAATTCCTAGCGTTCACCGAAGCCCCAGAGAAGACAAGTCTATCTTGGCTAGCGCTGCTCTTCGCAGTCATGTCTCTCACACTCGAGACTCTCAAGACTGATGATGCCGGCTTGAACCTGCTCTGGCAAGATCCAAGCGTTCCTCGAGACTTGCTAGCGCTATCGCAGAAGTTTCGAAATGCTGCTATGATGTCGCTTTCACAAGATCAATTCCTGATTCGTCACGATCTTGACACACTTGAAGCCCTGCTTATTCTAGTATACACCATTTCTCACAACGAAGGGCCAGAGTATACTTGGGCGCTCCTCGGCAGTGCTTTAAATATCGCCACAGCGTTACGATGTCACGCAGGTGCCCCGATAGCGAACTTTATCGAACGAGAGCGACACAGACGTTGTTGGGCTGGCATTTTGATCATACATACCGATCAAGCACTTTGCTTTCGAGACATCGACTTGACATACCTCTTGAAAATGACAGCTGCAATGCCAGCATGGGTCAACGACAGCGACATTCACGACCACGGCATCACGGAATCACCACCCACACAATCCAAATTCACCGACATGACCCTTATAAAATTTCAAGTCCGTCTCTTTCAGCTCTCTACTCAAATCTGCTCGCACATCTCCAGTCCCGAGAAGTTCAATGAGCAACTCCTTCTCCAGTACGACACCGCAGTCTCGCAAGAACAACAGGAATGGGACACAGTTTACCTCATAAACGGCTCGCGCAGTATCCTGAACACAGAAGGTTACGTCCACTGGTGTACCTTGCAAACATACGCTCACCAACTCTACCTCCTCCTCCACAGACCTTTCCACAGTTCAAAGTCAACACACTTCCGTGCTGAATCGCGCGACAAGTGTATAAAATCCGGTTTAGCACTTCTCGACATTCATCACCAGTTCTTTGAACTTCCACGTCTCAAATGCTATAGATGGCTTGTCAAGGGTGCTATCAGTTGTAATTCGCTGCACGGTGCTGTGGCATTGACGTCGTGCATGCTTGATATGCCCGACAGTTCGGATTTAACGGGGCATATTAGTGCAATTGATGCTGCTCTTACGAGGATGGAGGCTTTGAAGATGAAGAGTCCTGCTTGTTCCAACGTTTATCGTGTTTTGAGATGTCTACGGTAAGTGCTCTTGGCGATGTCGGTTATATGATGGCTAATGCTTGATAGATCTTATCTGAAGAAGCGAGAACCTGAGCCTACGGTTTTACCGGAAGATGTTGAGCTTCGGTTTGAGGATTGGGCGAATAACGTCGATTGGTTTAGACCTGATGCAATTGACTGGGTAAGTAAACAACAGCCATTTGCTTTTATGAGCTATGCTAACTTGAGCAGGTTCTTTGGGATCAATACATCACGCCTCAAAGCGACTACCCTCAAAGCATCATGACTTGATTTATTAGTTAATAATAAAATGACACATTTACAACGCGCTCGCTTCTACCAATTTTACATGCTTAACTCTCGCCTCCCATATCAGCACTCGCTGTATGCTGGAGGTGGTGTACCGACCGGTAATCCATATCCCTCCAAGCTGAGCTCAACATCACAATACTTCGGTGGAACCCTAATGCCTTCTGCCAACACATCCTTCACCTCCTTCGACGTCATGTCGTTTTTCTGCACAAAGACGCCCCAGCCATTGACTGGTAGCTCCGGTGAGATGAACAGATAAATCGGCATCGAAATCTCCTCCTAGTAGATGTTAGTCAGCACTCATTCCAGTCATAATTCCTGTAGAGCTTACCTCTGATGTGACACCATCCGTAACCAACGAAACTTCAAAATGCAAAGTATGACTAATCTTGACACCACGCATCGAAAGATCAGGAGAACAGCTCCTCACAGCAAGTGGTAGATGCAAACACTGCTGCCAAGACTGCAACTCAGATTCCTTCTTCACATCCAACGGCCACTCCGTCACAACACGCTGTCCTTCATACGCGTCGTCAACAGTATGAACTTCCCGTAGATAAAACCTTGCTTTCACAATTTTACTTGATATGTGAACTTGAGCATCAATGGGAATAAGGCCACCTAGCGCAATAGCGCGATGACGAACTGAGATGTTGTATTCTGCTTTCGTAGGCCATTTGCCGTGCACTGATGATGGGTCCATGAGTTCGTATGATGAGAATGCTGGTGTGCGGATTATGCGGATTGGTGTGAAGGAGCGTGCGTCTTGGGGATCGGTTGAGGCTTCGAGGAGGTAGGTTGTACTACAGCGATGGCAGCCCTTGAAGGTTTCTTCTTGATCGCCCTGGATAAAAAGCTCGAAGGGCCATTCGTATTGTTTACCATTAGGTACCAGCTTGCCAGCCTGGTCGGTGGTACGGAAGGGGGACCATTGGTGGACGGTTTCTTCTCTCTGTTGCCATTTGGCGGCTTGTTCTGTGAGTGCGGTATGATCTCTGAGGAACAATTAGAATCAATTCATTGTCGGACAAGAGTGCTGTTTCACTTACCCGAGCCACATGCGGCTTGTGAACTTGAGATGTACGCTTTGTACATGTTGCTTCTCGGGTACGAATAAGAGTAGCTTGCCGCGGAGATATTGTCCTTGAGCTTCTGGTCCGTAGCCGGTGAGGAAGACGTAATCATTATCGGGCCTTTCAGATTATTAGCCATGGAGTGGGTGGGCAAAGTATGGGGAATTGTTACTTTATCGTGATCTTGACCCGCTTTGGCCCCGTGATTTTGGCGAAAAGCGAATGCATTGATGTTGTAATTGCCATTGTCGCGATGAAAGCGGTTTGCAGATGCGATATTGTAAGTGGAGAATGATTACAATGACTTTAACATTTGAGTATTTATTATATGAGAGTTATTAACATGTGACAAGATCACTTTAATACTGTTTTTTTGTTCGTTAGTGCAATATCCGACTTTACAGAAAGTCCGATTTGTTCTACCCTGCATCATGAAGTTTGCTTTGGCACCAAAATCGGAGTCGGATTTGAGGAAGACCCCACTTGACACAACGTCGGGGACACATCGGCCAATCATAGAGTGATCTGTAAGCTCGCTTGATGAGTAATTACTGTCACATGTTCCGCTCCTGGACGGGATCAATTCCAAAACGGAGCAAGGAACCAAGGTGATGACCGTGGATTGTGTTTGCCAAGCTCGAAGCTTGTATGAGCTCTTTGACTTCATTACACTCTTGCGCGTCACGGAAACATATCAGACCAATTGAAGTAAACAATCTATTCTTATTAAATCTTTTTAGAAACGCATCACCACCCAAGCTCTTCCAGCTTTTACCACAGCATTTCTCTTATAGACCTCAACACCCCAGTGTGGTACCCAATGGCAAGGGTAACACATGTCACGCAGAATGCCACAGATCCCAAGGCTATCCACACGCCCTTCCGAGTTCTGATGGAGACGCCATTGCTGGTGGCCACACCAGATACCCAGTTCAAGGAAGCCTCGTAGCCCTCTCTCAACTTCTCCCTACCAAGAGAATAATAAACAAGTGCGCAAAGCGTGACACTGTATCCGAAGAGCTGGATTGGTGTGATGGTGACGTGCCAGATTAGGACGGAGCAGATGACTAAGAGGATGTTCTTGAAGATGCCCGAGAGAGACATGACAAGACCTGATGTTTTGCCGATCTGGGAAGGTTAGTACTGGGCAGCTTATTGGTGGGGACATACTTACAAGGACCATGCTGGTAAAGTTCAGTGTAAACGCAACAACAGCGTTCAAGAATAACATGGGGAATCCAACGCGATTGAAGTCCTCCATGTCAAAGTGCGGAACTTCAATGACAAACGCCACGAGGAGGTTCAACACAGCAACAACAGGGGCGTAATAATACAGACCAACCATCGCATCCATCTTCAAGCCCTCCCCATTAAGCATAACCTGCGTCATGACGACCCTAACAGCCTCAAACGCAAGACCACCCATCTGGAAAAAGAACCCAATAGCCGAAAACTCCACTGTTCCAGCACTCGCGACTGCGACACCCACAGCGATGACAAGAATATTGAGGACCTTCTCCAGTGTAGGGTTCACGACACCAAAGAGCCATGATACGAGCAACACGGAGACGGGTGACGCGGCTTTGAGCATCTGGATGACTGCGACGGAGAGGTACAGGTATACAAAGTTGGATGCGACGAGGGATCCGGATGATACGATGCCGATGGGGAGGACGGTCGTTAGGAAGAAATCCCAGTTGTTTGGGAGGTCATGGCGGCTGTCGAGGTATGTTGTTGTGTGGGCGAGGATTTGGGTTACGACGGTTGCGAAGATGAGGTGCCATGTTACTAGCAGAATAGCTGTTGAATGGTTAGCGCGATGAAGTCTTGTTGTGGACGTTGGGCCGCCGTACGATATTCTGCGAATTGTTAGTCTTGCAAGTCATGTATTTGGATGCGCAAACGTACTGAAGCCAGCTGTGTCAAGCAGCCATTTATTAAAGAGGATGGTGATATTCGAAGAGACGATCCATGCGCTAAAATCATTGGTCAGTAGACAGTCTTTGCAGCGCACTTAGAGTACATACACCATGTATAAGCCGACCTTGAGAGAAGATGGTTTATCAAGCTGCGCAGGCCCTTTCGAGAGCAGGGGAAGCTTTGCGTATGTCGCCATCGGGAATAACGTGGTGCGTAAAATGCACAAAAGAGTGTATGACGAAAGAAATGGAAGAGGAGAAGCACAGGAAGGTTCTTTGATGGAGCGCCAGTTACCTGATAACTTTACAGTTAAGCGAAAACTCAACTCAATTCAGGGGTCCTTTGGCGTTTGCCAATCCGGTCATTGCCGCCAATAAAAGAAGATGTTTCGGCAGGCTGTTTGCACGGAAGCTGAAAGGCTATTCATCAAGCGTCCCGTCGCACAAAGTGGTCCTGCCCCTGTAACGTTCTAGACGAATGCGGATCATTCATCAGCTCAGGAGAAGAGTAAGCTAGGACAGGTACGTAAAAAGAAGCTGGAGGGAAAGAATTAATGTGTTGGTCTTCATACCACTGTTGGCGCTGCGAAGACGAGTCAGTGATTCAATAGTGTCAGTAGTCCCCGCAACTGCTCTGTCAGTTCGGTTAGCGGGCGCTTTTAGTGAAACTGCCACTGTGATCCGTCAATTGTTAAGGCACTGTGGCTTGGCTGAAGTTCTCTTGGGTGATTGGCTTGGCTGAAGTTACCTTGGGTGATTTGTTAATGCACAGATGCAAACATGACGGAGTCAGTCGTCAGTTGCTATGTCTGAGTTTACGACGTAGTTTGATGTCATGTCTGAGATGACGCAGTTTCTCAATGTGAGACATTTCAACGGCCGAGACATGCACAGAATAAAGGAATGCTGGAATACGGCGCGGGGCGCTGACTTACGCCTCCACTTGGCCCGTCTGGTATAAACAATAGTCTGTCATAGTAATTTCTAGCGTACCTGTCACTTAAAAGCACCCGACTCCACTACCTGCACTTTCTGTTCTAGACATACTGTGGCTGAGGTGCTAAAACAATTTTCACGGCCACCACCCCTTACTAAATTTACGGCCATCGTCCCGAAAAGTGATGCCCACAATGGAGAGTAGACTATTGTCGTTAGAGAAGAGCTGAGGTTTTACTAATGTCGATAATTCCAGCCATGAATTAAATGAGACGAGTCCAGCCCTGCCGTGAAAGGGAGAAGCCTCGGACTGAGCGAAAAGTATTACTTTACTTTTCTTGAAACGATTGGTAGTACACGAGTAGTGATTAGATTGACAAAGAAGTGGAATGACAGTGCTGGCGGGTGGTTGCAGCTAACTCTCCTCTATGATTCCCCTCATGCCAGTTATGACCAGCCGCGTCGTCACCCTCTTGTGTTATTTTCATCTGTATACCTTGAGACTTACGCCTCAGAAAAACTCAAAAAAGAAAATAGCGTCGTCACCCCTGACTCAACAACATTCATTTAATCAGCCTCTTCTCTCTCACCTATTCCTCTCACTGATTCTTGCTTCTCCATCCTCCAGTCTCGTACTGCCCACACTCCTTCACAATGTCCCGATCACCAAGCGAAGACAGCTCAAGCTTCACATCCCGCTCAAGCAGCGAAGATGAGCTAAAGCCACTCGCCACGGAAACATACTTTGAGGCGCTCCCCTCTCCCGTCTACGCACCCCGCAGCCAAAAGAAGAAGTACTTGGTCCTCGTCATCTCCATCATCAGCTTCATTGTCTGCATGACCCTTGCTTCTATCTACGGCGTCAACTACGATGAGTTGAAGGAGGAGGAGGTCGTTGTGCAGCCTCAGTTTGCCGAGGTTCGCAATCTTTCTACTTGGTCGGAGGAGAAAGTTTGTGGGAAGCGCGATGAGGCTGCTAATATGACGATCTGGAATGACGTCGTTAACAAGACGAGTGATCTCGTCGAGGATCAGTTCACGTAAGTTGCATCCCCTGCTCTGTTTAACAAGAACATCCACTCACTCATTACAGCATCGCCATCCAGACCTACAAGCGCTCCGCCCAACTCAACAAAACCCTCCTCCATCTCACCGAAAACAAAGTCCCCTCCCTCTACGAAATCGTCGTCGTCTGGAACGAAATCGACAAGACACCGCCCCCAGACTACATGAGCGAACATGGCGTTCTCGTGCGCTACCGCCGCTCCAAGAAGAACAGTCTGAACCAGAAATTCCTTCCCGATCCTCTTTACAGAACACAAGGCATTTTGCTGTCTGACGATGACTGGAACTACAACACCACTGGCGATCTGGAGTACGCTTTCCAAGAGTGGCGTCGTGCGGGTATGCATCGTCTTACAGGCGCTTTTGGTCGCTGCTGGACTATGAATGAAGTCACTGAGACGCCGATGTATAACTTTAACTGCAAGGGGCAGGATAGTTATAGTATGATTCTGACGGGTCTTGCGTTTACGCATATTTCGTATCTGGAGTATTATCACTCTGAAGATGATATCATGACCGACGTACGCAAGCTTGTTGATGATAGCTTCAACTGCGAGGATATTGCGCTCAACTTTGTCGCGAGCATGTTGACGTGTGAAGGACCGCTACTGGTCCTTGGCAAGGACAAGTTGGATCACCAGGCGGCGAAGTCTGGTATCAGTTCCAAGCCTGGACATATTGGAAGACGGAGTGCTTGTATGAAGAAGTTTGTGGATATGTTTGGATATATGCCTTTACATGAGGTACAGGGGTATTTGAGAAGAGGTGTGCAGGCTCAGCAATGATGACTGTTTTCTATGTTTTTCATTCTTAATACCTTAATTAGTTAATGACAAAAAGTAATGTCTAAATAATTGGTTTTCGCTTTGCGTATCAAGTCGACTTGTACTGTTACCATGTTTACCAAAATCGGAATCGGAGTCGTGCTCTCCCCTCGGACTTCGATTTAGCCAATGGTGAGACGGCATTTGCTGACTGTCCGTTATCCTATCTACCATTATCTTATCGATAAGATAAATCAATACAAGCAACAGGTGCGTGTCAGTATCAGAGGAATTGTCCTCTAAGGCTTTTGTTACAGAAACAAAATAACCTAAGCTCACGTAAGATGATTAGACTATTTCGTCTCTTAGGCGACCGACGGCCAATCTTTCTAAGAATCTTATGAGTGCCTCAATCAATCTCGCCTTAACACCAACAACGTCATGACCGACGAACCAACAACCCGCCATCAGCGCGCCCACGGATGGAATCTCTATCTCCTAGCGATATCAAGCGCGAAATCCTTTGCCGGGCTATACCAAGACCCCAAAGATCCATTTCTCACATTTCGCGACCTTGTGGACGAGCTCCGTTTGTGTTTTCATGATGATGAGAACTGGGAGGGTATCGCTTTTGGACTGGACAAGCGTTGTCGCTTGCATGGATTTCCTCTTTTCGTGACGGAAGGAGAACTGGATACTGTGATTCCAAGTTTGCCTCAACCTGATCCGCAGCAGCGGGTTGTTGTGAGGTACCATATCGCGCGCCATACTGCATGCCAGCTTGCTGAGAATTCCCCGTTGGAAGATCATCTCCAGCGTACCGATGTTCTTGACCTCCTCTTGAATTGCCACTAATAAGTGAGTACAGCTTCTTGCGCAAGCCACATCCCTCTCCCAACCCGCCGTAACGAGCCTCGCTACCTCGCCCTTGGTGCAAGTTCGTCAAACAACCAAATCACCCGAATGTCTCCCCGTCGCACCAAGTCTCGCAAACGCAAACGCTCAGGCTCAGCATCACCTGACAAGGAACCCGAAGACGCAAGCGAGATACTCGTTCTAGTGTCAAGACTCCTCGAACCAACACAAGCCCGAGATGTTGTCGATTCGTTTCGTGAACGTGTCATGGTCTCCAAACGCTGCGCCATTACGGGGAAGGGTCAATCCTGGTGCTTTCACCCAACTATCGGTCCGGGGGTGCAAGCTTGCCATATCGTTCTGTCGCAGCACTTCCATGTGTATCCAACCGGTGACGATACCCAAGACACGGAACGGCGTCTTGTGGAGGCGTGGTATGACACCTGGAGTTTTGACAATGGACTCCTTTTGAGGCGCGATATCCATGAGCTCTTCAACGCAAGATTGATCTCCATCCACCCCTACACGCATCGCATTCGAGCTTTTGTTCCGTACGATATGATACTCGATTATCACGGACGCATTGCAAGGATTCATCGGATGGTAGATCGCGAGGCTCTTGCGCATCATTATGAGATGACCTGTATCGAGAACATGGCCGCTGAGATGCTGACACCCGAATCTATAACTGCCGCGTTCAACTCGTTTTTCGGAATCGGGGACAGTAGCCCTTCAGCCCGTTCTGATCTTTTTACAACCTCGGACAGTTACATTACGCCTGCGAACAGTCGGCAGTTTCTTGCTGATGTGAACTTTGAGCTTGAGAAGCTTCAACGTTAGATAGTATGGACGAATTATTCTCTAAGCCTTAGGAAGCCAGAATAAAATAGTCTAAGTTCAAACAAGACAACTAAATCATTTCATCTCTTATTCTTATGACGGCTGATTCGTCTAACACCCTAACGATGGTAGAAATGAATGAACTGCATGTGACTTTGAACTCTTGCCATCCAAGCCACTACAATCTTGACTTTGACACCTTTAGCTAAACAATTACCTCGATGCGTGAACGTGTGGAAAGTTAGCGCCCATCTGCAGTCGAGTCCTCATATCACTAGACGGATTTTCTTTTCTTAATTATACAGCGCTTCGCTACTCTACTATCTCTTACATGACAAGAGATACGGATCACGGATATCCTCACCAAGATTTCAATTTACAACAGTGCCATTTACAGTTACAAAAAGAACATGCAACTGCTGATAAATGCGGGCCCGAAAGTTATCGGTCTCGGGTGACTGCGATAGCGCGACGGCACTAAATTGCCGTCTTGACCGGCCCACATCAGGAACCCGTCTCCCGAATACGTCACCGCAAGACCCAAACTCCCCGCATAAAGGTCCATCCTGAAGCGAGAACAAACCTATGAAGACACCTCACCGACATCTTCAATCCGTATACTAAGCCCCATCATCATGACTGACCGATACGTTGCCGTCCACGAAGCCGCCAGCGGTCCTGGAGACGCTCGACCTACGGCAGATCAAATCATCAAAGACGAGCAGCTGGAAGGAAAATTGACGGACCATGTTGTCTTCATCACGGGTTGTTCGGCGGGTATTGGCGTCGACACTGCCAGGGCGATGTACCTCACTGGAGCTACTCTGTACTTAACCGCTCGCAACCTCGGAAAGGCCAAGACAGCTCTGGGTGACCTCGTTGAGAGTGATCGCGTTCATCTTCTTGAGCTTGACCTGGAATCGCTCGAAAGCGTTCGATCATGCGCTGCGAAATTTCTATCCGAAAGCCCGAAACTGAATATTCTCATCTGCAACGCTGGTGTTATGTGCACACCTGAGGGACGGACCAAGGACGGCTTCGAAACTCAATTTGGAACAAACCATCTCTCTCATTTCCTCCTCGTCAACCTCCTCCTACCAGCATTGCGCAAGGGCGTAACGGCCGAGCGCGCAGCACGAGTCGTAATCCTCTCCTCCCTCGCCCATCGTTTCGGCGAAGTCAACTTCGACAACGTCAACCTAGAAAGCTGCTACGATCCCAACAAAGCCTACGCCCAAAGCAAAACCGCTAATCTCTGGACCGCAAACGAGATTGAGCGTCGCTACAGCTCTGAAGGCATTCACGCTTGGAGTGTCCAACCCGGCGCCGTGTTCACTGATCTAGGAAGACACATGTCAGAGGAAGCGAAGAGTAAGATCGGTGGAGATCCATATCTTCAGAAGGTCTGGAAGTATTCGCCTCAAGGTGCTGCGACGACCGTTTGGGGCGCTACGGCGGAAGCGCTGGAGGGGAAGGGAGGAAAGTATCTTGAGGATTGTCAGATTATTGGGAAGTGGGATCCTGAGAGCTCGATGTATGAGCCTGGGTATGCGGAGTGGGCTTATGATGAGGAGAAGGCGAAGAAGCTTTGGGAGAAATCGGTCGAGTGGGTGGGACTTTAGATACAAGCAACTGCATGACAACTGAGTCCGTTTATAGACAACATATGAAGGTGGTTCGATGATCAATGCAAAACAAATTATAATTTTTACATAAGCCTTTCGGTATCTGTGATCAAATTCACAAATCTTATCTTATGTACCTCCTTGTCTCGACATTTGCAAGCCTAAGCCATTCGGAAAACAGTGTAAGGGAAATGTCCCACGGTGGAATGCTCTTCGTTCATGAATCGTAACTAGCTCACTTCAGTGGGATCATTATCGGCCTATAGCTGTCGCTCTGAGGCCCGGATAAAACCTCACCAGACATCATGCCCACAACATATGCTTCTCCAACAATCACCCAGTGGTCTTGTCTAGCACGGATGATTATTGGGGCATGACAACCCTTTAAAACCGCAATTTTGTCATTCGTCTGGACCTCGGCTGGACATAAACCAATCCACTCATTTTTGGTGATGAAGAAACGTCTTCCTATAGTCGCTCGGGTGATAGCATTGTATCGTTTCTGGATCACTTTTGGGCGCGACCTTCTTGGATGTTGTAAGAACGGCTCAAATCGACCACGGCGTGCGCTATCTACGCCAGCGCCAATCTCTTCCAAGAAATCACCGTAAGAGCACGTCTTTGCCCGAGTTGAAAGATGGTACCATCGCAGGATCGTCGACGCGCACTCATGCGCGATGGTGAACGAGCCTCCGAGTATCGCCACAGCATCAGCTATGATACCTTCGGCGATAAGCGTTCGTGGGAATTGAGACATATCTATCACAGCTTGGGTATCCCTAGCTGCCTGATAAGACCGGAACTTCCTGCTGAAAGGCTTTATACCTACCTCGGATTGCCAAGATGGAAGCCAGCTTTGGGACTGGTCTGGGCCCAGGCATTGGCCCAAGCAGATGAGATCAAGGCTTCCTTGCCTGACCGCCATGAAATGGACGAGGTCCTGGAAGACCTTGCGAACAGGTCTGTTATAATCAGGAGCTAGGTCTTGCGTCGATAAATCCGAGGTCATACCGAGAAGTGCATATAGCTTATCACGAGGATCGGTAGCCTGGTAGTCTCGAGTGGATCGTAGAAGATGCATGACTGGCATTGCCCCGGCCGCTCTGAAAGAGTCAAGGTCCCTGAACTTTTGGAAACCGCAAGAACGTAGAAGAGGTGCGAGCGTACCGCTGGTAAACTCTAGTCGGACAATTGCCGAACAGACCGTTCGCAGGTAGAACCAAGGGAATGTTGTGCGTCCAAGGACGATGACTAGCGCTCTTGCTGCAACAACCTCCTGTACTATCCAGATACGCCTCCACCAGGACTCTTGGAAAAGCTTTCTCAATCCACTCAAGGCGTCATGCTTGTAGGATAGAATATTCCGTCTTCTTTTGTCATTGTTGTATTCCAGGATCATATCCAAAGTAAGAGCAACGTCAGAGGTAGGGTCCCCGAGCCAAACCACGACGGATGACGCCGCGGAGTAGATCTTTTGCATTATACTGACTTGGTGATTTCGCTCATGGTTGTCGCTTTGGTTTATGCAAATAGCATCAATCCAAAGCCTTCGACGTTCCTCTGGATGCCTAAGTCGCAACAAAGCCGTGTGGACATTTCGAGCTGTGCCAAGCTTTTTCCCGTCAACCAGAATCTCTTCGACTTGCTCCGGATCTCCCCAGGCATATGATAAAGCATCGTACGTCTTCGGAGTTCCAATGTTTCTATTGCAATAGTAAGTGTATACGGGTTTATAGACAACCGTTGGAGCCCTATGAAAGTTCAGCAAATTTGAGTAACAGTAAGGTCGCGCTTGCTTTACCCTTGCTAATTGGTACGGACGATGCGTTCATTTCCGGTATTCTTATGACCGTACATGCAGGCCTTGTGCTTTCGGGGCTTGGAAACTACCCTCGATCGCAGCCGTTGAAAGTCTAAGGTCCCTTCGATGGGGTCTCTGTCAGATCCTGGCATCAGCGTCAGGATCCGAATTTGATTATCGTATATCAGAGGCTGATAGATGTAGTGATCCATGGTTAATAATCCAGAGTCCTAGGTAGCTGAGATAATCTTCATCCAGAGACCGAAAAGATGTCTTTATCAGGTTGATATGTTGGGCTTGGTTTAGACGTTAGGCAGAAACAAGGCTCTCAGTTTGTCAGTTGGTTTTGCACCGCCACGTCTGACATGCAGCCTGAGTCGCACTCGGCAGCGAATATTGATGTAGGCAAACTGGCGAGGCTTTCCACTAGAACTAATTTATGGTTGATGCGATTTAATGATTTGAGGTTGGCCCCTCCAGGCTCGCTGAAGCGAGTCACCCGCATCCACTGAACTCCAACTATCGCCAATACTGCTGCGACCTACGCACACTAAAGGCTGCTGTGCCTTTCACAGTAGCCCTCCCATCCTTATTCCTATAATCAGCCTGTCCCTACGTGCAGTAAGTTAACGGACCCCATCACTTCACTGCGCTTATGGTTGATATGTTTTAGAGACTTATAAAACAATACCATCGTCTACTTACGAGCGAATATTAACCTATAAATCAAGTTTTATTTTATTAACTCTTCTCTATACTTCACCACAGTAATTTACAATAGTTTTTCTAAATATAGTTGTTAGCTGCATAGGCTACTTGTTTCGCTGAGGCTGACAAGCAACTGTATTAGCAATGAACGTTTCCTCGTTGTAACCGATGGATATAAACTAAGCGATCAATCTCCCCTGCATAAGCAAAGACATAATAATCATCAAACCAACTGCCCGATTCAGCTATATGCAATCCTCCAGGAGCACAACTGTATTTTCCTCCAATAGAAACCCTCGATTCTATGCAACGCTTTGACCAAAGCCATGTGCCAAGGACATGAGGGTGGCGCAGTATTCGCTTTCCATAAATCCGACTGCGAAGGATATACTATACAAGGGAAGCGTAGTATTTAATGAACTCATTTCTTCCTATTATCCTCAGCATTCTATCTCCTGATCAGCTTCCATTGACCAACACTCGTTATGCTGTTCTCCCGCTTCTTGATACTTTTGGGAAGCTCCTTAGTGGCAGCAACCCCAACCCCATCACCAAACAAGCAGTCCACCGAAAAGCATGGCGATGTAGTATACACCGTCTATCACCATGCAGCAACTCGTTCCAAACTATCCTTCGTCAAAAACTCCGGGATATGCGAAACAACACCTGGAGTGTATCAGTATTCAGGCTATTTATCCGTGGGCGAAGATGCGAACATGTGGTTCTGGTTCTTTGAGTCCAGAAACAATCCTCGCACAGCGCCGCTCGTGAGTTGGTTTGGCGGTGGACCAGGCAACTCAGCGCAATATGGCATGTTCACTCAACACGGGCCCTGCGAGATTCTAGAAGACAATGCTGAACCCACTCTACGAGAGCACAGTCTGAACAATCATGCCAATGTGCTCTACATCGATCAACCAATTGGCTCTGGTTTCTCCTATGGCGACGGCGCAAAGGTCAATTCCACCAAACAAAGCTCTCCCTATGTTTGGAACTTTCTTCAGTTGTGGTTCGAGGCATTTACTGAGTACGACAACCGAGATCTTTCGGTATTCACCGAGTCTTACGGAGGACATACCGGCACGGACATCGTCAACTACATCCTTGATAAGAACTTGGAGATCAAGGCTGGCAAGACCAGTGGCGATGTGATCAACGTCAAGGCATTCAGCGCTAGTAACGCTTGGTTCGATGCACGGATACAAGAAAAGGCCATCCTCGATTTCGCGCTGAATAACCCGTACAGGCCCCTCATCAACGAGTCTTTATACAAAGAGCTCTTGACGGTGTACAAGACTGAGATCTTGCCAAGTCTAGAGAAATGTGATGAGACTGGAACTAGCGAGGACTGCTATGCGGCATCTCAGGGCTATCTGCTTGGTATCGATTTGCCGATCTGGACATCTGCCATGGACAAATACCCTGACTGGATCATGGCGGATATTCAACCCGGCGGTGTTCGCCCTCCTACTCACCATGAGAAGTATCTGGAAAGGTCTGATGTGCAGAAGGCGATCGGAGCAGGGGTAAACTACACTGACAGTGGGGGCCAGTTCGGTATCGTTAACTCGGGCGATGGTAAGTTTGTTCATATCGTCAGCTAGACCTTGGGCTAACAGATGTTTTAGATGCTAAATCATTTCTCGGCGAACTATCTCGCATTGTTCGCGATGATATCCAAGTTCTTATATGGTCTGGTGACTCCGACTACGGTTCCAACTGGATTGGGACAAAGAAAGTTGCAGATGCAGTGGACTGGCCGAGAAAGAAGGAGTTTTCTGGGAAGGTACTGAAACCTTACAAGGTACAGGGTGTCAAGAAAGCTACCTTCAAGTCTGTGAAGAATCTGCACTTTGTGCGAGTTTTTGATGCCGGTCATAACGTCTGGTGGTACCGTAAGTATAAAGTCCAAACAACAGAACCCTTTATTGACTTTAAGTAGAGCCTGAGACTTCATTGCAGATAATGACACAGTTTCTTTCGGGACAGGGCCTATCCTCTACATAGGTTCCGAGACAGAGACCAGTAACCACTTGTTAGCCTGTAAGCTCTTGCTAAAGTTGGGAACAAGGATAAGGACTGTAGTAGTCATAAAGTGGTCTTTATTGGCAAACAGTAAAGTAGATTCAGGAAAAATAGAAGTTTTCGGCCCATACGAATTAACTATAATGACAAGGAAGGACCTCTAACATGTTTTATCTAGGCAACTCTCTATCTATTTCGCTTTGCCATTTTGAAGGAGAAGGTTCTTTGTTCCTTCAGGAACGCCCTTAATAACATCCTTCAATGCAATACTCTGAAGATATTCGCAGAGACCGGTCGCAGACTTTCCAAGGCCAAGGAAGTAAGCCGCAACTCCAGCAACATGCGGTGTAGCCATAGATGTACCCGAAATAGACTTTGTAATGTTTCCGGGCCATGTGCTCAAGACAGCAACGCCAGGCGCATAAAGGTCAACGACCTTGCCAAAGTTGGAAAAGCTAGCAACGGTGTCATCCTTTGTTGTGGCGCCAATGGTGCAGACGCTGGGCTCCCTAGCAGGTGAGTTGCTCGACGCATCCAAGGGCTTGCCTTTCTCGTCACCGTTTCCGGCAGCCACAGCTGCGAAGAAGCCGGCTTCGACGAGAGCCTTGGCAGCATCGTCAATACCCTTGGAGGGGATCTCTCCGAAAGACATGCTGACGACAACACCCTTGGGGCAATCCCTCTTGGGGGCATCCTTCAGAACCAAGTCCATGCCAGCAATGATAGAGGATCTTTGGCTTATTAGTTACGGCATTAAAATGAATCGAAATGGGATGACGTACGCAACTCCTTCTCCGGTTGAGTTGAAGAGCTTGATACCGTAAAGCTGAGTCTTTTTGGCAACTCCATATGTCTTTGATCCAATGGTCCCAGCGCAGTGAGTGCCATGACCGTGGTCATCGATCCAGATATCATCAACATACGTGGCGATAAACTCGGCACGACCTTCGAATTCCTAGATTTTATTAGCTGTGGTCTCGAGAAAATATAGAGATATCATACGGGATGTGCTGCATCGATGCCAGTGTCAAGAACGTAGGCGCATGTACCCTTGCCAGCTGATGAATCATAAGAGTATCTTGTCGCGCCAGTAGTCTTGCTAGACAGTCTCGCAAGGCCCCATGGTGCTTGCTTTTGGGTAGCGGAGATTCTAGCTGTGGAGTCTTGCTCAATGTACGCGACCTATGTATGACATCAGTAATGGTTCCAGAGATAATCTACATCACACGTACGTTAGGGTTGTTGCGCAAGTTCTCTACCTCGCGGGCCGACAGGCTTGCAGAAAATCCGCCAAGAGTATCAAAGACCACATCAGGCTCGACAGCAATGGAGTTGACGGCTGAATCAACGTGTGTAGTGCTATCCGATGCTGGCTTCATCATGACAATGTATTTTCCCTCGATACCACTTTCATCGCGTGTGAAAAGGGGAGCCCGCTTTTCGAGGCTGGCGGTGGCAGAGCCAGCCACAAGCAGACCTGTAGAAACAGTTGAGAGACGCATTTCGGTTGATGGATTTTATCAGAGTCAATCGAGAGAAGGAGATGAGGGATAAAACCAACGAACTGTTGCTACACGTTCATGCTTCTTATACCGCCTGGATGGGGATCTACAAAAGGTCTTTCGACTCCACTATCGTCTATCACGGGGCTCTGTTGGGAAGGTCGAACATCCTGGTCAAGCATTGAACGGGTCAAAAGGTCCTCCTCTCAGGGGTTTCTGGATCTAGCAGGGATCGGCTCGCTTCCTAATAAAGTATGTGGTCTTCCGATTACAAAAGTTCATAGACCTTTGTATGTATTGAGCAAGTGCGATGACCAATCTTTATTATTATAGTCCACACGAGTTCCATCACTATCTAGCTAGTCCTGGGTTTAGGTCTGGTGGTTATTAAGAGGAAGAATTAATTAAGCATATTTTTGGGCCGGGCCAAATCGGCTCCACTCAATGGGAGGTCATCCCTCAAAGGGTCTAGCGCCTGTTTGCAGTCACAGTTAGAACAGGATCATGGACAATGAATTGCTTAATTGGCGACAGCCATACTGACTACCATGAGCTAGAGCAGTAACTAAGACAGAGGAAACCACACCGGTCTATCCCAATCAACATTCTCTTTCGCCGATTCAATTCGGTCGTGGCAAGTCCCAAATAACCGATCCCAAACCCGGGTCTGCTTACCGTAATTATGGCTCTTCCTATATCCCTTACGGTGATGCAGGTCATGATCTTCAATGACGAGTTCAGCACCGACCAGCTGCAGTAGCCAGTTCAGCGTCGAAGGAGGCATGCCATATACTCTGAGTCCACTGTGACCAAGGACCTCTGTGAAGGCTATGTACTGATGACAAACCCACCATTCGTAGAAGCCCAAGGGAATTCCAAAACAGTGGAATGTCGCCCACGTCAAGAAGGGCACACCGACCATGTCGAAGAATTCCTGCTCATGGTCGGCATATGCAGCGAGCAGAGTGTTGGGGTGTTTTGTCAAATGATGAGTTCGGTGGTACTTCCACAACGAATCAATATCGTGCATAGCCCGATGGTACACATAGAACCAAAAGTCAAGGATGATGCCGTATAGTCCGATTTGGAAGTATAGCCAAGCCCACCAAGACAAGTCGCTCATGGTAGACAACGGAGACTGACTGGTGTCATAGCTAATGAATGTGGCCAGAAGAATGCGGGATCCAGTGGTCTTCCATAGCGACGAAACCACTTTGTCCACACCAACGTCCGGAACTCCATCGCGCTCATGAACATCCCCGTCTAGAAACCCGTACTGATGCCCGACTTTGCGTGCAGCCTTGACTTGACGAACAACCGTCCAGCTGAACATGGGGAAGTACAGAAGGAACACGGCGACAGGGTGCAGGGCGTCTTGCTGTGCGTAAGAAAGTAAAGCTTGATGAACTGCGATCGGGGCAAAGGCGTGTAAGAGAACCCACACGTGACCTTGCCACTGAGCGAAATAAGGCATCTTGTCGGTTTTCTGATGGACAGGCACGTCCTCGCCTGGACCGACTGGATAGGCGTTCAAGGCATGAATGACATGGTGGTTGACACCCCATTCTGACTTGTTTCCGAGCGGCCAAGTGGATTTAATTGAGTCTTTTGGTTGCATGTTTGCTTTTACACTTATGAGTGCGTCTTTTGTAGGCGTAATCGATATGGAGTAATAGCAGGTTAATCAAAAGTATATGAATATTGATCGTGGATGATAATAATAATTGTCAAGGATGAATATGAGTCGTTATATAAAGATATAAACTTCAATGATAATTCGTTGTTAAAGTAATGCCGAGGTAAGCTTCGACATACCCATGTGGAAAATGCGAAATGCGTGATGCCCTCACTAGTAGTCGCAAACTTAGCCGTTTCCACTCAGCTCCACACCTCGTGAAAGGTAGGCCTCACAACACCAACAGTATATGCCTCGACATGATAGGCAATTTGTAAAAGAGAGGTAATTCCAACAAAAAAGGCGTCGAGTATTTGCCTCGATGGAATTTTAACAGCAATCTTATTTCCTCATTCTTGATCAAGCCATGAAAGATATTGCCGTGAGTAATTCTTCTTCATGGCTATTACGGAGATAATACCATGACTGACGCGTCAGGACAACTTTGTCTTTAGTAACTAGGTCAGAGATATGGTCTCAATTTGCGATTGCCTGTTTGTTGTATCGCAACCTTGACTTAAAGTAACCGCAGGACGAATGGTAATGACGTAAATGCACATGCCAAACTAACAAGTAGATCATCAAAGAAAGACGACTGATGAGGGGAAAAAAAGACGGTTGTTCCCCAAGCGACTTTTGATGCAATGATATCTGGTTATTTCTTTTCCCTTGCCCCGATCACACCCAACAAATAACTGTCAGGTGCGCGATTCCTAGTAGAGACTAGCTTGCGAGTAAACTTTAATGCATGCACGATCTGACAATACAACAGCATAAAAAGATCCCCGCACCAGACATTCATCAATTTACTTGCCGCACGGGGCGATTTGCGCACTTCCTGCAGGGAGGCCTGACGATGTGTTTACAGTGGCGAATGCGGAATTTCAAGAAACTGGAGTACCGTCGCTAAGATAATGTGATTGGCTACCGAGATTGCTGAACAAAAAACCAAAGAGGAACAGGGTAATTGATACAGCACAGTCGCAAGTTGCCGGAACATAAAGAGAGTATCACATGCAGATATCGCGGGTTACAAAATATGCGGGATCTTAGTTTCTGCGTTGCTCATCCTGGTCGTCGTCGATCACGGCAAAGTGTCGCATAACGTCATGAGCATGACTGTCACTGGGCTTGACACTCTTTTACCGAAACCTACTGGAAACTCAATATATCTATTCTCAGCTATCATCAACATTGACTTGTTATCTGGCTGTTCTGTACGGGTCAGCAAACTTATCTCTTTACTGTGATGTTTTGACCTTTGGCTCTCCCAATCAACTACCCTATAGATAAACCACAGCTGTTGGTAACATTGACAATCACGAAATAGTAAAGTCATTACTAGCATACAATTTGGGACAAATCGCTAACTTATAACTCTTAAATTTAGATAAAGTCTACAATACATGTGACTAGGTACCATCATCGACCGAGCTAACGTGAGCAGGCAAGCTTTTGAGAAACTTTCCAGATATATCATCAAGTCGCGCCAAGATCCTGTTGCCAAATCGTCTCTCTCATCCACGCACCCCCAATGGACCTAGTCCAATTCTCTAGCTACAAACTCCTCCCAAGTCGGAGTTACTCCCTTCTCACGGAGCCTTTCTCTTAAACCTTCAAGATCCTTCGTTTCGCTCTTCAAAATGAGTTGCTTGTCGTTAATCGCCCATTCGACCTTGCCTTCGCCAAAGATCTCATCCAGCGCTGGGGTGAGCTTTGAATAATCCGGGATCTCATTCTTGTCCAGAAAATAGATGTAACCCACGCAGACGCTCATTGTGAAATGCTGTGTATAGGGTGGTAGATAGATCGGAGTTTTGTGGTCCGGTTGCTTTCCGACGTTGCAGGTTGAGAAAGTGGATGCGAGCGATACCTTATAGTACACAACGTCTTTGGTCTAGAGGTTATCTGTGAATTAAAACGTTGTGATGTTCATCAATGAACGGTTAATATCTATGCAGTCTCTGTCTGTTTCGCTGATCGACTGACAGGCATCTGTGTCAGTGTCGATGTTTCTCGCGATGAGCTGTCACAAGGAGGGGAAGCTGATAGCTGACTTGATGTCTGTTGGGGATGTGTTACCCTGCCCATCAACAATACTGCAGGTGATCGAGGGGTGAACTAGAACAAGCACAGGTTATTTGAATAATGTGCAGTGAACCAATGTTGATGGATAAATCGATGAATAAACTGTTCTTATCTATTACCGCCTATTGATCATACTAGACGGGTATCATAAAGCTCTTTTCCCATTAAACCTTTTTCGTACAAATTCCTTACAAGTGAGACTTGGTCTTCTCCTCACGGCCCTTCAGGTTGGGGTGAGCATCGCGAACAGGTCGAGTAACGACGTAGAAAGCGAAACCCTCGGATTTGGTAGAGAACTGGACCTTGGAGCCGACGTGGAAGAAGGCAAAGTCACCAGCGGTGAGGTGGTGAGTGATACCAGTAGCCTCGTCCTGTAAATAGTTAGTATGTTGTTGAGATGAGTAAGGTAGAGAGAACTTACGAGAACGTCGACTTGACCGCTGAGGACATACTTTGACTCCTCAAAGTTGTATTGCGCAGGACGAGCAGGACCGGCCTCGATCTTGTAGAATCCAGAGGTAATATGAGCGGGGGAGTCGGTCTTTGTGCGGATGGAGTGGAAGTCGGCGGTGGTGGCGTTTTGACCGCTGGGGAGAGGGATGTGCTCGAAGCCAGCGCCCTTGATGACGGTGAGAGGAACGGCAGACATTTTGACTGTAGGTGGTATTCTGTTGTGTGACGGATAGAATATGCAGAGAGAGGAAAGAAGCAGTAGGGATAAGAGGATGGCAGTTTATATACCCAGGGAGATAGTTCGGCAAGTGCCCCGATGCTGGGGATGAGTTGTGGGGAAGGGAAGTTAAGATGGCACGGAAGTAGTCCCGGGCTCCACAACGGATCGGAGAACAGGTACGGTATCAGTAACTCTGCAATACTCAGAACCGCGGCAACGTGGCAATCAGATAGGTAAACCAATCACTCAGCTCACTTTAAATGACCATAGGCTCAATTGCTGTAGTGATTTCTTGAATATGCATTCATCATCCAAGATTTGCAGGTACATGTCCACCCCGGAATTTGCTTCTCCATATTCGGGGTTAGCGCAGCCGCGCGGGCTAGACCCGTCCTCCGCCCCCTCCGGTATTCTCCCACGTGATCGGATAACTGTCACTACTCCGGAGGGGCTGGGAAAGACAACATCCTCAACAATATTATCACAAACGTGTTGATTTGTAATGACGCAATTGGGTAGACGTTTCATACCGCTTGTTCAAATACATCGTACCTGTAGCCGGCTTTGTGTCAGCTAGTCATATACACGGTAAGGCGACGATGGACGTGAATGAACAGTAACATGTCAGGCAGGGAATTCGTCACTCTTTGATACCTCTGTAACAGGCTGCGGGACATTGACCTTGCGCAACCGAAGCCAAGAGATAAGCCGACCCCCTTCATACTACTTCTTCCCAGATGATCGTGGATCCCTTCTGCGAACCAGTCGGAGACATCTGTCAGACGAAATATGCAGGAACACTGGACGCTAGCTGTGACTGGTCGATTTCCGAGACGGGTAGGGGATGGTAGAGGGGAAACGTCGTCACTCGTGTAGGCAACTCAAGTAGCAGAGCGCTCCAGATCAGGTACCGCAGCCAGATGCTAATGCATGATGAATCCCAGCAATTACAGAAGCTCGGATCTTACAGCAGCATACTGTATTCATTCTCTATCTACCTAGATTTTGAGTCTGGTATGTGTAGACACCGGTTTAGCCCTAATCATCAAGGGGCTCTTAATCCACAGCGCAAAAGACTTCTGATCTGCCCAATCCCGACTCTCCTCCTCCAATTCGAGATCAAACTTGAACAGTAACACCGCCAGGATAAGCCTCATCTCATGCATCGCCATATTCTGTCCCAGACAATTCCTCGGTCCAAACCCAAAAGGCTGGTGCGCATCAAGAGCATCACCCGCATACTTCGGATCCTTCTTCAGCCATCTTTCAGGCACGAACTTGTCAGCGTCTTTGAAGTTGGACTCGGAGCGGTAGGTAGACCAGTGGTGTACTGAGACTCTTGTCTCAGGTGGGATGTATTTGCCAAGGATTTGTTGGCCGCCTGGGGAGACGACGCGGGGACTACCGATGGGGACGGGGGGATAGATGCGGAGGGCTTCTTTGAGACAGGCGTTCAGGTATTTGAGTTCAGTGACGCGTTCGAATGTGAGTTCCTCTGCCTTGGTGAAGCTGCCTCGAAGTTCTTTGAGGAGGATGTCCATCTTGTCTGGGTTTCTGAGCAGATAGTACAGACAACCACTCAAGAGAGTAGCTGTACGATAAGTCAGTCTCATCATAATGTTCAAGTCCCGTGTAACTCACCCGTAGTCTCAGAACCAGCAAGCATGAACAACTCAGCATTGGAGTGCATCTCCTTCACAGTAAGTCCCTTGCCCTCCTTGGCCGCAAGAACAAGATTCCAAACATCAGGTTGGTCAGAACCTCTTTCCAAACGCCGATCTACACGTTCAGCTGCATGTTGGCAGTGAGTAACACGCTGTTGAGTGACGGACTTGGGCTCGAATCTAGTAAATAGGGCATTGAGGATGGGATAGTAGTTGATCATAGAGGCGATTGGCAGCATTGTGAGCGATTCAAAGATCGATCTGACCCAAGGGCTGTATTCATTCTGTGCGAGAAGGTTTAGGTTCTCACCAAAACATAGCTCGGCCATGACATCGAAAGTCGCGAAGTTGAGCAATTGGCCCATCTCAACTGGTTTTGCTCCATCTTCACCAACTTCAGAGATTTTGTACATGAGAAGATCTGTATACTTTCTGAACAGAGGCTCTTGTTGTTTCAGAGCGCGCTCTGAGAATGCTGGGGAGAACAATCGACGCATGCGGGCATGGTTTGTGACGTCCTGGGTAAGCATGCTTGGTACGCCTATTCACAATCATTAATCTTAACCATGAGACATGACGCTCGGCCTTTCTTACCATTGACAGGTTGAACAGAAAACTCTTGCGCCTTCTCCGAGTCTTTTCGCCCACCGATATCATTCCAAGCCTCAGAAGTAGCATAGCTCACATCTGTCGGCCCAAATCGAACAACAGGTCCATACTTATCATGGAGACTTTTCATCCATTTCACATCCTCACCTTTGATCGATGCCAGCCAATAGGGAATTCTTGTGATGCCGCATATTTTGGGACCAGGAATACTTGCGAGAGGATGAAATGTGATGTAGTAAATGCTCACACAAACGGTGTAACAAGCAAAGCAGCCCACCAGGAAACACAGAGTTTCCAACATCGTGGCAAGAAATGAATGAATGACTCGAGGAACTGGCAAGAGCAAGGAGCGGGAACATGGGCTTGTTTTTCTTTTTATCAGTGACTTGACAGAATATGAGTATGACAAGGGGATACAGAGTATTCATTGCATATAATTGGCTCGGGTTTTTCGAGTATCCCGTTCCCCTCCAGGTCCCTGCTATTGTACGACCAACAGCAGCACTCGTTTAGCTGATCTGGTTTGGGCTGAGTAGTACTGCAGGGGTTTGCGCATACACTGTAACCTAAAGTTCGTAAAAATATCTTACATGTCAACTTTTCCCCTTGCCATGCCGCATTAGAGTTTGCAAGCAGTCCCTGTTGACTTCGCTTAGATATGGCACCCAGGAACCCGTTCACAACCCCCAGGTGACGTTGCGAAGAATTCAAGCAACAAGCCTTGAGGCGGGAGATGGGGGTACTCCCCATGCCTTGACTTCTTTGAAGGTGACTTGTATGTATGTATCTGCACCTGGGTCAGATGTTTCGGAATCATGCTTTACAAAGCCCCGCAAGGGAGAGAAGAGACAATACAATTAATCTCGGCGGCGCAGACCCTGGCACGTCAATTCCCAGGATAGATAAACCAACGCTAAGCACCGGTTTATGCCTCGGCTCACTAACCAGTAATTTTCTTATCGTTTTTCTTTTCTAGTGTGACGAGTCCTTGGAGGAGCGTAATCCCGTAAACTTTATTGGTATCTGACACATTGAATGGTCCGGAAGCATCATCTGTTCGTTAGACTTGGCCAAATACAGCCTACAAGGCAGGGAACCCGTGCGCTAGTGGAGACGAAGGAGCCAACTACAGACAATGGCTAGCACTTGCGCCTAACTCATTTTCTTGTTTCATCGAGTAGCAAAGTCAATTCCAGCCTTAGCAAAAGTAGAATCATTACCGCACTTTGAATGAAGCAGCTGGCTAGCAGTGGATATCAAGACAAGAAGAGAAGACACAATATTGCTGATAATCAGGTCATCTGATCGCTGCAGGTACCGCGTTAAGCGACAGTAATGTTGATCCTGTTGGTTCCTTGAACCAGAATTAAGTTTTCTCCCGCTTCTCACCCCTGGCGCCGTGACTGCAAAATACCTAAGCAAAAGCAATAAAACGTAACGACGGCCATGTCACCAGTACCGGGGACCACAAGCATTACTACTGTAATTTCTGAAGTACTAGTGGGGAACGACAGATGTACTTTGTACCGAGTTATAAGATAAAGATGGACAGGTCGCTGCAGACTAGAGGTTTTCGCATTTTTGACATTTTCTCGTATATCATACCTGGGTACTCCGTACTTTATCTGCATTACAAGTGCTCTGTAGACTCGCGGACATCCGTCTCTCAGCATGGCAGATTCACTGACGGGAGAGCAAATCCAGGCTTTAGCCAATGCTCTCCCTCCTCTAACGCCAAAAGATTTAGGTCCTGTCGTCCAAGGCTTCGCGCTAGCATTCGGCATTACTAGTATCGTCGTTGTATCTCTGCGCATTTATGTCCGCGCTGGTTTATCCGATGTCTCACCACAACTTCTTGGTCCGGAGGACTATCTGTCTGTTGTATCGGCTGTATGTCTTTGGAGATCGTTTACCTCCAACCATTGCTGACTTCTTAGCTCATTTTAATACCTACAATCGTCTTCTCTGTTCTCACAACACGCTACGGCGTCGGATCACACGACGTCAATATCCCATCGCAGCTATACCTTATCCGAGCCACCGAATACCAGACTTACTGGGAAGTCTTGTACTTCATATCGTCGACGATAATAAAGTGCGCGATCGGTCTTACATGCATACGTCTCGACTCCCGAAAGCGCGTTATTTATCCGATATTTATTAACATGGCTGTCATGATCACGATAACGATTCTGGCATTGGTATATGTCTTTGCGAACTGCAGGCCATTCGCAGCGACATGGAATCCGGCATTGTACGTATACAATCGCAGGCCCCCGAGGTTGATTAAACTGACATGAACACAGAGGAACGTGTCAGAAGAAGATTAGTTTGCAGGTGGTTAGCTACATCGTTTCAGCTTTCCAGATGGCAACAGATTGGGCGTGCGCGATAATACCGTGCTTCATCGTTGCTGGTCTACAGATGTCGAGACGCAGAAAAATATCTGTGATTGCCATTCTTGGTCTGGGTGTATCAGCCAGCGTTGCTACCTGTGTCCGGATGCCGTACCTGAAGTACTACGATGTCGCCAAGTACCCAAACGAAATAGCTTGTATGTGTCTCCCTTGCTTGCCGACCCGCAACGCTAATAAAGAATTAGATCATCTCGCTGTCATCAGCATCACCTCGAACGTCGAATGCTGTCTAGGCATCATCGCATGCTCGTTACCTCCACTGCGCAAGTTGTTCAGATTTTACTACGGCTCTTCTCGCGATAACTACCAAATCACAGACGAGGTAAGCATAAAATAAGCCCAATTCTACATTCCTTTCGAGCGCTTCCATCTTGCTTGCTTTGATAGAAAGCACTGACGTCAATTCACAGAGCGCGACTCCCTTTGACAGCTCCAATCACGGCATCAGACTCAACCACATGATAGGCCGTAAAGAGGACTTCCGCGCTTCAGCACAGCGCGGTCAAACGACTGTCACAGGAAATGACACCGATGAAGACAACTCGAGCGCCAGAAGGATCATCCGCAAGACAGAGGTTTGTGTCAGTTCGTCTGCGCACCATGTCTAATATGGATATGGCAGCTCAATTGGAAGATGTTGATACTCTGCCACCTATCATAGTATTTGGTGGACTTAGAACCTTTTCTGTGTCTTTCTCTACTATTGCGTAAAGTTTTGATGTGACTCAAACTCAATTTGCTCGAGGTTGAACTTCAAGAATAACAAACATACTAGGACACAAACCTAGACACTGTTACCTCTTTCACATAAAACCATAGATCAATGCGGTTTAACAGATACCTACTCTTGAAAGCAAACGCTTTACCCATGATAGCTCGTAAAGCCACACGAGAAAGTTAGTGTAGTTGGCAGCGAAGTGACTTTGTTGCATTGCAATAATGAGGGACTGCTATAGGTCGCTAGCCACGGAAGGTTAACATAGAAATTGAAGTGAACTAAGCGCTTTTCCTCCCGCCATTACTGGCTACGTTGATTCGCGTAAGAATGCGTGAGGATGGTACTGTTCATGCACAGTACAGCACACTCACTTTCAAGGACCTATCACAAGTTGGTGGAATGTGGCTCTGTTTGCAATAATTCCGCAGCCTTATCGATGAATTCCGTCGGAACACCGATCTCACAGTCCTAAGAATTTGAAGAGAATTAATCAGTGAACCTGTGGGTTGGTCATGTAAGGATGATGTTTTCGGAGACCACGTACCGGACGGCCTCTGGCGGCGCCATAGAATATGAGAGCAGAAATCCCCACCAGGATACATGGAATGCCGGATGCTTCGAGAATTTTAGTTACGGCAAGAGCATCGTCAGTGCCACGGCCGCCATTCGAAGCGGGCTTTTCATCGCATAGCTCTAGAATTTTATCGCATGGCTCTGTCGTCGCCTTGGAAAAGGACGGGGGAGGTAGTGTTTTGGTACTGGTACCTGAGGAAGCCTTACGCCAACTCATCGCGGCAAAAGAAAATAGACGAAAGATATCAACCCCACAATATCGGGCTGTCAGCTGAGGCACCCTGATAGTGAGGCCGTGACTGATACAAAACAGGACCGAAATATCATTATTTTCCAGCTGATTGAGGGGAAGATCGGGCGCTGTTTTGGACAATCGAGTGGTGTGCCACGTGACCAGAACTTGGCCAATCAGAGCGCCGCATTTAGTGACACTGCTTCCTGGGGTTGCAACATTTCATCCGACTGTTTCTTTTGGTACAGCTCTCTAAGTGACGGCAAACGCATGTCATACCCAGAATGAGTCTGACCAAATCTAAATACATCTTTCCCGCCTGAAAGGGCAACCGCCATGGAAGTATTGGACGAGAGCAGCGAGAAATCTCTAGAACGTATTACGATGCTCACTAGCAGTTTGCAGCGAATCCTCTGATGAGACAACAGGCATTCGTTCGATAAAGCGTTGGTACGATCCAATATCAATGACATATCTTTCCTACTCCCCCATATCCGCCGGTGTGTAACTGTCTACTGAAGGTCTGCACCTGCACCACTAACGGTCACTGTGATGGTCATGCTTCTTCTCATAGCACGGTGAAGTCTTTTCCATTGTTGAAGATTGTCACCACATGATCTCGACTCACAAGGGGGTGCCTGGAATCGCAGTGGTTGTTACAAACCTGCTTACAACGCATTGTCTCAAAGGCTGATTTTCGTTTGCTAAAACTATATAAAGTAGTTGAATTTCATTTTTTCCACGAAGTTATGTGCGCTCCTATCTTCCCCTTTGTTTGTCAATCCTTCACACCTGATTTATCGTATTGTAGGACAAGATATTGGAAGCAGATGTATTTGGAACATCGTATTACCGAAGGAACACAACGACATTTCCTGAAATCTTTGACGTGTTCATAGTCTTTTCTTAACCTTCATGTAGCCGGTCGTTTCTTCCATCGCGCAACTCTAATTACGCTCGGGATAATTACAGTCAAAGCTTCCTCAATAAAGTTACAGTTTTGAAGCATCACAACTCCGAGCTTGCACGAAACCGTGTTGCCTTGCCCTTGATGAGTCACGCATGTATCAAACTTTGACTCGTAATAGAAGCAGCAAAAGTCAAGGTTTTAATAAGGTTTCTGCCAAGCCAGTACTTAAATAAGCAACAAGGAATCCACAAGGTGAACTTTTGTCTTCTATCAACCATCCAAGAACAACCCACCAAGATGGCCTTTTCACCTTCACCTTCAGAGTCCTCGCCATCTTCAGAATCCTCTTCATCTTCAGAGTCTCTTTCACCATGGGAGCACTATTATCGTCAACGACAGCAATACATAGGGCAGTGGGCTGCTGACCCCGGTATTTTCGCAGCCCCGCCAGAACCACAGGTTCCGCATGTCACTCCGCCGTCTATAAAAACATGCTCCCAGCGGACATCCCTACAGGAAAGCCACCTGGATAAATTACCATTGGATTGTTTCCGAGACATCGTTCTCCTTATGGATATGGAGTCAATGTTCAGATTGCGACAAACCAACCTCAACGTACGGCAAATCATCAGTTCCTTGTTCGAATATCGATGCGCTACAACTCATGCACTCGGCTTGTTCCAAGCCGGCTTGAGACATCAGACCGCGAGGTATATCACACCTGCAAGTTTTCAGAAGCAGCTCTGTAACGCAAAGTGTGAGAGTTGCAGCGACACCAAATATGTCGCCTTCTTTGTTGATCTGCTGTCCTGGAACAAATATTGCGTACGCCACGTTGAAAAATTCTTGCTGGACCATCAGGCGGAAGAAAAGTCATACCTGAGTAATCAAACATGGATGACGGACGGATTGCTGGATCAGAAGCCTATATTCCAGGTAGAGGGGGTTGAGCTGGTATGCACTTATGGAGCGTTTCACGAAGTGCCCCTGCGTGAATATTCCTGGAACGATATTGCACGTCTTGAAAATGTCAAGTCTGTCTTATTTACGAGGATATTCCTTCAAACGCCGTACATGGGTACGAAGAACAACGGTGTAAGGACGTTGAGCTCGTTTCTGTTAGTACTGAATCTCGTATGTCAGGCTAGGGCCTGGATACGTGAAATTAAGGACGACCCGGATTGTGAACCAGGTCGTGGCTCGCTCTTTGAGGCGTGGGGACTTGACGAGAATCCAGAACTTGACTCCCTTTTCGAGGATTTGGGAATTAACCCTTTGTCGAGTGAAACTAGTCCTACTCTTTTCAGAAAAAGCGGCCTCATGTATTTCAACGAGCCCTGACAACTGAAGGAGGGAGGGAGAACAAAGGTCAAGATGGGAGACGCTCAATGAATTCAGAGGAGAGAGGACTTCAGGAATAGGCAATGACATTGACATTTTGGAAATATTCCTGGCATCCAGACCAGCTCAAGACTATATACAGGTGAATGAAAAGCTGCTATTTACAAGGCCTCCCGGGCGTAACCCTGCCAAATGCATCGGACAGCATTTAGCAAGAAGCAACGCTAGGAACGTTCTGGCAGCTATCGTACTTCTTACCACCAGAAACCTGAACGTTGTTCCAAGTCCAGCCGGTGCAGGCACCCTTTCCACAAACGATGGCAGCGTTCTTGCCCTTGGAGTCAACAGCGTTCTTGCCCTTGATGTTCTTGAGAGTGAGGTTGGTGATGGGTAGACCGCTGGTGGGGTTGCCGTGAAGGTCACCGCCATCGTAGTTCTGCTCGACGAGGATACCGTACTTCTTGATGTTGGAGAGGGTGATGTCGGAGTAGGTGACCTTGTTGATCTTGCCGGTCTTGTTCTTGAAGGCCTTGACGCGGATACCGTTGGCGGAGTTGGTGATCTCGGAGTTGAGGAACTGTACGTTGTCGACAACGTTGTCGTCGCGGCCGCCGACGGAGCCGATGGAGAGACCGTGGCCACCATGGCAGTAACCGTTCTTGAAGATGATGTTCTACAAATGTTAGTCATTGTCTTGCTTACTATCTGCCTGTGATTTGCTTACCTTGCCAGAGTTGACAGCAACACAGTCATCCTGGTTCCAGACCTTGGCACCGTCGATAGTAACACCGGTAGAGGAACCAATGTCGAAAGCATCAGTGTTGTGTCCACCCTTGGAGTCACCGAGCTTGTTGTCAAGGGTAAACTTGTTAATCTCAAGACCGTTCACTCCGTTAACAGACATACACTGAACAGGAGAGTTCTTGATGTAGAGGTTGTTAATCTTGGAGTTGGTAAGCTTGTGGGCAGCAAAGAACTTGGGCTTAGTTCGGCCGCTGTTGCCACCGTTTCCATCCCAGTACTTCTCACCCTCACCGTTGAGGATAGCGCCAGATCCCTCAACAGTGATCTTGTTACCGGAGATCTTCAGGAGAGGTCCCTTCCACTCCTTGTAGCCCCAGGTGGTGGTGCCCTTGAAGATGACATTGGTGTTGTCCTTGAGCTTACTGAGGTCAAGAGTCTTGCCAGCGGGGACCTTGAGGCTGTCGAGGACGATGGTGCTGCAAGAAGCCTGGGAAGCCATGGCCTTCTCGGCGCCACTGGAGCCGGAGAAGGTGCAGGTGGCGCGCTTGGCGTAGGCGTGAACATCGTGCTCGCTAGTAGGAGTAGGAGGAGCGGCGACGGCGCTGCCAGCCAGGGCAGCGAGGAGGACGGAGGTGAACTTGGTCATCTTGGCGGTGATTGTTGAGAATGAATGAATGTATTGGTTGAAGAGAACTTAACCTTTGGCCTGCAAAAGAATGTGATGGTGATGATTATCGTGACTTCTCTGTCGCGAACTACAACATCTTATATTGAATCTGTGTCGCAATTGCCAAGAAGAGTTAATTCCCGTTAAACGTCGACAGTGTAACGGTCCGGATTTTCCTCCAATTATGCACAGCGCCGAGTATCCAGCACGGTCCGAGTTGAAATTAGGATGCATGGATAGGGACTTGGCTAGTTAGCTGTCAATACGGGTTCAACAGTTGATGACACCGCGTGGCCTGGTGGGCGGGTGGATCGTTTCATATCCGCGATGGCCGATTAGCCGTAGTGGAGTCTCTTGGCGGGAATAAGACCTGGTGATAGGGTGAGTAGACGTGTTTCAGATCATTCCAGAAATTTAAGGCTGAAAACTCGGCTTTCTTTACTGGTCTTATCCGTCTCGGAGGTTGAAGATGGACTTCCTGATCTGGATGAACTCATCCGTTTCGATTCTGAGTGGTAGCTCTACGAGACACGGACTTTTAAGCATAAGGATGTCACCGTGTTTCCGTCAACCCGCGTATAGAGTGGATCAAAACTACCACTCAGACTTCAATGTGAAGACGCTATACGCAAAGATGGAACCAAGAGTAAGAGATTCAGGAGAACCATGTACAGAATTGGTTAAACGAAGCTATGATCGTAAGATGTCTGATTCATCATGTTGGAATGTTCACCGCATCGAAGGGCAGTAGGTTGCAGGTCGCAGGTCGCAGGTCATAGTTATTGATATTGCTCGTCCATCATTTACCCTATAGTTACCTAACTATCTATTTAGCAATGAGGCTTTCAAACTTCTCAGGAATATCTGCACTTTGAGACGCTTTTACACTGATGTCGACTCTATAAGGAAGTTAGTCGGATACCATCAAGCGCAAAGAGAAAAAACCTACATGTTCTTGAACTCATCATGGTTCAGACTACTCAAGTCATATTCCGTCCCATCCGGCAAGACAAGAGCGTCAGGTCTATGACAACCCACTTTACCACTGATCCTTTTCCGGTTTCCATTGTTCAGGTTAAGACCAGTAAAGTTAAACCCACTGTACGGAATGCAAAGCTGTGAGTTCCAATTGTTGCCTCCAAAACCACGAAGAGTGGTGCAATTGCCACCGATATACCCATAAGCCCGTACAGAGTAACCGTCCATGATACTACGAATAGCAAGGGACTGATAAGGGCTATCGATGCTATCGATTCCGCAGCAGGTGCGAGGTAGCATGTTATTGCAGCGTAGGTAGCTGCCGAACCAGCCGGGCCCGCTTCGGAGACTGCAGTCTGGGGTGGTGTGGAGATAGCCATCTACCGCTGCAGCTGCGGATATGAATGGAGTAAGGGCGGCGAGAAACTTCATGGTAGGCAATTCTAGAGATAATGTTCTTGGAAGCCGAGTCAGTGATGCTGGTGGACAGATATTTTCTGGATAATCATGAAGTTGCAAACCGAGCTTCTTATACTTCATCAAACGTCCGTAGTAGACGCCGTTCAGATAAGAGGTAGTTCTGGACTGACACAGACTTCGGTGCTTTCTCTTTTCGGGGCAATCATACGATACGTGTATCTCGGAATGCCAATATTCCGCGCCTGTAAGCGGCATATTGCTAAAAGGAAAAAACGGGATGATATCCTATTCACAACTGAGGGTTGTATCTGAGCTGCAGAGTATAGCCTAAAGAAATTGGGGGCCAGCGCAAAGCGAATGTGGTGGATTGCGCCGACCTCAAGCTACCCTACTCAAACGACGTTCGATGGACGCACGACTTCTAGCCCTCCAGATATCCTCAGCTTCCTCCATAGCATCGTCCTCCGTGACAGTTACATGTTGACTTCTCATCTTCTCCAACACATTTACAGCTTCAGCGGCGTACTCGCATTTCAAGCGTATCTGTTGACCGTATTTAAAGAACAAGAATGGAAATGGCACACAAGCTAGCGCGAGGAAAGCTGGAATAGAGCTTGCCCAGTGATTGCCGAGGTTGTGGTACATCTGGCGTGTGAAGAGTGGAAAGGCGGCACCGAAGAGGGAACGAAGGGCTGAGTTGGCTGCCATTACGGACGCGGCAAAGATGACGTCCGGTTGCTGTTAGCAAAGAGAAACTTTTCAGGATGGAAGAGCTCACATGAGTCGATGAGGTAGTTTAGTAATGCCATGAAGACCAATACTAGACCCCAGGCAAAGAAGACCGTCCCAACAATCGGAACAGCCCAGTGGACACTTGGGAATATCGTCCAAGCAAACCAGAAGAGACCGATCGGGATGAAGATGGAACCTACCATCGCAGGAGGTAGTCTGTCCTCCGGGTCCAGCGGAGAACCCTTCCTTGCCGCTGCCCGAGCATACCGCTTATCCTCAAAGATAAAGCTCAAGATAGCCAGTACAACACCGACGACAGTACCAGTGAAAGCTAGACCACCGATCCCTTGACTCCAACCTCTTCCGTTTTGGAAGACGATGGGAAACGCAGCGAAACACATATACATGGTGCCGTAGATGATTGAGATGTAAATCGACGTGATCAAAACGATCGGCTCTTTGAGTAATAGCACCCACGGTCTTGTTAGTGCAGTTCCGAGTTGTTGCGCTGGGGAGCTTGGTGGTTTGTTCGCGCCAAGAGCTGATATGTACGTCTTCCCTGTGACTTTTGACAGTGTCTGAGCGCGTTTCCGCAGGATGTACGGCGCGTATGTCTCGGGGATCAAAAGTGATGCGACAATCCATATGACGCCAGTGAAAATCGCCATAAGCCCATGAAGCCATCGCCAACCCTGCGTCTGAGCCAGGAAGCCGCCGGCAATTGGACCTGTGCATCGTCAGTCATGAATAACGTGTGAAGAACAGCGTGAACTCACCAACAGCGGGGCCCAAGAACGGTGCGCCCGAGAACATACACATCGCTAGTCCCCGCTGTGACTTATCAAACATATCCGCAATAACACCCGGCGCATTAGACATAGGTGCAGACCCAATCGATCCCACCAAGAACCTTAACACAAGCAATGCAGCAATACTCCTCGCCCCAGCAGCACCAGCACTAAAAGCCGCCGCAGCCATAAAACTGAAGAAGAAGATCTTTCGTCTTCCATAAACTTCAGACAGCGGCGCCCAGACAAGCGGCCCTAGTGCGAAGCCCAGGACGTAGAGTGATATACCCAGCGTTGCTACTTCTTGGGAGACATTGAAGGAGCTGATGACTTGCTTTATGCCGCCTGAGTAAGCTGAGCTGGCGAATGTTGTTGCTAGCGTTGCGAGGGCTTGGAGAGCTGTGAAGGACCACTTTTTCCAGAGGGGAAATGTCATGGGGTTTTGGGGGTCGTTAGGGAGGAAGGTGATGAGGAATGGAGATTCTGGGGTGCCATTGCCGGGGTACTTCTGCTCGAGAAGCGTTTCGGTGTCGACATACGGATGACCGAGGAAGCTGCATAGCGGATAGTATATGCTGTTCGAAGTTTGCGCTTCCATATCGTCGGCAGCGGTATCTGACGAGAGTGAAGAGGACTCGGCGCGTGTATCGATTGTCATATTGAGCGACTGGGTCAGATTGTGTGCAAGAACGATTGATGAGGCAAGAGAATCATACATCGGGAGCCATGTCATCAAAGAATTATCTCACTTTAAAGACTGGAAGCAAAGGGTTCATATACAATTATTGCTCAGTCTTCATTATGCCGCGGGTTTACGATCGGGTATAGCATAGCGCCTAGCTTATCGATCTGCAGCGCTGGGCGAGTCCCTGTCAGGCAGGGCCCGCTGTGCGTAAGTGGCGTCCAAAACACCGAAGCAAAACTCCGCGGCATTCTCATAAACCCGGCCGCATCAACTCAGCTCAAATAATCCCGAACACCCACGCTTTTTCAACAACAAGAGCCAAGCTCTTATTACCTCGATCTAATGCCTCGCCCTTCTGCATCGAAGATCAGCAAGGCTTGCGTACCGTGCCGAGCGCGCAAGATCAAGTGTGATGCCGCCACGGTCGGAGTCCCTTGTAGTAGCTGCGCCAGCAGGGAGACTACCGGGGATTGTGTCCTGTTAGCGCGCAAACGCCGCACTTTGTCAGTTTAACGTCTTATGACTTTGCCTAGCGAGCCTTGACTGACTTTTTGCTGTTTAAGAAAGCATCGAAATGCCGAGTCGCGGGGCTCACTTGCCAGCAGCGACGGCCATATACCGACCGTGAGTCCCTTAGCGGGCGTCCAAAATATCCACTGACACAATCACCGCCAGCCCGTATCGCAAAGCCGTGCATCAAACATTAATAACTATGCTTCAAGTAGCGCGCATACAACACCAACCCGTGGAGTTACCCGCCCAAGTCAAGGAGCAAACACGTCCACTCAAAACACCCCCGTCTCAACAACAAGCCACCTCCCACGTCGCCCTCCCCCAGATCTCCTCTATCTGAACATTCTTCAAGATACAGTTGGTGAAGCTGAGACAACGGAAAGTGACGAGGGCAACTCTCGATTAAGCCAATTGGCGGATGAAAGCTTCAGCACTCACATACAACGCTGGAACCCACCATTACAGCTTGACGACATCGACAATGAGTATCTTGCCAAGAAAGGCGTTTTCGACCTCCCTCCTCCACAGTATATGTAAGCCAGAATTACCGACCTGCGCCTGATTAAGCTGACATCTCAAGGGACATAATTATCAAAGCATACTTTGACCACGTCTACCCTTTTGCTCCAATCCTTAACAGAACAGACTTCATCTGCAGCTATAGGTCAGAAGAATGCTCTCTGTTTCTACTTCACGCCATATGCACCGCCGCAAGTAATTCCGTTCCCATCGAAGTCATCCACGGCTGCGGATATGCCGATCGCTCAGCAGCCCATACAGCTTTCTTCTCAAAAGCCAAGCTCTTTCACGACTTTCAGTGTCAGGGTGGCTCGCTGTCGATGCTACAGGGGTCTATGATTCTCGGCGCGATTATTCTGGATCATCCTTCTGATAGGGACTTTCAGTACTGGTTCCATAATTCAGTTCGACGAGCATCTAGACTGGGTGTGCATAACGTCAATGCGTAAGATGTGGTTCATTATCGTGTACTTCGAGGCTAATGGGTAGCAGTCGTCCTCGCGATGAAGCGTCGCGAAAGCTTTACCGCCGTATCTGGTGGAGTCTGCACGTTAGTATCATGCAAGTCTCTCCACTTCGGATACTGACAGCCCGAAGAACAGAGACATTTTCCACTTCTTCGTCAACACCCAGAACCTACGACTATTGGTAACTGCGCCACCAATAGAGCCTCTCACGGAGGATGACTGGGAGACCGAAGATTCGCAGGAAGTATCGGACATGCTTTCCCCGACGACACACCAACAGAAAGTATCTCTAATAGCACACTGCGAACTAGCTCAGATCTGTGAGTCACCACCTTTGCAAGATTTGAAGTAACTGACAAAGTCTCAAGTCGGTGGTCTGACATCTGCTATTACGAGCGGATCATCGCAGGACTTGCAGAGCCTGATAAAACCCCTTGACTCATGGAGAACATTATTGCCTGCCAAGATGAAGTCGGATGACGCTGCACTCGAAGGTGAGATGTACTATTGCGAGGCTTTGACGACTAGTTACCGGTTCGAGTGCATTATGTGTCGCTTACTACGTCGAGGGCGATGGCCTGTCAAAGACGAGACCGTTCGTGAGTGGGCCAAGGAACGCTTTCGGGCGGCTACTCTTGAGCTCGATTCTATTTTGAAGAGAGTCTTAATGGGTGACACAATTCGAAATATGCCGACTACCTTGTGAGTGCGCTTTCCATCTCTCAATCTGGGTTACGGCTCCCCTAACCGTCGTATCGCAGTATTACCACTATCACAGCTCTCCTCGCATTGCATATTGAGTCCGCTTTGGACCCATCAGAATCAGATCTAGTACGATCAATGGCCCGAATATCGATTCAGTACACGATGCTTGCGCTTAATCAGATACAGGATACACCTGCTATCAAAAGGGCTTTACCTGCGTTCGAGATGGTTTTGTCCAAGAACAAGCTTTACCCAGCGTCAGTGAGCGACAGTCTACAGACCGAAGTGCCTCGGGACAATACAGTGGGTGGCTCTATCGAGGTAGCAACCCAACCAGAGCCCAGCTTCGCTCAAGAGGAGAACGAAATGCTGCCGTTTCTAAGTGGTGCCATTTCAGGATTCGAGTTCTTTGATCGATGGCAGATGGAACAGTTGGACTTCACGGGCATTTACTAGCCAGCACAGTACTTGGCAAAAACGATGAGTCTATAATGTGGACTAGTGTGTTATGAAAGAACTCATTTAGGAGTTACATTGGACATCCCCCACCGAATGGCTGCCTAGGCCTTCAGATACACCGCTAAAAAAAACTCGCCACGGCTTTTGCAGCGCCACTGTTATTCTCTATTTTGGTTTCCCAGGAACATAATTCTCTCGTCTCAAAAGCGGGCGAAAGAACCAGCTATAAAACAGAGACTCCCAGTTCCCTGACTTTGAATTTCTACCCATCTTCTCAAGTAATAAGTCTCCAAATAGTCCATAAACTCATGTATGGGGCTACATTCTATAGGGATGTGAAAACCACTTCTAGTGATCGGTACGATCTCCACATACTCCTGATCACCATCGAAAATTTGACTTCCGGAATGGCCATTAACGTCAAAAGACTGCCATTTCGAAACATCATCAATTAGCATGAGCTTCGTCTCTTCATAGTAGCCTCTAGGTGCAAGCTGAATAAGCAGCCTGATCACAAAGGCCAGCCGAGGAGAAAGGTCACGGAGAAGTACATGATGCGTTAACCCGTCCTCCATTTCTTGAGTGGCCTTGTCGAGCTCTTCGTTCCAAGCCGGGTCGAATTGTATTCCAATGTTCAAAGACTTCTCCGTTCGTATTCGACCTCGAGCATCTTTGGTTCTGAGGAAGATTGGCCTCCAGTGTCGTAGGAGGGACTCCCACGAGTCAGATGTGATGCAGCATATATCGTAGCGGAGGTCTATAACCTGGCAACTGCCAATCGTTTGAGGGGCAAACACTCTTTTACAATAATTCCATCGTTCGATGGAAACGCTTTTCCTGCGACACCCTTCGTTAAATTTCTTTGCAACATCACGGGAGTGCCGGCAAGCTGCCAAGATTCCTGGGGGGCCGACGTAGGAGTCCCATGTATAGCCAGACTTGTCCTCTGCATCGCCGGTATTCCAACTGTAGCCGATAGGTAGAAGGTTCCTATTTGCGTCCATCTTGACATAACGAATGCAGCCACTATTTCTCCCCAACTGCCGGTAGGCAGCATCTTGCCAGATTTGTTCTCGCAGCTCAAAAGGCAGGCGGGGAAAGGGGTGAAATGTACCGTCGTCCATCATTTGGAGCTGTGAGGTATTGGTGGCCGCGGGAGTCAAGAGAGTGATAGAAAGGTGTTGAGTAGGATGGTAATCGCGGCGGTTATGGTGTCGGTGAAAGGAAGAAAAAATGATCGGAAGGAAGGCAGCATCAATAACAGAACTTAATAACTTGAAGAAAACTTAAATCAAGGGTGAGCAAATAAAGGAAGGTTTCGTGCAAGCATGGAGTCATAATGCTCCAAAAGCATAACTTTGTTAAAGGGAAACCTTCTATCATTTCCGAACGCTGCAAAGGTGTATTGTTTATACGGAAACATCTATTATCAGTATTGCAAGCATATAAGCGGCGCGAATGAGCTTCCCAGTGAACTTTCTCTTCCTGCTTGCTTTTTTTAAAAGTATGCATCTGTTAATAAAGCTCTTCGGAGCGTACCACAACCTTGGGCATTTTACCGCTGTATTCTCCACTGAAAGGAAGCATACTAGCACTGTCCGTAAGCTGAGTCTAATTCGCCCATGCGTAAAACGGACCAATCACGAGTTGTTGTCGATGGATCATCCTTACAGGCTTTGCTGCACTGCAGATTTAGCTACTTCCCTAACAGGCAACCAGATGACAGTTTACAATGTTCTTTCAAAATTTGAATTGGGTATAAAGAGAGGCTTGAAGTCCCTCCGGAAGATAAGACACTCTCATCTCTTCCACCACAACTTGTCACACACTTTTCAATTATTTGCCAAATTCTTTGGCAATGGCATCCAACATGAATCACAAAAGTCAAGCCTCAGATCCCGAGGAGACACCCGACATCATACCCGACCGCCCCCTCACAGGCAAGGAAGCCGAGGAGGACTATCAAAAGCAACTTGACTTGCTCGCAAAGCAGAATGAAGAATACGAAAAAGCGCAGAAGAAACCCTCAAACTCATCGACAAAGCATGCCCAGCATCCCAACTAGAGACGGAGCCAATACAGATGGCGCACTTGACACATAAAGGGGCGATAGACGATAGGCTTGGAGACGTATACAATGTGGCCACTTCGAAGGTTGGGATGAGGCGGACAGATAACCATAACGGCTGAGTATCGTTCAGGAATACAATGTTATTCACGCTCTAATCAGACCAATATAATGTTCACAGTTGCCGGCATTGGTTTCTTTTTATCTGGGCTTGTCATAAGTTGGTAGTATGTCAAGGTGAAATTGAAGACCATATGTAATTAGCCGGATGGCTGTCTCGTCTTACTCATGGATCAGATCATGTCGAAGTTTCGAGCTCCACAATCACTCATTGAAGGATGCATGCCAAACCTGTTGGTTCGCCCATGCAGATTCATATCACCTCGGGATTTCGTCAATCGGCCTTTACGATTCATCCGAATTTGCCGATTCTGATCGGTCTTTAAGACAGCCGGTCTCCAATCCGGTGAGTGACCCAATTTCATCACACATCAATTGAACTCAACATGAAGTTACTACGACATAGCAAACTTTCCTCTTCTCAAACTAGTAACGGACGAGAGAGGAATGTTCGCCAAGAGGAAACTAACATTAACTACCCTCACGGGATGAAACTTGCTCTGATCATGACTTCGGCTTACTTGAGCATGTTTCTCGTCGCTCTTGTACGAACACCAAGGGCACCCTGAATACTCTAACGTTCCACTAACCAAATCAAACTTTGACAGGATCGACTCATAGTATCAACCGCCATCCCCAAGATAACCGACGAATTCCGCGCTGTGGCCGACGTAGGCTGGTACGCATCAGCATACTTCATGACCACATGCGCCTTCCAACTCATGTTCGGCCGCCTATACACCTTCTTCAGTGTTAAAACAACATTCCTTCTCAGCATCCTGATATTTGAAGTCGGCTCAGCAGTCTGCGGTGCAGCACCGACCTCTAACGCGCTGATTATAGGGCGTGCGATTGCGGGGGTTGGTAGTGCGGGCATTTATGCTGGTACTGTTATCACGACCATCTATTGTATTCCATTGGAGCGACGTATGCCGTATCAGGCTGTCGTTGCTGCGATACTCGGTGTCACGAGTGTTTTGGGGCCTTTGCTGGGGGGTGCCTTTACGGATAGTGCTGCTACTTGGAGATGGTGCTGTGAGTATGAAAGCTACCGCTGGATCATTGTAACGCGGACTGACAAGGACGTCTGACAGTTTATATCAACTTACCTATTGGGGCAATCGCGGCAGCTATTCTTGCCATTTACCTACATGTTCCTGACAGAGAAACAGCCAGAATTCCCGTCAAAGAAAAGCTCCTTCGCCTCGACGGCCCAGGATGTGTTATGCTTCTCGGCGGCATCATCAGTCTTCTGACAGCTCTTCGATGGGGCGGCACAGAGTATGCCTGGTCAGATGGTCTAATCATAGCCCTCTGGGCGGTTACTGGCTTGTGCTTGACCGCCTTCATCACGATCCAGATCCTGTTTCCAAACCGCGCAACAGTGCCGCCTCATATCTTTGCTCAGCGAAGTATCGCTGCATCTTCATTCTCAATGTTCTGCACAGGAGCCACAATGATGACAACACTATACTACTTACCGATCTGGTTTCAGGCCATAAAGGGTGTTAGTGCTGTTCAGTCTGGGATACGACTTCTCCCGACAGTAGTCGCTCAGGTAGTAGCGTCTTTCTTGGGTGCTGCCGGAGTTCAAATGTTTGGACAGTATATGCCATTCATGGTTGTCGGCAATGTCATTATGTGTGTCGGCACAGGGCTTCTCACTATGCTTAAACCCGATACTACGAATTCTGAATGGATCGGCTACCAGATTCCTTCTGGTTTCGGTTTGGGGATCACGATTCAGGTCCCACTGGTAGCATCGCAGACCGTTTTACCATTGGAAGACGTGCCTACAGGAACATCCGTGCTCATTTTCTGCCAACTTCTAGACGGTGCCATATTCGTCAGCGTCGGGCAGAACCTGTTTACAAATGAGCTGGTCAGACGAATCGCGAGAATACCAGGTGTTGATGCGCTCAATTTGCAGCAAGAGGGCGCGACCGGGATTCTGGGAGGGTTAAGCGATTCGACGAAGAGGCTTGTGTTGGTGGCCTATAATGCTTCTCTGAGAAAAGCATTCTTGTGTGGACTTATTCTGTCATGTATAGGCTATTTGGGGGCTGTTGGTATGGAGTGGAAGAGTATCAAGAAGGTAGAGAAGGGTGGAGACTCATCGGAATCTGCAAAAAGCAATGAAAGGAAGCCAAAAGCGGCATCTCACGGCGGCCGCGATGTCTAGGGTCAAAGAGTCTGGCAGCCAACAGGGGCAAAACAATACGAAAAAGACCAGATCACCAACCGCACCCGCCAAGCTATATGCTGTCACCTTCAACTGCCGTCGTATCACAAAAGGTGGAGATAGCGGAACCAACACTTTGAACCCTTGAACCAACATGCATGTGAATGTGCCGTATTGCAACGCCGAGAACCCACAACACCAACAAACCCTCTATCACGAACAACGGATATGTCAAAAAGCTTATATCCACGCGAATTAGCCGTCGAACCACTTCCCGCGCCGCACACTAGTTTTCCCTTCCGGTATTTCTTATTCGCTGTCACATATATAGGCTCAACCCGTCACACAAAAGCCACGCAGATCCCTGGCTATAATGAGTGGGGTAACCATGTTTCGTGGCATCTTTTGAGAAGCTGCCCACTCCGAATGGGCTTGTCATTGTCGCTTAATCACCTCTTCTGAGTGGTTAGCGGCACCGTCGTCCATGCATGTACCACCCATTATCAGATCATCACAGCGGGCGGTACATAATAAGAAAAGCCGCGGCCCCGCGTTGTTTGCTTTTTCGTTTCTTTTTCGTCAACTCTAAAAATGCCTGCCAGTAGCCCCAAGAGTCAAAAGTCGGCGCCGAGGTCGCCGACTAGTCAGAGGAGTGTTCCTACTGCTGCACAGAACATTGAGGTCGACACTACTGTGCCTGAGGAGGACGAGGATGATCCTGGGCTAGGAACAGATGCTGAGAGTTCGACTGCTTCTATTACCTCGAGTATTCTTAACTATCGCACTATCAATGGAAGAACTTACCATAGCGAGAGAGGAAATGCGGCTTATTGGTAGGACCACACTACTGGATGTGAGTTCTTCAGCTAATGTTTCGCAGGGGTTCGAACGATGAACGCCAGAGCGAGGCTATGGACATTGCGTACGTCAGAATGAACGGTACTATTAGGTCTCGAGTTCTGACACCTCTCTAGCCATCACATGTTTACCCTTTCCCAAGACGGCGAATTACATCTAGCTCCACTTGACAAGGACATCCAAAAGGTCCTGGATGTAGGCTGCGGAACAGGAATTTGGGCAATGTGAGCAGAGCCAAACACATTACACTGATCCCTTCTAACGAAATAGTGACTTTGCCGACAAATTCCCTCAATGCGAGGTTATCGGCACCGACATTTCTCCCATCCAACCTTCTTGGGTCCCACCGAATCTGAAGTTCGAAATCGAGGATTGTAACCAGGATTGGACTTTTGCGCCTGAAAGTTTCGACTATGTCCACTTGAGATATATGGTTGGATGTATTCCTGATTGGAATCAGGTAACTCGCCCCGATTTCGACATGTGTAAGAGTCTGGTACTGACGTTGAGAAGCTATTTGAACAAGCCTACAAGGTTCTCAAGCCCGGTGGCTGGGTTGAATCTTTCGAGGCCTCGCCTACCATCGAGAGTGATGATGACACCGTCAAGCCTGACTCAGCGATGGGTCAGTGGGGACCTATATTCATCAAGGCTTCCAAGATGATTGGCAACACTTTCACGGTTGTTGCTGATGATCTTCAGAGGAAGGGTGTCGAGCACGCTGGATTTACCGAAATTAAGCAGTGGGATTCCAAGGTATGTTCATCTTCCAAGATTAAATCATGAAACTATGCTCATGATCATTCTTTCAGCTCCCTTTGAACCCTTTCCCCAAAGACCCTCACCTGAAGGAGATTGGTCAATTTGGCGAGCTCTTCAGCACTCAGGATACCGAGGGATTTATTATGCTTGTCGCAAATACCCTCGGCTGGTCGAGAGAGCAGGTTCATGTCTATATTGCTCAGTTCCGAAAGGAGATTCGGGACAGGAAGAACCATCATCCTTATATCAAGTTGAAGACAGTCTGGGCCAGGAAGCCTCTTGAGACTTAAGCACGATTCTCTGTACTAGATTTAGCCCACAGGATACTTCAAAAGAATTATGATCTTTCACTGTTGCAAGTGTAAGCCCTACCATGCAGGTTCGTGTGATCAAAAGTGTTGTTTTATTGAGTACACATCGCCGGGCATCTTATCGCCAGAGGTATCACTAGCAGACCCTAAATAGCTTGCCATACAGGTTACTTCACTAGGGTCGATACGGACAGAGCTATATCACAGGACTTCAGGTATAAAGTCCTCAATACAGGCAAACATATTATATATAGCTAACTCGGAAATGATAGGCTTAGATCCTACCCCCTGGTACCATCCTTCGGTAACTCCCCTCTGTCTTTTCACGAATTCTCTTGCCCCAGATCTGTAAAGGCACATGAAGAAAACCCATCAACAGTGCCCAGACACCCATGACGATCGTCATATTTACAAGTCCCTGCGCTTCTAACCAAGGAACAAGAGCAAATGAAATTGCAATACTGAAAACATTTCTCATAAACGCAACCCCGATAAATGCTTCACCTGTAATCTGCAGATTGTTAGTATTGGAGGCTTGTTGAAATCAAGACACTTACCGCTTGATAGCTATCGATAGTCACACACAGTGCAACATCGCTCAAAGCACCTAGCCCAAAGCCAAAGATAGCACTACCGGTGCTGGGGTAGATCCAATGCATGCCCTGCTACTGTTAGTATCAATCGAATCTCAAAAGGAATACGCGACACATACTTTAGCAGCCGTGATGCCAAACATGATAAATCCACCAGCCTGACAAACAGCCGGGAAGTGCAGAAGCTTCAAGCGCTGTTCCGGCTCATAGTAACCGTGGTTCCTCCTAGCAAACCGGAGAATAACACGATCAGAGATGCCGCCGTAGAGAGAACCCAGTATACAGCCTATGAACACCCCCAAACTCATGTTACCGATACCCACGGTACCGAAATTATAGGGCGGAGCAGCGAACACCATGGACGTGACCGAGGCTTGGACAGAGACCCAACATAGGCAAAAGGCATATGTTAAAGCCGTGTACATGACCGCCGGGAACTTGAATAATATCATGGCAGAGTTCCATGCGATTTTTACAAGGCTCTCGTCGGTCTTTGTTATTAGGCGAAATCGTTGTTGCCATTCGAGGAGTGGGATGTCGGGGTTAAGTCGATGAGGCGGTGCTTCGGGGGTGATGTCTGAGCTTGCTTCTCCCTCTGGAGTGACAGCCACGGTGTCTTTCTTGGTAACATGAACTGCGGCTTGGGATGTGGAGGAAAGAGGCCGGGCTTCAAGGTGTGGGATATACTTGCTTTCTTCAAAGAAGAAGCAGAAGTATAGTAGGAGAGCGGCGTCGAATGCTGTAGTGACCCAGTAACAGCGTCGCCAGTTTCCGTCGGCAGCCATGTATCCTGCGATAATGGGACTCAAGAAGCTCTATCTTTGGTCAGCACGGGCTACGCATTGAGAGTCGGTGGGCGTACTCCAATCATTACCATAACCACATAAAGACCGTTTGCTGTACCACGCTGGTGGACGAAGTACAAGTCTGCAATCTATCACCGATCAGCACAACATCTATTCCGTCGGTGGTTGTATTTTATACCGTCATCTCAACAATACTCTCATTCGTAGCATTCGCCAGACCGAATATCAACTGCGAGATGTATAATTCGTTCAAGGTCGTCATCCGCGCAGACCAAATCGCCGTGGCAAGGATGATAGCCGTTGTGAGCAAGTACATTGATCGACGTCCGTATTTAACCGCAGGGGGAATGAAGAAGATGCATCCGACTGCTGTTCCGACATAGTTAAGTGCGGCTGCTATGTTGAGTTGATTGTATGACCAGCCAAATTCGGGGTTCCAGAGTACCCAGAAGATAAGTGGCAAAGATGTTCTGCAAACATTAGTTACCCCAAGGCTGAAGCTATCGCTGATAACTCACTGGGTAAATATTATCGCGGTGACGGCCAAGATGGGAACAAAGTTCGCCAACTTGCGGCCGCGCGACCAGTTCTTGGCGGAGTTAGCACGGATGGAAGATTGAAAGATTGGGTACAAACCAAGGGATCATTGGGATCATTGGTTGGCGTAGGCCGAAGAACAATCTCGCGTGTCCCAAGATGATCATTTTCTTTGCAACACGTCAGTCCCCTATAGCAAGCACTCGCTGCCAATATCGCCTCACTTACCATTGATGATCAACACGGTGCCTGGTGGCGTCGTGAAGTCAGGAGGTGCGGTAGTTGTGGCCTGTGGCATTGTAAAGAGATCAAGAGACGGTCGTTAGCAGACAGATCTCCTGATGATTCAGTGGAAGCAATCCGTCCATTGAGACTCTTAAGTAGATGGTTATCTACATAGAGTATCTAAGGGATGTTGAAATTTAAGTTCAGATAATGCACACGGCTGATCAAGATACGACCCAGGTCTAAGGGGGCTCCGCCTACCTGTGACAGTTAGCCCTATCTCACAAGTGTCTTGAGGAAGCCGGGGTAGAGGCCGAAATGCGGGGGATGCGGGGATGGTTATCGTAGCTGACTCGGGCTGAGATCTCCATATCTAGAGGACGGGCTGTTGCGAAAGCGTTGTTTCTTGCAATGGAATGTCCTACCTCGTTTTGGAAGGTCTTCTGAGACGATTCAAGAGACGTTGTTGATTTTACATGCCGTAACGGATACTGCAATCACCATACCATGTATCATCCTCCTCAGCATGCGGTAGTATGAGCGTGCAATTTACGAGGTAATTGGCAGTCTTATTGGATATTCCTTTATCTACCAACATAGACATCCTCAACCTTTTGTCCTGGGAAATTTGTCAATCTCCAGCAATCAATAACTGCAGCGTTCTGAAACGATATGAGAGCGCCAACAGCCACGATCCCATTCATCCAATTATAAGGGCTGTTCCCTGCTGCTTCAAACGTGATACTCGTAAAATACTCCACATCGTCTTGTGTATAATTCACGTCCATGGAGTCTGGCTCTTTAAACTTCACCCCCGGCCCGGGTCTAAATAACCCTCGCGCTTGGACATAGATATGGTGTCCGTCATTCGTCTTGATAGTGTATCTTGCGTCAAGCTTGTAGTAAATCTATCACAGTTAACAAAGATATCACATCGGGATTCGAGTGTCGGCTAACCTTGTTGGAATGAATCCGCTCGGCCCAATCTGCACCACTATCTTCCACGACTATTCCCTCGATACCAGGGCCTTTGACCGTGCCGCCCTTGATGTGGCTGACAGACCGTGACACGCCTGTGCCTTGGATGTTCTCCATATCATATTCCTTGGTAGGGTGCATGTCAGCGACAAGACGGTAGACGAATTCCTGACATGGGGCTCTCATTGGAGGCATGTCGGGGTACAAGTCATTGCCGGGGCTTGGCTTGAAGGAGGTTTGCGTCATTGTAATGGATGGAAGGGGAAAGGACAAGGAGCACAATGTCTAGTATCAACACACTGCTTCAATGAAGCTATCTCCAATTCTGTATCGAATTAAATGCCTTATATAGATACCTCCTTGATCATTATACCACAAGACCTCCAAAGCTTATCCGAACCATCTCCCGCTGAATGATAAGAGAATCTGAGCTGAGGAGACAAATCCGCGCGGCACCGCTGAACGTTCTGGGTATAGCGTGTGTGAGTGGTGTTCTATTCCGCCTTTGGTATTCGGTGCCGCGCTCTTCCAGGGTCTAGACCCCTTGTCAACGGGGGGGGGCTTTTCATAAATAAAATTGGGCCGGCGTTTACGGGCTCCGCGAGGACAATGATAACGGAATATCTTGTCAAGACAGAGACAGGATACTGATATAACGGTCCATTAGCAGTCGACCAAACTTGACTGTATCTCCATACCATCAATACATCAACAATGACCAAAGGCACCACATGCAAGGTTCAGCTGAGGCCGCTAGGCTTAGGTGAGTACTACAATCATTACAACGAAGCCACCATTAACCAAAGGTCCCCAAGACTACAATTCTATCAGAACGGCTGCTGAGATTGTCAGTCTCGCTTTTGCCTCTGATCCTTTGATACGTTGGATTTCTCGCGATCGTACGGGACCTGGCTGGGAGAGTTTACCGTCTACCCTACAACTATGGCAAGAAGCGCGCTTGCGCGGATACGCGGTTCGAGCGATCGCTATGGAAGCCGTGACCGTGGATAAGAACCAACCCGTGGGATCGTGTTTTCTGTTCCCGCCAAGCCCAAAATCCCGATGGTTGAGCCCGCTGTGGTGGCCAGCGTATTCGAGGGTCTTGTGGGATGAATGGTGTGTACAGCCTAATGAGACAATGGGCGACGAAAAGGTAAGAATAAATCCGACTCGTCTATACGATGGAGCAGTGATTAATAAAGCCCTCTAGAGGACTGAGCTCATGATGGAAGCACACGAAGAGTTCCAGGATAGGATTAAAAAGAAATATCCACCCAATTCCCTATACTACCTTGAGATCGCTGCGGTTAAGCCAAATACCCAAGGAATGGGAGTTGGAAAGGCTATTATGGAGTGGGTTATCAGTGAAGTTAAAAATTTCCCCTGCTTCCTGGAGTGCACAGACAAGAAAAATGTTGGATTCTATGAGAAGTTTGGCTTTCGATTGGTCGAAGAAGCGAAACTGGTTCAAGAGGGAGATGGAGCATTTTCAACAACCTTTTATTACATGGTGAGGGATAAAGAAGAATGAAGGATCGAATAGCTACGTATTGATGCCAAAGTGAGATTAAATGAAAGGCCTTCTACCTTGGAAAATATTAATCGTAAATACTTTTGTATTCTTTGTCTTGTCCCATATTCAGAGTTTAAGACCAAGACTCATAGCTGTAGGGTAACAGAATAACTTGTAATCCGATCAGTATTAGTCGCTATCGCAGCGTGGATAACCCCGCTTTATCCTGGATCCAAGACCAGCCAATCTCGGACCGAGGCAGCGCCCCCCCTCACGACCTTATCAGCCAAGGATAAGACAAGACGTCTACAGAGTATCTATCTATCTTACCTTGAATTGATTCTTACCGCCACTCACAGCCTGAATTCTTCAGAACGACAGGCTGAAGAAAAGAACACAAAAGTCAGACTGGTTAATGAGTCAACGGTCTCGACACGGGTAAGTCGTACTAGCCATCTCACTATCAAGTTAACTTAGAATTCAGTTGTTGGACTTGCAAAAGAAGACATAAGAAATGTGACGAGAAAAGGCCGGTTTGTCAAAGATGTACCCAAGCAGGCATGTCCTGTGAAGGGTACAAAACCCGTCTGACGTGGGGCTCTCCCGATGCAGGGTCCTCAACAGGATCCGGCATAGTCCTGAAACCGGTACGCCAACCACGAGCCAAGAGTAGAACAATGCGTAAAAGGGAGGCAGAGATTGCTGCAGAGAGGATACCAGAGTTCTCTATGGACCTGGGGGACTTTTCGTCGGTCCAGTCCCCCGATGATCTTGATCTTTTGTGCCTACAGTTCGAATTGACATCCGAACCTCTACCTGATGAAGATGTAGCAAAGAAGCTTATGGATTCATGTAAGATTATTGTCCACTGTGTTGATCTTTCTAATCGCCGTATAGTTAGGACCTCAGGGTATCAAACTCTTACCGACCGTGCCGGTCAGAGCCAAAATACCGTTTTCACATCTTGTATTCTGCCTCTGAGCGATAGCTGCATCGCGCTCAAACAAGCCTGTATAGCATATCAAGCTAGTTTGGCTTCTGTAACAAGCCATCACACACCAGTGTACATGGAATCCGCTCTGTCCAACTATCTCAGTGACCTGAATAATCCAGATAGACTGAGTCAGGATGTTACCCTGGCGACTGGAGTGCTGCTATGCAGTGTTAGTGTAAGTGGCATCCTCCTTGGTTAACATTGGGTTGCTGACATTGTCAGATCAACTCGCTTTACATCTGGACCCCTCTACTAAAGGGCCTTCACGGTGTGCTTCAGACACGCGAGCTCCTTAATGACACGCACAGACCGCGTCTTACGAACCATCTTGTTGAGGTAATTGCACTCATGGACATACCCTTCTTCACACTGAACAGGATAACTCCATCCTTGAACATGTGGAAATTGCATATTCAAGCCAATAAAACGGAAGGCATAGAAGAAACGTCAGGGCTGCCGTATACGCTTATCACATTACTGGCCAACCTTGACTCGCCAGATGCCGAAAGCGATCTGCTCGCCTGGCCGGGAGAATTGGGGGATGACTTTATACATATTCATCTCTGGGAAGCGTTCAAATACGCGGGTGTTCTTCACAGTCGTGCACTGAACGATTCAATACCAAGCAGAGTCAAGACCGAAGTACTGCGGGTGAAGGTATTTGCAGCGATTCAAGCCATCATCAGCACGGGAGGCTTCAACTTTCACGAAACACTCGCCAAAGCAATTCTGTATCCACTGTTCATTGCGGGCTTACTGGCCGAGAACGAGAAGGACCAGAGACTCACGCGGGTGGGATTCCAGTACCTTTTGAGAAGTGGGGATGAGAAGGTTGAGCAGATGCTATTGGATATTGTTACCAAGGTTTGGAAGAAGGGAAAGTATGGGAATGCTGCTTCTAGGTTGATGATGGCGACTGAGGCTGCGGCGCAGCTTAATGTTGAGATACATCTATACTAGATAATGTGTTTTTGTTGAGTACGCATCCAGACACTGTGGTCCAGTTCATCGAGAGGGCAGACATATCATACCCAGCAGTAATACAGACAACACTATAAGTAGTCAAACCTGCTACTATTAGATGGAACAAATGCTCAAAACCAGCTTAATCCTAAGTCGATAGTACTTCAATTCAAACTAAACAATAATAACCATAGAACAACCTCTATGCTACAGCAGTTTCCTTCATGCCAGCCGCATCAATCTTCGCTGGCTCCTCTTTACCTGGTATATCACCTGCTAGAGGACCCCTTCCAACAGCCCCCAATCGGTCTCTAAAACTAGCAAGGTGATCAACCGCAGCAATAAAATCATCAGCAACCCCCATATCCACGATCCTCTTCATCCGGCTATATCTTCGCACTGCCTCATCCTCCTCTTCTGTGACAACCTTGCTATTCTCCTCTGGCCCAAACAACATCCATTTGGCACCGTCTGAAAAGCGAGACCACGGGTCCTTGCCATAGGCAAAGTCAATGAAACTGCCAGCGTAGGTCCTGGCAAGCTTCTGTTGACCAGGTGTCAGGTTCTCATCGAAGTTGAGGAATAAGTATAGGAGGTCCAGCGCGTGGTAAGATAGTCCTTTGAAGATACTGTCGTGTGTGCACACTTGCTCGAAGTGGTAGGCAAATGTTTGCGGGACTTGCGATCTGTGCGCAGCTGCCCAATTATGGATCTTGAAGAAGGAATCCCCAATCATTACTTCGACAAGTCGCAGGAACTCTTCCCTTGGTTGCTCTGGAGTCATTCCATAAAGGTTGAGTATAGCCTCGGTTACATCCTTGCCAAGTACAACACTCATGCTCTTCCTGGCCGAATCGTAAGTCTCCTTGTCGATAGTGTCGGTAAAGATCATGGCCTCGTCACCTGTATCCCCGAACATGTAACCCTTAAGCCAAGAGGGCGGTGAAGCGAGGCCGTCAAAGTGAGGTGCCGTCGCATGAAAAACACCATCGTCGCATGGATTTCCCGTGGCGTTGTAGTTACCCTCGATAGGTACCGTCGCAGCAGCAACGACATGTTCAGGAACAGCCCGAAGCTGATCAAGAGCCGTAGGAGAATCCGCATCGATGCCAAGGTATGTCAATAGCGCACGATAACGTTTCTCATGGTGCTCCAGCGGCCATATAGGAATGGTGTTCAAGTGACCAGACATGGCAATACCTCGATGGAAAGGTGCAGGGTCTTTGGAGGCTATGTGATGAGAGACACTGCATCCACCGGCAGATTCGCCATAAATGGTAACGTTGTCCGGATCGCCTCCAAAAGACGTGATATAGCGATTGACCCATTGGAAAGCAACTTGCTGATCATAAAGGCCAAAGTTTCCTACGCCTTTCTGGCCATCACGCTCCATATCAGCCTTGATTGCTGCAGACGCAAGGAAGCCTCCCAGACCAACGCGATAGTTGAAGTTGATGGCAATAACCGGGGTATCACGCTCTGCAGCGTAAGTTGCCAAATTGACACAGTCAAACACTCCCTTGTTAGCGCCTCCGAAGAGGAAGGAGCCCCCATGGATGTACAGCATGACTGGCACTTTTGCATCTGACTTGAGTGTTGGAGTGGTGATGTTCATGACAAGGCAGTTGAGTTCATCCTCAGCCGGCTCTTCAAAATGCGGCGCAATATCGACAGGTACCAGAGGATCATGTCCATTATACTCTGGCGGGTTTGGAGCGCTGCACCTGTGAAAAGGTTAACATGTGTATACCATAAGCTAGATGAATTTTCTTGCCCGAGCTTTGTCCCGTCGTGAAAGTCATGTGGCCACGAATCTCTCAATCGCGAGCGCGTCCATCTCTTTCTCAAGGAGGCGTAAGGAATACCACAGAATTGGTGTATGTTTTTGGGGAAGCTTAGACCCTCGACAACGCCGAGGCCGTCGACTGAGAGCTTGGTCTTTCCGATTGGTGTTTGGCTTGTAGGCATGATTTGTGTATGAATAACGAGATAAGTCTAGAGAACAATATGGTTTGACTTGAATTTTGTTTAAATATAACCTATTTGCTTCTCAAAATCAGTGTTGTTCAACCGTGGGACATTTGGTGACTGAGACAAAATCAGCGACTAAACTGCATTAGGCAGTCTGAGGAGCGCCTAGATGCGCTGGAGTTTAGTAGGGGCAGCTGATGAAGAGGCGGGCGTTGTGACACCAGATAACGCTCATCAGCAATCAATAACAACCCCCCTCTGATAGTCTGAGGCATTAACTTTATTCGACTAGATAAATGATCGAGACGGTAACGAGGAACGGCGGGTAGTATTCGGTACCCGAGAATCCCGCTCGCGCCCCGAGAATTCCATGGAGCGTTGCTGCTATCAAAGGATGTTGGAATCAGGGCACAATTGCCTCTAGAACACACAGTGGATACAGACCTTTGGGAAGGATATCAACTAAATGAGCTCTTGAGACTTCTATCGACATCATAATGATACCTGACTGGTGGACAGTTCCACTGGACGAGAAACGGACTTGGGCATTTTGGACGGGTATTTGAATGGAATACCGTATTAATTCATGACCGAGAAATAGTTATATGTAAACGACTATAACCTAAAGCTTACTTGCAGGTGCAGTTCCTCCATGAATGATCTGATCCATCAACGTCTCAGCCGCCACCTCAGGACTCCACGTCTTAACACGCTCATCAGTAGCAAGATAAGCCTTTGGAAACCCAGCAACCTCACGCTCCCCGAGAACCATCCTAGCAATAGCTTCACCACTAAGCCAGCATTTATCCATCCCATGACCATTGAACCCCGCAGCAATCCACTCGCCGCTTCCAAGTCTGCCTGTGAGGCTTTGCGGAAGCTTGCCAACGATTGGCATACCATCTGCTGTAAACCCCATGATTCCCGACCAAACTTCCAATGGCTTAGTAGGGGCTGCGCTCTTCCAGATCTTGGGCGCTGCAGAGGTCAGTGTTGCGTGAGCGTCATTTGCTACGGAGGAATCGTCGCTGCTCAATAGAGTGCGCAAATTCTGAGACTCCCCGCCGAGGAACATCACACCCGTCTTGGCGTTCTGTTGGGCGTAATACAGGCCAAGATGAACATGTCCAGTCTTTCCATCGTATGTTCCATGGGACTCTTGGGACCAAGACATCTTATCGCCTGCATGTGGAAAATTCGGTCCGAGTTTCTGCGTAGACATAGTACCTCGAAGGGGATACAGACTACCGACGAGCCCGGGTATCAAATGAGCTGAGTAGCCGTTTGTGCAGTGAATAACGTGTCTGGCGCGAATGGAGCCTCTGGCTGTGTTGACGATATAGTTTCCTGCTGTTGCATCTACTGAGAGAACTGGTGTGTTTGTCTCAAGTGCGAAACGGTCTGCAAAGCCCTTTCTCAGGGACGCCAAAACGGCTGTGAGTAGTCTATAAGGCCAAAGTGCAGCCACCCCCGTCTGCGCTGTAACACCAGCGGTATTGGTAAAGTTAAAGATCTATGTTGTCAGACAATCCCGCACCCTTTGAGAGATTTAACTTACTCTGCTTGCTTCTTCCTTATTGAAGACCTTATACTTGATACCACCTTCCGGCACAGCTTTGAGGAAGTCTCTGAGACTCTGCACAGCGTCTTCAAAAGTGGCCTGGTCCGTGAACGAAGTTGCCGACACAACCTCGCGATACTCAACAGCTTCACGCTCTTCCGGACTCAGACTGGAAAGAAGTTCTTTAAGTCGACGAATATTAGCTTCGCTGAACCGCACCGTCTCTATCGCGCGCTCAACTCCGATAGCCTTGACAAGAGCTGGGAACAAAGCATCACTGTCCGAGACGAGATGTCCACCATTACGACCGGTCGCTCCGCTCACCGCTGTGCGGGCTTCGAGCATGGTGACTTTGAGAGACTTGGCATTGTGTAGAAGATAATGGGCAGCGCCGATGCCCGTGATGCCGGAGCCGATGATGACTACATCGGTTTCTGGCGCCAGTGATTGCGATTGAGCGTTTGAGACAGTTGGATGTGGTGGATTTTGCCATGTTGGGGCGGTGGGTCTCTTGCTTGGAAGACCAGGTGGTATTCTTATGAGCTTTACAGCATCTTGAATGAAGTCTGCGGCGGTTAGTACTCGAAATGCGAGAGGGGATAAATGTGTACATACCGCCTTCTGACATTGTGAGGAGATGGAAATTGTTGAGAATGTCGGTAAGGCAGGGTAAGATGTCTAACCGCTTAATGTTGCGGAACAACTCCAAAAGGATTTACTTAAATGCCAGTGAGTATTCCAAACGGATTTTGAAAGATATTCTACACCTTGAAAGTGCTATCTATTGCCCGATTATGGTCTTTGCATAAAGTCATCACTGGTTGATGATAACTCCCATAGTGAATCACGCGCCTCTCTCGCGGATCGCATTGCCTAATTGAGTTAGAAGGTACTGGGGATGGAGTCCCCGCTCAAATCTGCGCTGCTACCCCAGCTTGTCTCTGTTGGTGATGACAGAAGGGTACGTATATCCTAGAGTTTGCAACGCATCGTTTCCGTACACTGTTAAATTCTGAGTTGACTTCTTGGATCACAAAGGGCGACGAAGCTCTGATGGAGTGCCTTGTGAATCCGTGGCCGTGACAAACGATGCTCAATAAGTGAATCGCTGCTGATTGACATCACGGTTGCATGTTAAGTCCTGGCTATGGGGTGGCGTCGAAGCCTGCATAAATTCACATCAGCTCGGCTTTACAAGGCCTCAAAAGTCAAATAGTCGACATGTCCGACTCTCATGGCTCCGGTATTCTTCGTATCATCGACAATAAAAACATCCTTAACCTTAAGACGCTGGTCTCTGACCTCGAAAGGAATCATGGCAAAGGAAAGGTCTCCTTTGTTCAGCAGAAGTCAGCCGTGATGATCGCTATCAAGACAGACAACTTGGTTGAGCTCGCAGAGGTTTACACGCAGATGGGCTTCCTGGTATCAGAACAGGGAGAACGATGAGGAATCATAGATCAACATAATAAATATATTTCAGAAGTAATGCTAATGCGGAAGCTCCTGCAATAGTATGTTCACATAACCCCAGCTCGGTTTAAATCCCCAGCCATTATTGGGGATCATCAAAAGTATTAATTAGGTACAAGAAGTTGTTTAAGCAGGCCTCATAGCCCCATCCCCATATCTTTCCAATCCTTCGTGTTGTGTTTTACCGCTTAGTTGTTGCAGCGAACCAGCCAAATGTCATCAATCATGAGGTTGAAGTCAGGAGTGCTCTGCGCACAAGTAAGCTCAAACTTGAGCTCGGCAGAGCTAGCAGGAGCAAGGATGTTGGCCTGGCGGTTGCGGAAGTTCTCGCTACCCTGGGCGTTCTCGAAGGGGTTGAAAGTCTCAATCTCCTCGTCACCAAGGCTGACCTTGAGCGAGCAAACGTTGTCGGAGGGGAAAGGAACCTCCTCACCGTTGGCAACGAAGTAAGCGTAGGTGAGGAGGTAGTTCACAGACTCCTCAATGTTGTTGAGGGTCTGGCTGAAAGAACCATCAGTAGGGCCAGCGAAGGCAAGACCCTTCTCTCCGATGGTGTAGGCGTAGGCGCTAAGCTGCTTGTTGTCAACGACCATGGCGGAGCCATCAACAGACCAGTCCTGGTCGTCATCCTCGAAACCGGCATTGGAGAGGGAGTTGGGGGTGCTGAGGCAGCCGGTGCGCTCGGGCTCGGCGCGGGCGACGAAGACGGCAGCAGTGGTGGTAGCGGCAGCAGTGGTGGTAGTCTCGGTCTCGGAGGCGGTCATGGTGGTGGTGGCGAAGGTCTCGCTGGAAGAGGCAGACTCAGTGATAGCAGCGGAAGAAGACTCGCTAACTGCAGCAGAGCTGGACTCAGAGATAACGACAGAAGAGGACTCGGAGACGGCAGCGGAGCTAGACTCAGTGATGGCAGCGGAGCTGGTGATAGCGGCGGAGCTGGACTCGCTGATGGCAGCAGAAGAAGACTCGGTCACAGCAGCGGAAGAGGACTCAGTAACAGCAGCGGAGGTAGACTCGGCAGAGGCAACAGAGGTAGACTCAACGGAGGCAACGGAAGTAGACTCGCTGTCAACAGGGGCAGTGGTGGTGGTGACATCATCGACGACAGGAGCAGTGGTAGACTCGTTGTCAACAGGAGCAGTGGTGGTAGTAGCAGCGTCGACAGCGGGGACGGAAGTGGACTCGCTGTCAGCGGGAGCAGTGGTGGTAGTAGCAGCGTCGACAGCGGGGACGGAAGTGGACTCGCTGTCAGCAGGAGCGGTGGCAGAAGAGACAGAGCCGTCAACAGCAACAGAGGTAGAGTCAGAGCCAGCAGGGACAGTAGCAGAAGAAACGGAGTCATCGACGGAGGCAACGGAAGTGGACTCGCTGTCAGCAGGAGCGGTGGCAGAAGAGACAGAGCCGTCAACAGCAACAGAGGTAGAGTCAGAGCCAGCAGGGACAGTGGCGGAGGAGACAGAGTCATCAACAGCAGCGGAGGTGGTCTGGCTGGACTCGTTGTCGACGGGAGCAGTGGTGGTCTGCTGAGAAGCAGCCTCGCTAGCAGTGGTGGCAGAGTCGGCCTCGGAAGCAGCGCTGGTGACAGAGTCAGAGCCCTCGGAGACAGCGGTAGACTGAGAGTCGGAACCCTGGGTCTGGGTGGAGGCGTTGTCCTGGACGGGGGCGGAGGTGGTCTCGGAAGAAGCCTCGGAAGCGACAGTGGTAGGGTTGGAACCAGCAGCGGCGGAGGTCTGGGTGGAGTCAGAGCCGGCAGGAGCGGAGGTCTCGTCGGAACCAGCGGGGACGGTGGTCTCATCAGATCCAGCGGGGGCAGTAGCAGAAGAGACAGAGCCCTCGGAGGCGACAGTGGTGGGGTTGGAGCCAGCAGGGACGGTAGTCTCATCGGATCCGGCAGGGGCAGTGGTCTCGGAGTCGGAGCCAGGAGCGGTGGTAGGCTGAGAACCGGAACCCTGGGTCTGAGTGGAGTCAGAGCCGGCAGGAGCGGAGGTCTCATCGGAACCAGCGGGAACGGTAGCAGAAGAGACAGAGCCAGCAGGAGCGGTGGTCTCGGAAGAGTCACCGCCGGCAACAGTGGTAGGCTTTGAGCCACCCTCAGTAGAGTCAGAGCCACCCTGGGTAGGGTTGGAAGAACCGTCAGTAGGGTTGGAAGTAGCTCCACCCTCAACAGCAGAGGTAGTCTTGACACCACCGTTGTTGCCACCGTTACCACCGGCGGCGGAAGTAGGCTGAGAGACAGCAGTAGTAGGCTTGTGAGCAGGCTCACGAACCTCACCATCAAAGCTAAGCGCAAACTGGTCGATGTTCTCAGGAGTAACCTGGTTGGACAGGAAGATGGAGTCGATCAGAACGGAAGCAGAACCACCGTCGGCACAAGTGGTCTTGATGTTCAGCTCAGCCTCAGCAGCATCGACAGAGGTGGAAACGAGAACGTGGTTGTAGCTGTCGCTAGCGCTGTTGGCGGAGATTCCAGCGCTGTAGAAGCTAATGTCACCGATGGAAGCCTCGATGGTACAGGCGGTGTTCTCGGCGGGGGGAGTAGTGACGCGGTAGTAGAACTGGACGGTGTACTTCTTCTTGGTGTCGAGACCGGTGAGAGTCTGTCCGAGGGAAGCGACCTCGCCAGCAGCACGCTTGCGAGAGCGTTTGTCAGCCTTCAAGTCAGCACAAGAAGTATCAGTGCTGTCGTCGCCGGTGTAGCCATCATCTCCGTTGATAGAGACATCACCCTCGACGGTGAAGGGTTCAAGGCTAGTCATGCCACCGCCACTGCAGGCGTTGGTGACAGGGCCATCCTCGGGAGAAAGGGTAGGCTCAGAGCCAGAGGCAGTGGTCTCAGTACCGACGGTAGCAGTGGTGTCGATACCAGTAGCAGTTGTGTCGATACCAGTAGCTGTTGTGTCGATACCAGTAGCGGAGGTCTCGAGGCCAAGAGTAGCAGAGGTCTCGATGCCCGTGGCAGAAGTCTCAGCACCAGCGGTGGTGGTAGGACGGGGCTTGCAAGGACCGGCAGAAACCAAGTCCGAAGCGGAAAGGGCGAGAGCCGCGAAGGTGATGAAAGAGCGCATAGTGAGCGTGGTATTGGACGAGCCAAAAATATGGAGACTAAGCGAATGACTGACCGAGTTGGGCGGTTGAGAGTGAAGAGAAAGTTCTGTTGATTGCGTTTGAACATGATCCTTATGTACTCTATTGAAGCATCGACAATACGGTGACATCTGACGACCCCTATTGCTTGCTTGGTGTTGTGGAAACGGAGGGCGTTCGATAGTGTCATGTGGCGCAGCTGGATGAGGGTGTCCAGCAGCGCCTCTCCAGCCGGGCTATAGGGCTACTGGAGTTCTATCGTTTCGGTACCTGAGCTAGTCATTAGTAAGATGGACCCTTTATTGACGACGGCCATGACTAAGGATGTACGACGTCGTGAGAATGGAGCTAGACTGTGGCTGTTGAGTCAAGAGTGTTGACAATAGGGGATAGAGGGGCAAGGCAGAGTAAAGTGTAATTGAATGAAGAGTCCATATTTGTTTCTGTGATTTAACTCCCGATAGCCAAACAGAACACACGTTACTCCATGTACAATTACCAGGACCCTAATCCTTCGGCAGTCATTTGTCACATGCAAATCATCGGCTCTCCACGATACGCGAAGAACCCTGCTTTCTCGCACAACTCACGTGGCATCTAGACACTCGAGTGTCTCACCGCCAAGCAAACGACATTTCCCCATAGCATTCTTTTGCTTTCCCATTCGCTGTCCTTTTTTCTTCCAATTTCCAGTTAGTGCGACAGTGACATTTGCGCCACAGGTCTGGATCTCAGTCGACCCCTGCGCCATTCGATAGCGTCAACGGTAGCGTCTTGTCACGTTCAGCTACCGAGTTGCTGGTAGACGCTAACCACAATTGTTTATGGAGAAGGAAACATCGTTTCACGTATTGGACAGAGAACTGATAGCTGGGCGAGTAACCTAAAAGCTGTCCTCGGCCATGCCGGGTGACAGAATGGATTGGCCTAAGCGCCGGCTTGAGATGACCAGGTTATTTTGTTCCTAATGCTTCCGGCAGAGATTTGTTCCGGTCCAGATGACTAGATAATCAATAGGCAGAAAACTACTTGTATGTGGAAATTGCTGGATGGCTGCATCGCCCCGAAAGTCATATCAATCCGCACTATCGAAAAAACAACCTCTCAAATCTTCAGCTCCTCCAACAGCCTATCTAACCTCTGCTCCTCAGCATCCGCGTTGATACTAACCATGTGAATCGGATACGCCGACCTAACATACGCAGGCTGAATCTCCACCACCGCGCCAGCAACATTCAGACTACAGTACTGACTAGTAACATCCGCCATACCAGGCGGAATCTTACTAAACAGCAACTTAAACATTGCATTAGCGAGATAAGCTTGTTGTGCTTGGTTTTCTAAACCAAATGTTGCGAGGATCATGCTGCTTTGGTGCTCGGAGGGGTTGATGGCTGCTTTTTGAGCGGATAGGAAGCCAAGGACAGAGAGGAATTGGACCATTACTGGTGCGTAGGTGCTGAAGCTGTGGCGGAGGTAGTAGACTCGGACGAGGGTTTCGAAGCGGATTGTGGCTTCGTGGACGATTGCGCGGATGGGCTTGATCATACCGTCCAAGAGTGTTATTGATGGGTTGTCCTTTTCACAAGCCACGAATGGCTCGAGAAGAAGCATAATTATGTACTGGAAGTGGATACTACATCTTGTCAGCCTGCTATTATACATAAGTTCGGAGACTTACTGAAGATTCAAATGCGATGGAAGCACGATTTTATCAGGTTTCAAACAAGCCGGAAGATCCTCAAACCATTGACACAGCCTTCGATAGTATTTCGCTGCTTGTTCCACCGTGATGGCCATGTTCTTTCCTCCTCCGAAGCGGTCATTCGCAAGATCATTCAATATAATTCGGAATTTGACAGTCTGCATAAACGACTCTGGGAAAGAGATCGGTCTGGACCCTGATTCTGGGTACCTTACGTGGATCTCCGGGTAGAACCAGGGACTAGCGTGAGGATCCGGTAGGTCGATATCGGGCGGCTTCTCAAATAGGGGTGGCTTGTAGAAGTGGAAGAGCATCAAACTATTATCCGTTAGTCTTGTAAGTAGATTAGATTGGGGGAAGACTTACGATTGCCATGAGAAAAGACACCAGGCAGTAAACTGCTTCGCAACATCCATCTCCCCTCTTCCGTTTGCGCCGAATAAATCCAAATTATACGCAATCTTGGCTGCCTGGACCATATAAACATTGCCAATCTGATCTAACCCATCCATGTTATACACTGAGTTCATGACCAGCGCGGCTTGGCATGTCGTAAGCTTACTCTCCCCCATCTCCAACTCCCACAACCTCTTCGTCTCGGCAAAGAACCGATAGCAGAGAGATTCTGTGTCCCAGGGTTCATTACGGCCCTTGATTCTAGGATGGTAGTGCGTCGCGCTTGCGAGGACCGCGTTGACGAGAAGAGAAGAGCAGTGCTGCGCGGAGCCGGACTTGAGATCGCGCAGAAACAAGTCTTTGTGGAAGAACGTGAAATAATGGTAGGCGTGTTGGAAGTAGTGCTCCAGGAGGGATGTTAACATACTCTCGTCGCATGTGACGGTCGTCCATTTCGAAATGCGTATGTTAGTGAGAAGTGGTTCGATGAGTGTCGAGGCGTGGTAGGGAATGTCAAAGATGATGTCTGACTTCAATCTCAATGAAAGGTTATCTGGCGATGGTCTGTCTGCTTCGTAGAAAGACGTCTTGAGATACGGATTTGAATCCTGGCGTAGAAATTCCGGCCATTTCGCGTTAAAAGGAAATTCATATCGTCGTCTCTGCTCCGGCTTAAGCGTAATCTGCAACAACAAATCTGCCTCACGAATGTGTCTCCGCATAGCGTTAACATCATACCCCGCCTTGACCAATCTCAAAATTCTCGTAAAATCCTCCTCGGGCCTAGATTGCAGCATACGATAAAACTCCTCGTAAGCATTACTATCCTGTACCCTAACGGTTGATGTCTCAGCCTCGTCCAGCAAAGCTTCAACATCATCACCCGCTTGTATCCTATGAACCGTTCGCGCAGCATCTTCCGTGTTCATGTGTTTGATAGACTCGAATAATTGCTGCTAGGATGATGCGCGGTTGTGTTCGTTGACGACTTCGTGGTATTTTCGCTTTATGGCTTGGGTTTCAGTGGGTTCCCATTGACAGTCTGTTGAGCGCTTTGTACACGCGACGCATACCGGACGCGTCCCGGAGCACTGCTAAGCATCAGTATCTCGGATATTGATTACATTTTGGGGGTAGGTACCTTTGACTTTCGTTTCCGACAAGCTAGACACGCAGCAGACACCAAGGTCCGTTTGGGATGCATACCCAAGGGATATCTCGGCGCAGCATCCGCTAGCGCAGGGGCACCATCGGCTGGGAGGATGGTGCGCAGAGGACGCGGGTCAGGAGGCGTATCAGAAGCCATAACCAACGCTCCACAAGCCTGATAAGGTGTAGTCCGTTTGCAAAAGAGAGATAGATAGAGTAAAAGATCGAGATGAAGCGAGAATGATGCCACGATAGCGATGACCAATGGGAGAAGCCGCATTCTGTCTCCGGTGCTGACTAATTTTGGGAGCTGAAAAATGCGATTGATCACTAAACAACAATGGCGGATTTTAACCAATTGGGATGAGGGATCTGTCTCAAATTAATAACAATAAGATGCATTTCGGAATTTTAGATGTTCCCCTTTTGTGTTGAGAAGCTGAGTGGAAGGGATGGAAACGCATTGCAGAGCTATAGGGTGAGGCGAGCGAGATGTCAATATCACCTCTCGTAATCGCTCAGACACATGATTCATCTTTAAGTGGATTGCGTTTCCAGTCATTGATCTTTCCATTGGTAGGAGAAATCAATAAAACTAAAAAAGAGCTCAAATCTATATGGTTATAAAAAGTTGACGGCTTCTGCATAAGCAAAGAGCACTTGTTAGCTACGTACTACACAAATCGTTGCAAGAAATGTCTGGAGATTGTTGACTACAGGGTAGTACCACAAGCTTTGACCATTGCGATAACCGCAATCGATTGACATATCCGTACCGTCGCGTCAATCACCCCGCGATTAACGGTGTTCAGACATCCGGTTAAAGTTGTCAGATCACTCCGTTGAATATGCTTATCCAACGGCTTTCAACAGTAAGCCACATCTTGGCGTAATGAGGGGAAAACAGATTGCAACCCATCAAGAACTTATTTTGCGAGAGAGATGACAGAAGAAGGGCTAGGCTGTCAAAATAAATCAGCTCAAATCGATCCATGAGTCGGCACTAGGTGATCAGGTTATTTCGTTCCCCATGCTTTCCGCGTCTGTTCTTTTGACACCCTGACTTTTGCCAACCAACCGCCAAGATTAGCGCTGACGAAATACCATCAGCTTACGAAGCTGACATCTCTTGACATATATAAAAAGCTGTCTCGCGAGACGAGCTTGATTTATCCTTTCATTTTCATAAACTTGAACGCAGTAGAGTTATCAAACTCAAGTCTCGTCAAAATGGCAATCACAGATAAAATCCACCCAATCTACACCCTCTGGTTTCTCTGGGTAGACCCCGCCCTGACCGTAATGGGCATGTGGGTAAACTTCTTGGACCATAACCTCGCCCTCCAAGCCTTCTTTACCACGCGCCCACCAGCCGAACTCTTCGCGCCGTTCCTCTACCAAATCGGCGGCATGGGCACATCATACCTGATCCTCATGCTCACACTACTACGGTACACGCACGATGTAAAAATCTGGAAGATGGTCCAGGGTGCCATCCTGCCAGCGGATTTTACTATGCTTACGGCTGTTTACGTTGGGCTCAAGATGGAGAATAATCTTGCGGTGGGGGGTTGGCGCTGGGAGGATTGGTTCAGTGTTATCATCACGGTGATTTGTACTGTTTTGAGGATTACGTTTGTGCTTGGCATTGGTGTCAAGGATAAGAGGAGCCCGGGGGCCAAGAGGGCTTAGTTAAGCCAAGGGAAGGGATACAGCCGGTAGGGCTGATGAGGCTGAATGAGATGCGGCAGTGGCTTGCGGGTAGGCTAAAGACGTTTTTTGATCTGGGTTGGGGGAGTTGGATGAGGCTCTTCAATCATTCAATGCTCGTGAGAATGAAGAGAGTCGCGACTTGCAGTCTCTGCAGATCTCGTGCCGATATTACGTCTCCACAATTGTACGAGTTTTTCACAGCAACGAACGACAGTGCTCAAGTCAATGACATGCAAATATTTTCTCTGACTACCAGTGGATCTCCAACCCAAAACGGTACAACTTCCAACTGATGCCCCAAATAAAATAATCCTGCTTTCTTAGTAAAGGCGGCTCCGAATGTAGCCGCAGATTAACTGCACGACTCACCGGTTGCATGACAGTCTCCTTATTCATGTTTTGCACGCGATAAATTCGTCTGCCTGATAATCCATGTAAGTTCCCAAAAATGGGGAAATTCCCGGGGATGGAAATCGGCCCTTTACCCAGAATCGCGGGGGGTCAGACCCCGTGATCTCCAGAGAATGGCATGTCGGGGAACGCATGGCACCAGGGAATTCTACCCAGTGCCCTCTGAAGCTATCGAGACGCCCGTTTCTTTCCGTTTGTGGAGTTTCTATGTGTAGTCATCTGGGTAAAGGGCCGATGTCCCAAACATGATATCCAAGGCTGGGTACGAGTAAAGAAAAAGTGGTGATCCCCACGAAAAACTCCTTCTGGGGAGGTTAAGGTTGATTTGTGGGTTTTGTGGTGCTTGGGTCGGGTTACCCAATGCTCTGTTTTTGAGGACATGCGATCAGCATTGCGGACTTTCTGATGTGATTTCTTTGGTGTTCTATCACTGGGACATGCGAGTTTATTTTATTTCACCGAGACAATGCACCGATATACTGGATTGAGTCGTTTCTTGCCTCAGACGCGGTAAACTCAATTAATGACTATCGCCATTGTAATCCAAATGATTCGTAAAGTCTCGCTAGTCAATAGATATAACCAGCAAAATCATCATCATCACCGTCGTTAAACAGATTTTCAGCCAAGAGATGCGGCTGAATCATGGCAAGATCCCCTGGGCTTAGTGCTCGCTTCAAGTGGGCATTCCCGTATCGTCAGCACTTGGCACGGGAATAATAACACTACAGTTATAAACAACTGCAGATAAAAAAAAAACGCATGTTCGGATCTCGCGACACAAGAAAAAGGCAATCGTGCCACTGGGACCCGACTGATGCATTGAGGACTTTCCAACCCGACTTCATTACGAAATATCGCTCCCAACAGTGGAGAGGCAATATCCATGGACCAAGCCAGGGTGACACTCAACCCGGAACCGACAAGCCTTTTTGCTTGCTTACACGGGTACACGGCTTTGCGTATGACGTAAAAGGCTGGCGCTTGGAACGTTTCTAGAAGAGGAACAATGTAAACCCGTCTTAGTGCCTGTAGATCTCTCTGGCAGTGGATGTCTTCAATCATCAAACTTCCATTCCATTGGCTTGTTTATCGGAGCGAGAAATCCTTTCAAGGAAAAGAGAATGTTGGTGAATGGTTCGATTGGCATGCGAGTCAGCTGAAGCAAGAAATCATGTTACAGCCGTTGCATTTTCATGTACAGTACCTCCTGCTAGAGCGTTACAGCGTTGGATCGCCCATTTAAAAATCTCCACCCAAATCGGCTCAGACGGCATCTCTCGATGGAGCTCTACCGGCCAAACTTTCGGTCGTACCGTCATTCAACAATGGGGTTTTTGCGGTGCTCCGGAAAAGTCTAATGATTGAGTGTAAATCTCCAGATTTTGGGAATGCGGGTTTGTTGCAGGACCACATATAAAGTTGGGGCTCCAGATCAGCCAACATTCTCCCATCCCAGCCAGGCAAGTTGTGGTGTTTTGTATAAGTACCTCGTGCCCATCTGCATCGTATTTCGCTATTATTCTCATTATTCCTATTATTATCATACCTGAGGATATTCTTCATCATGGATAGAAGTCGACAGAACTCGACCAACACGGTCGACCGCGAAAAAGATGAAATCAAAAACGCAATGGGCCACGAAAAGCCTGAATTCGAAGCCCTGGAAGTCGCCAGACATGGCGGTCGAGAAGTTGACGACCTAATCTCCGACATGGAGCGTCAACTCGAGGAAGCCGGCGGTTTAGAAACTGGTTTCTTCCAAGTCCAGTTCAAGAACCCCAAGCATTTCACATGGCTTCTCGTCGCGTTTGCCTCCATGGGTGGTTTGCTTTCCGGTCTTGATCAGTCCCTTATCTCTGGTGCCAATCTTTTCTTGCCTAAGGATCTTGGTTTGGATGCGAGAGAGAATTCTCTTGTTAACTCTGGTATGCCGCTTGGTGCTGTTGGTGGTGCGCTGCTTTTGTCGCCGGCCAATGAGTACTTTGGTAGAAAGGGTGCCATTATTATTTCTATTATTCTTTATACTATTGGTGCTGCTATTGAGGCTGGTTCCATCAACTTTGGTAAGTCCCTACACTACCGATATATACTGCCTTGTACTAACTTGCTAGGTATGATCGTCGCTTCTCGTGTTATCCTTGGTCTCGGAGTCGGTCTCGAGGGTGGTACCGTCCCCGTCTACGTCGCCGAAACAGTCGAGCGTAAGATCCGAGGAAACCTCGTCTCCCTCTACCAATTCAACATCGCCCTCGGAGAAGTCCTAGGCTACGCCGTCGGCGCCATTTTCCTCAAGGTGCCCGGCAACTGGCGCTACATCCTCGGTTCATCCCTCGTCTTCTCCACCATCATGTTCTTCGGCATGCTGTTCCTCCCCGAGTCCCCCCGTTTCCTCATCCACCAAAAGAAGCACCTCGACGCCTACAAGGTGTGGAAGCGCATCCGTGGTATCGAGGACCGTGAGTCGCGAGAGGAGTTTTATGTCATGAGTGCTTCGGTCATTAACGAGGAGGCTGCTGTTAGGGAGGGTGCTAAGAACCATCGCTTCCCTTGGATGGATTTCTTCACTGAGCCTCGTGCCCGACGTGCTCTTGTTTATGCCAACATTATGATTCTGCTGGGTCAGTTGACTGGTGTTAACGCTATCATGTACTACATGTCCGTCCTCATGAACCAGATTGGTTTCGACGAGTACAAGGCCAACTACATGTCTCTTGTCGGTGGTGGATCTCTCCTCATCGGTACCATTCCTGCTATCTTCCTCATGGAGCGTTTCGGTCGACGATTCTGGGCTATTACCATGCTTCCGGGCTTCTTCATGGGTCTGGTTCTTATTGGTATTAGTTACCAATTTGATGTCAAGACTCAGCTCATGACCGTCGAAGGACTCTACCTCACCGGTCTGATTGTCTACATGGGTTTCTTCGGATCCTACGCCTGTCTCACATGGGTCGTTCCCTCAGAAGTCTACCCCACCTACCTCCGATCTTACGGAATGACCACATCCGACGCTCTTCTCTTCCTCGCCTCTTTCGTCGTCACCTACAACTTCTCCGCCATGCAGGAGGGTATGGGCAAGACCGGTCTTGCTCTTGGCTTCTACGGAGGTATTGCTTTCGTTGGTGAGATCTACCAGATCTTCTTCATGCCTGAGACCAAGAACAAGACTCTTGAGGAGATTGATGTTGTGTTCTCGCGACCTACTATGGATATTGTGCGGGAGAACTGGGCTGGTGTTAAGGAGACCACTTACCTTCTCTGCACTGGAAAGTGGCACAAGGTGTTTGTTGAGCAAGCTATGCACGACCCCAAGGACAATATTCCTGTTTCTCATGCTTAGAGAGATGGATAGTGAGGTTGTTTGGCGGTTGTGGTAGGGTGTGTTGATTTAACGTATCATGATATCCAAGAGTAAATAGTTATTTAAATGTTCAGAAGATTATTATATGCCTGCTTGCCAGTATCTATCTATTCCTGTCCTGTGTTGTACTAGATCTTTACCCCGACGACGCCTCTCGCTGGGAAGAGTGTCAAAGTAACGAACCAATGGCTTCCATATCAATACCTCGTCAGTGCCTTGCTCAAACCCCCTCTCGAGGGCAAAAGCTCTCTTATAGAATAATTACTGTGAGCCACATAGCATTGGGAAAGGGAGGTTGTAAGACGATTTAAACAACTAAATATTATGTCTACACTATGTAATACTATTAAGATAGCCCTGTAAACGAGTGATATTGTTTTAAATTCGACGCCCACAACTCCTTCCCTTTTCTTTTTAGTTCTCTTGTAGTACCTATTGGCACCACATCTGAACAGGAACACCAGAGACCTTGCCCAAAACATCAAAGTCCATACCCCATTGTCGGAAGCTGACAACGATCGTGTCAAATGTCTCAAGCTCCTCAGTAGTCCAGTCAGCGTCATCAAGACGAGGAATATCAGGTACAGCAGCCTGCTTGACAAGAGAGTCGGCAAAGTGGACATCGATGTCAAGCTTCTGAAGCTTCTTGGCAAGCTGGAGGCCGGGAGAGTTGACAAGATGGTCCTGTCCAGCCTTGAAGCCCATGCCGACAACAAGAACACGCTTCTTCATGTCGATACCAGAGTCACGGCGCTGAAGCTTGCCACCACCCATGAGATCGCTGACGATACGCTTGGCCATGTCGGCAGGACGCTTGTTCATCTTATCGGCGCAGGCTTCGAGGAGAGGGAACTCGCAGTTGGAGAGGAGGTAGTAGGGGTTGACGGGGATGCAGTGGCCACCGACACCGAGACTGGGAGTGTAGGGCATGTATCCAAAGGGCTTGGTAGCAGCAGCGTTGGAAACTTCGAAGGGGTCGATACCGAGACCCTGGCATGCATCGGCCATCTCGTTGGCGTAGGCGATACACATCATGCGTTGACAGTTCTCGTAGAGCTTGCACATCTCGGCGACTTCAGGCTTGGAGACGGGGACGATGCTGTCGAAAACGCGGCCGTAGAGACGGACAATAGCGTCGAGGGAGCCGGGGATGACATTATCGAGACCGGAGACGACCTTGGGGATGGATCGCATGGGAGGTTTAACACGGCCGGGGTCGATGCGCTGTTATATGTTAGTATATACTCAAACTGAGACAGTTCGGGATGAAGCGTACCTCTGGAGACATTCCAGCAAAGAGACCCTTAGCCTGGGCAATAGGACCAAGAAGTTGTCTTGTAAGACCAACAGAGACAGAACTCTCAATGACAACAGTGCAACCAGGTCTAGCCCACTGCTCAACCCTCTTTAGCGCACTGTTCAAGTAAGAAAGATCAATAGTTCTATCCGCTCTAAGAAGCGTAGGAACAGAGATCAAAAAGTGAGTAGCCTTGGCAAGATCAGACTCATCAGAGGTGAAAGAAACATTAGGACGAGCCTTGAACTCGCCACGAAGAAAGTCAAGCCTGTTCTCGCTAATGTCAAAACCCATGATCTCATACTTGGATGAGAAAGAGTCGACCAGACCAGTACCTACGAAGCCGACGCCGATCACTGCGACTAGGGGAGTAGCTTCAGTGGGTGTGACGATGGGCTTGGCGGGTGATGTCTTGGTTGAGGGACGGGTGGGGAGAACCCTGCGAGGAGCAGGTCTAGTGATGAGGTTGGCGTTGATAGGCATTGTGAGGGTGTGAAGAGTGAGAAGATGTCTTGGAGAGATGATTGAATGATGATGAGATGAGTGAGTGATGAGATTGTTTCTTGTGGTCTTGATCCAGAGTTCTTATAGCTCACCTCTCGATACTGAAAGCGAAGAAAAAGTCTTTCTTCTTCACAAATGTCAATCTTCTGTGATACTAAACAAAAGCGTAAAGTTTGCTCCTTTCAAGTTGCCTACAGTTAGTTACTCGGAAGCAGTCTAGATTCAGTAGCATGAACTATCTCACGATGCAACCACTATGACTTACATGGGAGTAGTTTATCTCAACCGAATCCCTAATTGGGTAAGCTGGACTACATCCAATGGGCACATACCTACGGTACCTCCCGCAGCCACTGTCTCGGTGGCGATTGTGGTCCCGGGCAGGCACGGGCCAGGTCCGGATGAGGGAGGAATGTAGCTGGGGACTTGGCCAATCCTATTACATACCTTGCTCGGGTGGCACCAAGCACACGGCAGATTATGCTGATATAGGGTAATAATTGAGTAAGTGATGAGATTTGTCTTTTTGACATTTGCAATGTGCCGAGTAGTAGACGGGAGGCACTATGGTTTGAGATAGAGGTCCGAGATAGATTCAAACTAGAGGATTCACCTCGATCTGCAGATAAGCATAACATGATTGTCATCAGGATTGTACCTGCATATTCTTTATTGAAGATCAAGAAGATCATAGTGACATGTCAAGAACAAGCATAACAGTAGTGATAGACTACCATAAACAGCCACACTAGAATAAGCGAGAACCCCATATGGCATGATCTGTGGAACCAGACCCTGACATTAACTCTGTCCAAGACACTCTGCCAAGTTTGCTATCTCCAACTGCCAAGTCCCTGCCAAGATCCATAGCTCTTCCATCGACCGTTCTCATCGTCCCCCACCCAGTGAAAGGCGGGCGCAACGCAACGCATGCTCTTTCCGGGGAGGGGTCAGCCACTTATCACATACCTGACTAACTGACACATCACATGGCAAGAGACTGTGAGCAACGAAATAACGGGGATCGGCGGGGTGTTTCTTTTGCCATGCGAGATCAACAGGTACACGTTGGGTCCAGGTTATGTGATCGGCAGGGTATGTCGTATGATTGTTGTTTGCCATGTGGGCAGAACGGTTCTAGAGCCACCAACCGGACAATGCTAAGGATGAGGCCATTGACAAACTTGGATTTGGGAACATGAAGTCAACTGCAGAGAGTATACTGGTACTAGAGTAAGTGTCGTCGAGTCAGAGTACAGATTTGTGAATGCTCCGTCCAATCTGTGAGGCTCTTCGGCAATCTGATGATCGCGACTCATAACTCTCCGAGAACTACGGAGGTATTCGCACAGACCTTGTCCGAGCGTCGGTGCTAGAGATTAAGCATACATGGCATGGCATTTGTAAAGGGCATACACTACAAGACATCCAGACTTTTGCTAAAGAGAACAAGGACCTGGACCTTGGGTCATAACAAAGGAAAGAGACAGTCTAAGAGCTTGTCTGCCTTGGCATTTAGTTAACTGAGTCTTCCATCTCTGGCTCTGGTAGAGTCAAGTCCTGTTTTCCAGAGACGGCGAACAAACAAAGAACAGACCAGACCCACGACAAACAACAAGACTGACCAATTGAAGTCCAAATATTCCTAACCGAGGCACTCTAAATGTTTCTGATGGTCCAAGTGGAACAAAATGACGTTGTGGCACACAGGACAATAACCCCCATTCCGGCAACCTCAGGAATGTCAACAACTCCACTCTCACCACCCTTTACGCGCAACAAGAAGTGATCGGCAACTCTCGGTTTGTCCAGACGTTAAATCGAATTGTTCCTGAAAATTGCTTCCTCAGGAAAAAGATCATCTTGTGTGAGCGGGTAGTAACTAACTCAGCATGCAGGGGCAAAGGCAGTGCATGTCGGCGAACTTGGAAAAACGGACTGGAATTCTGTGAATGTATTTGATAGATCAATTGCCATCGTGAGATTTCTTTAAGCAAAGTTCCTCTGCCTCATGTCTTGAACCTGACTTCTCTTTCATCTCTTTTGTCTTACACTGATTTATCCTTCCCGAGACATCTCAGTCATGGCTACTCTAAGTACAAGGCCCATGAGCGCCTTGGAAACTTTCGACGAGAAAAAAGCCTACTTTGACAATGACTTTACTCAGTTGAAGAAGACCATCCAGACCCCTACCATTCCCGAACGTCCACACTTCGACCGTTCCAATACCTGGCAGAATGCCTCCTTCTCATCAACGGCCGATACAGTCGTTGGTGATGATGAACACCAGCGGCCTAGGAAGGGGAGTTTCTTCACACTCAATGTCATCCCCAATCCCAAGATTCCCAAGATCATTGAGGAACCTACCTCAACAGATCTTTTCGCACCCAACTTCTCCCGTCCTTTTGGCCCCAAGGTTACACCTGAGCGACCACCCCTCTATAAAGCCACAGTTGAGGATGATGAGGACATTGATCCTCTGGAGAAAGATCCCAAGAAGGCTGGTCCTACTGTCACTGTTGAAGAGAAGCCTGTCTCTGTTCAACCTGCCCCTACACATGCCAATGACACCGTCGAGACATGTGGCTACCCCAAGATCGAAGACCCTGTTGATCCCGCTCGTGTCCTCTCATCCAGAGATCTGCGCAACCAAAGGGTAACCTTCATGGGTATTATCGTCCTCATCAACATCTGCATGGCCATCACAGCTTTCTTCGGCAAGAAGAGCAAGCTTGTCTTTATTGTTGTCCTGTTCGTCAAGAGCAAGGACTTTCTCTCTGCTATTCTTTCTCCTTCAGGGATGATGTACCGCTCTGTCTATGAGTGGTTCTACCCTCCTACCCCTGTCAGCCGTCGGTGGATCTTGTCTCTCATCCCTGCTTACTCAGAAAGTGAGGAGCAGATCGTCAAGACCATCTTCTCTCTTCGAGACAACGGCGTTGATCCTCATCGTCAAGTCATGGTCGTCATCTTAGATGGCAAGCCCCGAGACGTTCGATCACACATGACACGCATGGTCCGTGAGTTCCAGCGTCCCTACGTCTCCCTCAAGTGGAAGAAGGGTGTCTTGAACATCCTCGCCGGCTTTATGGAAGACGTCCCTGTCATTGTAATCGAGAAGGTCAAGAACTCCGGTAAGAAGGACTCTCTTGTCCTCTGCCATGATCTTTTCAACTACCCCCGTGAGAACTCTCCTCTCTACACTAAACTTCTAAGGAAGGAGATGTGGGATGAGATTCTTCCTGAACTTACCAAGGGCGAGGAGTTCTCTGGTTTTGATATGGTGTTTTGTACGGATGCCGATTCTACTATCTATAAGGGTGCTGTTGCTCTATTGGCGAACGCTCTTGCGAGAGACAAGGATGCAATTGCTGCTTGTGGTTTGGTACTGGTTGAACTAGAACCTGGCTATGAGTGGTCCTTTTGGAACTTGTATCAACAATTTCAGGTATGTCTAGCCCAACACTGCGCATCGAGACTTTTAGCTAACCTTATTCGCAGTACACCTTTGGACAATACGTCAGACGGCGAGCAGAAGGCTTCGTGGGCAAAGTCACTTGTCTCCCCGGCTGTATCACCATGATCGCCTGTCGACCAGAAATGGCCGGTGCAATCCGTAAATACTCCGAGCCTGTCACCGGCGAACTGGTCATCAACCACCAAGTCCAATATCTCGTAAGTTTACTCCCTCCACTAGCTCATATCCACTCACTAACTCAATCAGGGCACCGACCGAAGACTCACTTACTCAATGCTCTCCCAGGGGCAACATCTCCGCACCCTCTTTGTCCCCAACGCCGTCAGCGAAACGGTAGCCCCCCAGTCCCTCTTCCACTACCTATCCCAACGGCGCCGCTGGGGCTCCAACGCTTACTTCAACAATTACTTCTACCTCGCTGGCGAGAAGATGATTCCTATTACACGCATCGCCGCCTCCATCGAGGTTATTCGCTTGAGTCTTGTCTACTACCGCATTCTCAACACTGCTCTCTTCATCGCTAGCTGTGTTCGTCACGTCACTGCACTCAAATTGGTCCCCATGCTGGTCGTCGGCCAACTACCTTCCCTATGGTTCTTCTGTTCAATTCTTCTTGAGCCCGAGCTCCGCAAGCGAGGCCACAAGCTTGCAATCGGGTACTTTATTAACAAATGCGTTTCGCCATTTATGAGCGTTATTATCTTTACAAAAGTTGCTACAAACCTGGGTAGTCAGGTTTGGGGTGTTTCTGGAGTGACAGCGTCTTCAGCACCTGTTGCTGCTGCGCCAGCAGGAGAAGAGGAAGTGGAAAAGAAGTATATTAGTGATTCGCTTGATGCTGCTGAGCGTGGAGAGGTTTCTCCTGCCATGAAGCAAGATTCTGATGGGCTTACTAAGCCTGAGCGTGCTCGTCTTAGAGATGAGCGGGCTGATGTTGATATCTAGATGATAGAATACTAGACTAGAAGATACCCTGGTAATATTAATTACTTACACTACAACTTTAGCCTTTAACATCTTGTGCCCGTTGAATTCTGAGAATGTTATTTAGAGCAAATATCGTGATGGCCAATCTTTACTTCGGCGAAGAAGCTAAAATCAGGTCCTGGGTAAACTCTGAACTCATCCACCAGTCCACTACTAAGCAGAAGCCTTCAGGGACCTGGGCCACTGTGATTCAGGCTGCAGCATAGCGTTTTAGGAGCCTAGTACAGATGCATGTACACTGGAGACCACCCATATTCTTTAGGGCTTTCAACCGCCAAGTGTGATTCCCCGACCACCAGAACCCCATAGAACATTACCATCAGACACAAATCCCAAGTTCCAAGCCTTTGGGTCTTGCCGAGGGCAAATTCCTTGGCATTGATCGTCTTGGTATGGCCTGATGTTATTCGCAAACGGTATATCAGTCACTTGCCAAGCTAGGGGGTGAAATAAAACACGAGACTCGATAAGGTACTATACCACCAAAACTTGGTGGGGTCGAGTCTGGTGTTTTTCTTCGCCCCGAGGGCCATGTAAACTACGATGGCCAAGGATCGCCGGTTCATCAACGATCAGAAACTACCGTATGCTATCAAATCATGCTCCAGGCCTATGATACATATGCAATGACGTCTCGCTGAGCGGTAACTTCCGAGTTGTGCCACCCCCGGACCGATAATTCTAGATCAGCCATATCCGGACGCCTCACATTCCAAAGACGTGCGCGAAGGACCCCTCTGCCAAGGAACCTTACCAATTCCAACAACAGCTATTCTACATGTGCTAAACTCTATGAAAGGTCTAGCCTCTTGTCCAATTCCAGTCACCCATTCTTCCTCCCCACCAAAAAAGGTTAGCATCACCGCATGAAAATATATAACATCTCGCACCGAGCAAACCTGCCCCTCCACCCACGGCCTAAATCATTCCTTTTTTGGCATCCCTTCCGATGCCTCTCCCACGGCAGTGTTTCTCACGCTGGGTCATTTTTATCATCGTGGGCTGCTTTGTCGTCGTCGTCGTTACGTGCGGCACGTATTTCGGTCTGGCGAAACGAAAGCATCACTCGTTTGACTGGACGGCTATCGTGAGCGATCGTGGTAATGTCCTTCCTGATTTTAGCTTTGCTGGGTATCATGCTTCGGCGATAATATTGCCCAGCGGTAGTGGCGCGAATATCACTTTGGCTTTTAATGGGAGTGTTGATGATGTTGGGCCGTTGATACAGGAGGCTGTTGATAAGATGGCAGCGCAGGGTGGTGGAGCTGTACTGTTGCCTGAGGGAAGATGGCCGATGAGTGCTGGTGTTAACATTACTAGTAATGTTATTGTAGCTGGAGCGGGAAACAACAAGACTGTTTTGGTGTTACAAGAGCGTCCTTCTCAAGCGGTGTTCACTCTTGGTACACCTAACAATGGGACGAAGCCTCGGTATGGCTCTAGGTCAAACATCACCAACGACTATGTTCCCATTGGTTCCTCCTTCCTGGACGTTGTCAACAGCGCTGGCTTCGCTGCTGATCAATTCGTCTATGTCTCTCACAGTGCGACAGAGTCATGGATCAGAGGGAATGGCATGAGTGGTCTTGTTCGCGATGACGTTGAACAGACATGGATACCAGTAAGTCACACCCCCCTTGCACGATGCCACTTACTAACATGCAGCAGGTAGGAAAGAGGATAATGGCGCCAAACCAAATCAGCAGTGCCTATGGCACAAACGTCACCCTCAAGATCCCCTTGACGGATAATCTTGATTCAGACTATACCCAACCTGAACTCATAGTCTACACACCGCCTTATACGAATGAGGAGATGGGGATACGAGATCTTGGTATTGAAGTCCCTGACACTTGCTCTGGTGCACCCATGAGCGAGAAGACCTGCAACTCCCCAGCTGTCCACTTCCCATCCTGGACAGTCGACAGTTGGGCTAGTGGTCTCAGTCTCAAAGGTTTCAACAAGTTCTTCCAGATTGATCAGGATACCTCTCGCATCACAATCCAGAACTGCACCATGGACCGCGATAAGGATATCCAAGGCGCTGCACTGCCTTTTGACATCTTGATCCAAGGTTCCCAAGTTCTGGTTCAAGATTGTGCACAAGTTGGCAGCCCAGACGCAAGATGTTTCACCGTCGGTACAGGATCCCTTACACCAGGTCCCAACGCCGTCCTTCGTCACAAAGCAAAGTCTGATGTACAGACTATATATCCTCATCAGAGATGGGCGCATGGACTGTTAGTAGAAGACAGCTCTGTCAAGACCTTCTTTGTAGATCGGGGCATCAAGGGCTCTGGACATGGATGGACTATCAATGGCGGGGTAGGTTGGAACCTTGATGGGAGCGTCGAGGTTGAGTCTCCGCCGCTTGGTATCAATTGGTGTGTCGGTTGTAATGACCCGAAAGGAAACGCTACCTTTATTGAATCTGGAAAAAGGGTGGATCCTCAGAGTCTTTTCATGGCGCAGCTTGAGGAGCGGAATATATATAGACAGGATGGTGAGGATGAGGAGTATAACGAGTAGACTAGCTATCATTGTGTACTTTAGCTAGCAGGGTCAGGGTCATTGTCCGCAGAGCAAGAATCTCCAAACGCACATTACCGTACTAAAATACCTACAACTACACATGGATCAAATGGAGTAACTGCATTGTCTTGTTTCTTTTGGCGATGCACGCGGTTCCTTCCGTGCGGCACCGCCAGGCACCACATATCCATGGGGCTTCATGGCCTTGACTGTAAGCTCTCACGTAGCCAGACGTATTTGCTTCGCAGAAACCGTCATTTTCTTCACTGCATCACTGAGAGTGGAGACAAATAGTACCACAAACACTCAGTCGTGTGTATCGTTACACCGGACGGAATCTCTTTTTGTCAGCGCCGAAGTCGGGTCGGCTTACTTGTACAGAACATTTCATGTGACGTCCACTGAGCACGCGAGCAATTGCCCGAATTGGGTGCGGTACACCATCTGCAACCATGAACCCGCCAAGACCCTAGAGGTGACGGACGGGATGGAGCACAGTAAGCCCGCCAAGACAATACCTACATGCCAAGATCTCAGCTTGATTGCCGGTCCCTGCCAAGAGAGACCAAGGCCGGGGATTCGCACGACATCATAAGACGTATCGTCGCAGTTGAGATTTTTCATGGCATAGCATACCGCACCAGAAGCATATACTATGAACATAAGGTCGACTTCCGATTATGTGAACAAGTGCTTAAATCGGTGTTAGATAGACAGTGGCCAAGATTCGATGAATGTCAATTAATCTAAACAAAGAAAGCACAAAGTGGATAACAAAGCAGACACAGAATCTTGGGATGCATGAGTAAAGAGAGTATATCAATCAATTAAATAGTACGTTAAACAGTTTTAACTTCGGTATCTATGCAATCATGCCCCATCTATATCCATCCAATTCTAACTCCCACATTAAACGAAAGATCAAGGTATCATATGTGCTTTTAGAAGTGAGGGGCGTTGAGAGCAAGAGCCATGAGGCATCCACCGATAAGACCGGCGATAGGGATGGTCATGATCCAAGAGAAGACGAGCAGGAAAACTCGCTTCCAGTTAACAGCCTTGAGGCTGCCGTTGCAAAGACCGACACCGACGGTGGCACCGGTGATACACATGGAGGTAGAGACGGGGAGCTTGTACTGGGAGAAGACGAGAACGGTGATAGCGGCACCCATCTCCATGGAGGAACCACGAGAAGGAGAGTGGTAGGTGATCTTGTTACCCATAACTATTGCGAGTTAGTAATGTTTCAGTGATAGGAATGTGGTTTGACTTACCCTTCATGATGTTGTATCCATAGGTGATGAAACCAATGCAGATCGTGGCAGCGACAACACCAATCTGCCACAGAGGAACCTCGGCCTTCTTCTCGGCAGGTCGGCTAGTGGACCAAGCAGCGTACATACCAGCCCAGACACCAACAGCGTTACCAACATCGTTGGCACCGTGAGCGAAAGAAGCAGTGCAGGCAGTGATGACTTGGACGAAGGAGTACAGGTACTCAACCTCGTTGGGGTACTTGGGAGCATGCTCGTAGACGCGCTGCATACGACGACCTTCGGGTGTAGCCTCAATACCCATCTGGGCAGTGTGGATGTCGTAGTGAGCACCGTAGAGGAGAGCGACAACGATCTGAGCAGGAATGCGCTTGACGACGGCGATCAGGTTGTGAGTCTCGTGGATAGATCCGGCACCGATGGGGTTGGCGTGAAGAGTTCGCATGGCCCAGCCGAGAGGTCCCTTGCCCTTGCGGAGGTTAGAGTGGTGAAGCTCCTCAGCTTCCTTGAGCATGCGCTGGTAATCCTCTTGGCTAGACTCAGCGAGGTTGAGGTGTCGCTTCTCGTTGTTCTCGGAGCTGGCGGCAGTGGCGGGGGTGATCTCATCATCGCTGATCTTCTTGGGGTTGTGCTCCTCGGGCTCAACAGGGCCGATTTGAAGCTCAGAGGTGTGCTGGACGACGGCGTAGTCGGGAACACGGGCGTGCTCGGCATCAGGAGGGGCAGGGCGCTTGAACAGGAGAGGGCCCCTCCAGCAGTCCCACCAGCGGAGGGTGTAGTCCTTCTTGATGACAACAGCGTGGACGAAGGGAACGAAGAAGAGGGCAGAGAGGAAGAACAGACCAAAGCCGACACCGAGAGTCACCGAGGCAATGTACCAAGCAGGCTTCTCAGCGAGACCAAGACGGGGAGATCCCTTGTAAACGATCGACAGAGTACAGATGGTACCAGCGATGAGGAAGAAGAAAGGCGAGGTCCAAACGGCCCAAGGAACGGGGTTCTTGCGCACATGGACAACATACTTGACCAGCGAAAAGATAACCGCGGCAAAGACACCAGCGATAGTGGGCGCCATAGCAAGACCAGCAAAGATAGCACCAAGACCCTGACCACCGTTCCATCCCCACTCAACCTTGCTAGCACCGACAGTAGCGATACCGACACCAGCGAGCGATGAAATGAGAGAGTATGTAGACGAGACGTGGGCGTTGTGCTTGGTGCACCACATAACCCACGTAGAGGCACCGGCGGAGGCACAGGCGAAGGCGAGGAGCTGGACGCCTGCGTTGTCGCGGAAGGCTTCCATGGGAATGATGCCGTTCTTGATGGTGGAGGCGGTTCGGGCGCCGACTGCGAGGGCTCCGAGCATTTCGAAGATGCAGCAGAGGACCATTGCTCCGCGGTATGTTACGGAGCGGGAGGAGACGGAGGTAGCCCAAGCGTTGGCGACATCGTCTGAATGTCTGTCAGTATCTTTACCAAAAATGGAGGAGAGGAGGGAGGGGAGATGACATACTGGCACCATTGTTGTAGGCCTCAAGCAGCGCAAAGCAACTGCCAATGGCAAAGACGTAGGTATAAGCCTCGAGAACCATAGTGAAGGACTTGGTGTAACGAAGGAAGAGGCAAGAGTAGATTGCCTGGTTGTCTGATGGTAGACAGAAGAGAAAGGTTGGAAGTCGATGGTCGAGAAAGAGGGGAGGGGTTTGAGTTCGGGGGCTTTAAAGGAAAATCTGCCACAGTCTCAATGGCAAGGAAACGGGTGCAAAAAAGGTGTCTGTTGCCATGTTGGGAATAACCCATGCGAAAGGTACCTGCCGAGAAGAAACTAGACTACGCCATGTTTCCCCCCCACTGTAGGTCTCGAAGCTCTACTGTCTCTGGTGGCATTGCTTCGGTGATCCAATACAGAACATGGTGTCTACACCCGCATACGAGACGGCACTAGTACGGACAGACTAGGAATTAAGCATATTTCACCTATGAGCTTCTTTCCCCACCCCACGTGCGTGCACAACCTCACTCTCTGATTGGTTAGTCCGGAGGTGAGTCGAATACATACAGGGGGTTGACGCCACGGCGGGACAAGAAATCGCCAAGTCAGCGGCGTCCGATCTCCTCTTGAGCTGAGTTCTCGGCGGAGTGAAGCTCGCGTGCCCTCTTGACTACTGCAGAAAAATTTTAAACTTTTGATGAAGCTATTAGAGTTATTTTCAAGAACAAATGCATGCTTGATTCGTGATGGATAACACGTGCATGATCTTCGATCAACTCCCCTGTCCCATTCATCTCATCTCAACCCAACTGGGAACAAATTAGATGGATGTCCTCTACTCTACTGACCAGTGCACATGTGCCCGATATTATTTCCCTCAGCCGTTCCATACAAAATATCACCCGTTTCAACGCCTCCTTCTTCCTTCACAAAATCCCAAAAATTCACAAGACTCCACCGTTCGGTATCTCATCCTGGTTAGTCCACAATTCCAAATCTAGACTTTGCTCCCGTTAGATCGTTTCCAAGGGTGGTTTCTTTTCTCCCCGCGTCAGCGTGTGAAACGGCCACATGGGGAAATGGAGCTATTTTACTGGCCCATCGACCCCAGACACTAAAACCTCCAACTGGGAAGATCTCGACCGACGATTTTTTATCGGACGGTTCCGAATTAAGTTGCGCATGTCATTGCGCGTTGATTGACTGCATTGAAAAAGCAACTGTCGTGTCGCTATACCTTGTTTGTAAACCGAGTTGACGATCTCGGTGTCTGGAAAGAGCTCCAACATCCAATAATTAAGCTTAGAAAAAGAAAAGCTGATCAAGCTATTGGATGATCATCCCTCAAGGCATCACCATGAACTCACATCTAGACTTTCTCTTGCCACAGTCTGATAACCATCGCCAAGCGCCAAGAATACCAAGATGGATCGTGCCGAAGAATCCGTCAAGAACGCCTTCCCCGTCAGCTGTCTTGGCTGTGGCTGCACCCACGGGGGTCCTGGATTGGATGCAGGAGCCTTTGCTGTTAATTGATCATGTTCCTTATCCAATAGAACCTTGAAATGAAGCTTGTTTTACCTAGCGGCGTGTCCGTGGGGTTCAATCAGTGTCCACCTTTGGGTCATGCAGGTGTCAAGAAGCATTCTTCTGTTTGGTGGTTCCGTTAGATTGGGAGACCACCCTTGTTAAATTGCTTGTCAGCTTGTGACTGTGGTGCGACCAGTCACAGCTTTGTGGATGTCGCCGCATCGTGAAGATCAATATGCTAGAGCATCGTGATGGCATAGCTGTGTTTGGGTCTCGGTGGTCAACTATCGCCACAAGAAAATCATCGACATACGATGAATTACAAAGGGCTGTCATGATGTCGCGATGATCGTTTTGCCTGCCGGTCTGTGGCGTTGAGGCAAACTTCAAATTCAAGTTCAAGTCGTAACGGTTGATCCATCGTCATTTAATTGTCCATGTCTTGAAAAAGCACATGTTAAAACATCACCGTCGAGAAATTACCCTACAGTAAAATTCTTGAAGCTATGCGCATGCCGGATCCGGACTAGTACCCTCTTATCAGTCGATCACGATAAGCTTTTCCATTCCATGAGTTGGCTGGGGAAGTGCACGCCTTGCGGATCTGTTATCGCCAAAACCTAAAGTTATTGATGAACGGATTGAACATCGGCTTTATGCACGCTCAACGAATGAAGCTTGTCTTATTGTGGAGTAACCTTCATGTAGAACACGGGGATTATCTACTGCCTGGATAGTACTCTCAACAGGCTATTAGAATAGCGAGGGATACCTGACACTTTAAACAATTGTCATTTGCTATCATGCCGTTCTCTAGCCCTAACTGGTTAACTAATTACACCAGAAACTCCTTGATAGCAGCCACAACCTCATCAGGCGCCTGCTCAGGAATATAATGCCCCGACTCAACACTACGTCCCTTAACTTCAACTCCCTCATCCGCAACATCCTTCCACTCCTGCACGGCATCAAAACATTTCTCAATAACACCATGCTTTCCCCAAAGCACAAGCAAAGGACTCTTGATCTTCCGTCCGCTCTCTAAATCCTTTTTCGCCTCATCCAAATCCAACGTCGCACTTGCTCGGTAATCATTACACATAGCATGCACGGTATCATAATCTGCCAGAGATTTCGCATAGATCTCGAAACATTCAGGTTCGAAGATTGAGATTCCGTCGCCTTGGCGTCCGCCCATAAACATCTCTGCTAATTCGCGAGGCTTTGCTGTGATGAGCATCTCGGGCATTGGCGATGCTTGAATGAGGAAGAACCAGTGGAAGTAAGCTTTCGCAAAGTCGAGATCTGTCTTGGAGTACATTGCCAGTGTGGGACAAATATCCAACAGAATCAGCTTTCGAATACGGTCTGGATAATCGACGGCAAGTTTGTGGGCTACTCTCGCACCACGGTCGTGAGCGCAGACGAAGAATGAGTCTGTATAACCCAGAGCGTCCATTACATCGATGCAATCGCGCGCCATTGCGCTTTTGGCATATGATGCGACATCAGCTGGTTTGGAGGACTGTCCATAGCCACGGATGTCAATTAAGACGACATTATATTTGTCAATGACTTGAGGGACGACGCGATGCCAGATATGCAGGGTTTGGGGGAAGCCGTGGATGAGAAGGAGGGCTGGTTTGGAGGTGTCATTGTTGGAGCTGAGGCCGTTGATGATGACGTTTTGATCAGACTTTGTCTTGATCTGGAAGGGTTGAAGGTTGTCGAACATGTTGGATGGTAAGTTCAGTATTGTTGATAAAGTATGTGTGAGAATATGGGCTTAAGCTGGATGAATGATGGGTTATATATCACGAGCGCCCTTTGTTAGACAAGTTGTCTGAGTAATATGTTTGCATGGTGTTGCTCTGTGGAGAGCGACTATGCCGTCATTGTCTTAGGCAAACCAGTCGCAGTAACCTCGGTCTTTTCCTGTGCCGACGAGATTGCGACCCAAGCAATCCACGGTCAAGCAAACACGGCCATCACGAACGATGCTCAAGGTTGTTGTATGGTCTATTCTAGTCGTTTGACTAACATGAAGAATACATGCGGCGCAAAACGATGTGTTACCGTCGGCTCGTGCGACGAAATGCTAGCGGACATTTCTTTGTCCGCCGTACCAATTGAGAAAGTGGGGCTGCGTCGGGCGTGGAATGTCCGCTTCTCCTCACTGATCCGATATCGTGAGTCTCAGATGTCATTTATATGAACACAATCTCACCTGTTAATCCCATCAATCTCATCACTCACTTTCCATCTTACCATTACTCACACATTCAAAAATGTCCAAACCTCTCAAAATCGCCGTCATCCCAGGCGACGGCATTGGCAAAGAAGTCATGCCCTACGGCGTCAGGTGCCTTCAAGCCGCAGCCCAAAAACACAACATCGCCCTATCCTTCCAAGAATTCGACTTTGCTAGCTGTGACTACTACGAAAAGCACGGCAAGATGATGCCAGATGACTGGAAAGACCTTCTCAAACCTTTTGACGCTATTTACTTTGGCGCAGTCGGCATGCCTGACCAAGTCCCAGATAACGTCTCTCTCTGGGGCAGTCTTCTCAAGTTCCGTCGCGAGTTTGATCAGTATATCAATCTCAGACCATGTCGCTTACTACCTGGTATTCCTTCGCCGCTGGCGGGAAGGAAGCCGGGTGAGATTGATTTTTGGATTGTGAGGGAGAATACCGAGGGGGAGTATTCTAGCGTTGGAGGTATTATGTTTGAGGGTACGGAACGAGAGACTGTTATTCAGGATACGGTCATGACGCGTGTGGGAGTCGATCGTGTTCTGCGATATGCATTTGACCTTGCGCAGAGTCGACCGAGGAAGAAGTTGACCAGTGCTACGAAGAGCAATGGCATCAGCATCACTATGCCATGGTGGGATACCCGCGTTGCAGAAATGAGCAAGAACTACAGCGACGTGGCAGTCGAAAAGTATCACATCGACATCCTAACAGCACACTTCGTCCAACGACCGCAAATCTTCGACGTGGTCGTAGGCTCCAACCTCTTCGGCGACATCCTCTCAGACTTGGGTCCCGCCTGCACCGGAACAATCGGTATTGCGCCCTCAGCAAACATCAACCCAACGGCTAGCTTTCCGAGCTTATTTGAGCCGGTGCATGGAAGTGCGCCTGATATTTACGGCAAGGGGATTGCGAATCCCGTGGGAATGATTTGGGCTGGACAGATGATGTTGGAGCATTTTGGGTACAAGGAAGCGGCGGATGGGATGATGGGGGCTATTGAACGGGTGCTTGGACGGGCGGAGAGTGATGTTATGACGGCCGATGTTGGAGGTAAGGGGAGTACGAAGACTTTGGGTGAGGCTATTGAGAAGGAGATCTTGGCATAGATTATCAAACGCGGAATGTTTAGCAAATTGGTAGTGATCAAGAGTATCATATAACGTTATCCCATTCTGAAAGTTGGCTTCTGTACTTGACGGCCCCTTCGACCATCCGAAACGGCTTTTGAATCTCGCCGATCCGGCTTTTGTCTCTTAAATGGAATAATTCCCGGCGCCAAGAAGCATTGGTGCTGGAAACTGAAAGAAGCTACGCAGGTACCAACCAAGACCCCACGCACTCCACAGCAGTGAAGCTCAGACACAACTTACAAACACATCAATCAGAAGAAAGATCTTTCAGTTTGCATGATATATCAGGTATTAGTATATTCAGTAGAGAACATTGTGAGCCAATCTGTTGGGTTAGTTCACCGATGCCAAGATCCATGAACGCGGAATGTTATCAAGATCGCCACTCCACAAACGCTACTGTGACACGATGGGTCCGGAATCTTCACAGACCCCGAAGAAATCCACTATATTTGCATTACTAATTGACATTGCCGTGGCAATGAGGTCATGTATAATGCGACATTGGAGGGTATATAGATGGACTTGATGCCTATATATGAGGGCTGTCTACCCGGAAAGAGCGCTCAATCAACTGATCTTATACTCAGAAGGCTCAGTAAAAAGCATACCCATCATGAAGGAAGCACTCGTCAATAAAGATGTATCAGTTGAGATTGTCGACTCTCCAATCCCCAAGCCGGGACCCGGTCAACTTCTCATCAAGGTCGTCGTCGCAGGTACGTCTTGAAATCTCAACTCAATGGCCTTTACTAACAAATCCAGGCACAAACCCCAAAGATTGGAAACTCCCAGTCTACATGGACAAAGATGGCAACACAGGCGATGACATAGCCGGCACAGTCGAAGCCATTGGCGAAAACGTAGTTGGCTTCCATAAAGGCGACCGTGTAGCCGCCTTCCACGAAATGACCACTGCCCACGGCGCCTTTGCAGAGTATGCCATCGCTCACTACTATACTACCTTCCATATCCCCGAGGCTGTCTCTTTTGAAGAGGCTGCCACTATCCCTCTTGCAGCCTACACTTCTGTGTGTGCATTGTTCCAGGAGCTTCAGATTCCGGAACCTTGGTCGCCGCTTGCTAAGACGGAGGAGAAGAGGCCTTTGCTTGTTTATGGTGCTAGCACTGCTACTGGTGCTTTTGCGATTAAACTTGCTGCAGCGGCGAATGTTCATCCTATTATTGCTGTTGGAAGTCAACGGAGTGAATTTGTCAAGCCTTTCCTTGATGAGAAGAAGGGTGATGTGTTAGTTGACTATACTGTTCACGATACAGAGGATAAGCTCGTCGCCGCTATCCGAGACGCTATCGCAAAGACCGGCACACGTTGCTTCAAAGCATTCGACAGTGTCTCCGAAGACTCCACCGTGCGAACCGTTACAAAAGCCATCGCTGGACCACCCGATGCATCCGGCCGCAAGCCAAGAATGACAAACATCCTCATGAAAGAAAACGTCGAAGGTGCCGATCCTAGCGTTGAAGTCGTCTGGTCCATGGTCGGACAAGTGCACAAGGAGGGTGAGAAGGATAAGATGCTAGGTCTCACCTGGGCAGCTGCATTCTCACGAGGATTGCGCGAGGGTTGGTTTACGCCTCATCCGTATACCGTTGGCAAGAAGGGACTGGAGGGGCTTGAGGAGGGGTTGAAGGGGTTGAGAGATGGAAGTATCAAGGCGCAGAAGTTTTTGACTGTTGTGGGTGAGACGCCTGGTGCTGGTGCTCAGAATGGATCTATTTAAGAGTTTCTAATTCTATGTTCTTTTTTATCTTCATATACCTTTCTAACGACGCGTTTTATGGTGTCTAGTGCGTAGTTTGTGAAGTTTGCTTCGGACGTTGTGAGGACGGTTTGGACTTGGGAGGGCGTCCACATGAGGTTTGTAGAGGTTGAGAAGGGAGAAGTCTGAAAGGTCAGCTGGATTGTTTATAAGAAGCGTGTGAGAACTTACTGCTGGGTTGTAATCGGGATTGATACCATTTGGCAGAAGTGGACAATAAATGACATAGACCTCATGCCCATCCTGCCTCGTACCCCGAAAGACTCTCGCATACTGGTCGAGATACCGAGCTTCAATATCTGAACCACCATTCGAGTCTATCTCAAGGTTGTTTCGGGGTTTGTGGAAGATTGCAGTCTCCTCTTGAAGCTCAAAGTCAAAGTCTGCAGCCCAATGGTGCAAGCGCTGCACGGCTGCTCCAGTCTGTACGTCCGACGACGAATCAAAGGAGATAAAAACATCGACGCCTCGTTCTGGTCTTGCAAAAACGTGGTTAGGGAGGTTGTTTGCCATGCCGCAGTCCATTAGTCTTGTACGTCCTTGGGCTTCCCATGGTGGAAGATGTGCTGAAGAAGCTTCTGTCACAGAACTGGGGATCTGAGCTCCCGTGTCATTGGCGTGAGGTCGATGCTTGGAGTGCTCAGAAGTATGTTCCTTCGCCATAAGTGGTTTCTCAAGTCCATAGAAAGGATTCGGATCATGCCCTGCTCGAATTGGATTTCCCCACAACCCTTCCAGCTGTTTCGATTGCAGGAGTTTGTTGAACATGCCAAACAGGCGCGCCATTATCGTATCCTTGGGTATCGATACCAGAAGAGCTTTGATACATTCCGTTAAAGGTCCTGCGGGCGCGCTAGTACATTGTCCGAGCAGAAGTGAGAAGGATTGTTCCGGACGACGGTCAACTGAGTGTCCAGACACAAAGGTGCGGCCCCATGACCAAGATGGCACATAACGGTTGAGATCCGGACTGCCAATTTCCAGCGGCGAGATCTCGAAGTACTGGAAGAGCTTCTTCGGCCGACTCCCGGACACTGCTTTCGAGGCAGCCTTATCTTGGTCTGTAGTGCCATCCTCAACATCCCTCGCCTTTCTCGCAAGACTTTTCCTTTCATAAGAATATTTCGGAACTCTCCTAACAGCAGCAAGAATCGGCATAGGCTCCCTCCCTTCCGCAATCCCACTCCTCTCCCAAATCTTCGACCACTGAAACATAGCTCTTCCCAGCCTGCCCTTCCCCTCCCTTGACAAAAGCATATACGTTGCCGTGAGCGTAGAATACAAATCCATAACACTCAACCCAATGATACTTTTCTGCGCTTTGCTAACCAACGGTCCGATCAGAAAATAAACACCCTTCTTACTTCGCGCAACTTTGTTAAGAGCGTATATACTCATCGGATGCGCTGTTTCACTCGCAACAGTTAAGTAATGATCGATCAGTTTTGTTATGTCGTTTCGAGCGATGGTGTAGTATCCTGCCAACGTCCAGCAACTACCGCTCACACCAGCCGTCCAGGTAATGCAATCCCACAAGCCCGCCTTTTTAGCAGCGCGTATAAAGCCTGCGAAGCCGTACATGACTCTATACCCGCCGCCGGAACCACCGAGGGAAATGAGCGGGACATCTCTCGGATCGACTTTTTCGTCTGGTGGAAGGTTGAGGAAGTTGTGGAGAGATTGTGATGAGATGCGGAGTTTGCGGGCATCGATGAATTTCTGTTCTTCGGTGTGTAGAGATGAACTTTGACGGACTTTTGCATCCCAATTAAGTTCGGGGTATGTCCTGATGTCGGATTCATCGCGATTGAGCAGCTTCTTAACAGAAGACAAATCCTCTGCTCTGGCATACCATCGCTGCAAGATACGCGTCGCTTTCTCCGACAACGAAACTTTTTGCTCAGTATCACTGCGTTGAATCTCGTGTGCACTTAGTTTCGAAGTCAGGGCCCTCCCGTTGCGAAAACGCGTTGACGTTGTCTCATTGGTTGTCGTTTTCTGGAACCGCGATGAGACAGGCGTTGCTTGGACGAGGGAGACCAATGCGCAGAGACAGTATGTTTTTGCGTAAAGATAAGCTGGTGATTTACGAATTGAGGTTAAAATGACCATTTTGGTCGTATTCTATGAGATTTGGGCATAATTGGGGGGTTTGGTGATGAGCTGAAGTAAACAGCGCGTAGGATGTGGTTGCGTCATTGATGACTTATCCAATTGAGAAGCCAAAGTTGAGAGGCGAAAGAGCCACGTGGGCTAAGGCGTGTTGCATCTTATCTCTGAACCTGTTGGATTATCAAGTGGCTACAATAATATCCCTCAAGCACCAAACCTCCTTTCTAACCTTTGCATCATTCAACGGACTCTACTCGCGGTCCTCGGCGCTGGACTCACGAGAAGAGCATGACGCCCAATGGAACTTACCCTACGACCGCGACAGGAGAGAAGAGACAGGAATTAAGCAGGGCTCTGGGAACATAGTGTTCAAATTGGATTGACTTTTCAACAATAAGAGCCACGCCCGGTTAGCTCAATCGGTAGAGCGTGAGACTCTTACGAGTACGCGATCTCAAGGTTGCGGGTTCGACCCCCGCATCGGGCTGTTCCTATATAACGATTTCTAACATCGTGGCATTCTTTTTTTGCATTTTGTTAATCACCGCACCATTCTTGTTGCGTACCCCCGACAACAATGTCTGTCTTTCTAGAGAACATGTAAAAAGGTAAAGGAAAGCAAAACTTGCTAATACTAACATTTTCAGCTAGTGTAATCTATAACATCAAAACAAAAAGAGAGGTTCTGCCCGGGCTCGAACCGGGGACCTTCTCGGTGTTAACGAGATGTCATGACCAACTAGACCACAGTACCAAGCTGCTTGTTGTACTGTGTATCATCCAAATAGCCTTCATAGACCGATCAGTGAATTCAGCAACCTTCTGTAATAGCTATGATTCTCTTCGCTGTCTTCTCCTTCTTGGATGTCCTGTTCTTCTGACGTCGTTGCATTATGGCTGTTTGCTACTCGCCAAGTTATGCAAATCTGCTTCCTCACCAACCTTGAAACCCTTCTCATCCACAGCTGAAGCCTTCTTCTGTGCTCCCATGATTCCTGATCCAGGTTTGTTGAGGATGTCATCCACTCTATGAGATGTTCCTTTGCTATTCGCTGCGTCGATAACTTCTCCTAGGTTGGCATCTACAACTCTTCCGATCGTGTCTTTCGTCTCGTCGATGATGTTTCTGAGCAAAGTCAGTCCAGTTCATTCTGAATGAGAACGGAACAACAGAAGGGAGGACCTACTGTGCTTGACCATGTTGATTCGAGTCCAGTGGGGTTTGCTCTAAGGTCTGGGAGTGACCACCGGGCGCGGGATCGTTGGGTGCTGTTCCAGACATATTTGGGATGTTGTATATAAGATACTCAGATTATTGATGAGATATGTAATAAGGGTACAGAGATGTCAACGCTTGAGATGAAGCTCAGCTGTTTTGTACTGTACTTCTTGATCGTCATACATCATCATCATCTCCACGTCATACATTAAGTCATACTTAGCCAAGCAAATGCACATTTTATCTGATGTCAATTACCGCAATGTCTATCTAATATAAATGGAATCAAGAGGTTGGTTTGTCGTCAGATGAGGATAATCTGCTCGTCTCATCGCGTCGTGATCAATTGGACCCTGGACCCTGAATTGAGACCCTGATGTTCTTCCAACGCATTGATGCGCTCGGGTTCAAGGCGGTCAGATCAAATAAGCACTGACCAGATCAATTCAATTCAATTCGTTCCTCTGTTGTCTTGACAAAAACATCAAAAAACAAAACACCATTCGATATTTCGGAGCATTCTTTCCCAAAAAGGCTAGCTAATTCCGCGTCTGAAGAAGCTATCGATTTCAACGCCAGCCACATCCTGGATCAAACATCCCATTCAAGCAAAGCTTCAATCAGACAATTCTTGGTAACATTTCTGATTCGCTACAGCATCAGTCTTTAATTATGGAGTCTTACCTGTTGGCGGCCAGACTCTTCTTCTCACGATCACGATTGCATGTGAGGCAGCCAAGGGTCCAGACCTTTGTACAGCGCATTATTGACCCTGCCAAGATGATAGTGCGACACTATTGAGGGAGGACCTGGGGCACTAACCCACTGCAAAAGCTTGACCGACACAGACGTAAAGTACGGAGACTGGGGATTGTTTGAAAGGGATGAGTTGTAAATAATGTCGCCGCTGACTATGTACAGATCCTGGCTTTACAGAAATGACAGGATTTGTCCAAAGCCCGATCTCTGAAGCCCAAGATGTCACTGCATCTCAGTACTAAGCAAGGGCTAGGGGATTAACAGACAACCCCAGAAGCAAAACCCCGAAGCGGGCCCAATATTCATGCGACCGGACGCAGCTGAATTTCTAGCTTCATTCAAGCGAAATCTTTATCTCGTCCGCCTCGCTCGCTTAGTGGTATTTCGGGCACTCCGATGACACTAAAGGGAATAAGTCAGCGTACATCAGACCATGGCCGCAGGGTGTCAGAAGAATTGACCGCTAAAAGCATAAGAGACGAAATAAATCAGTCATCTTATGACGGCTTAGGCTAGCATCTAGGCTACTTTAATTCTGTAGCCTAAGACTTAGGGGACATTTCTTCTGTTACCCACCTAGCATGGCTGACTTAACGAGAGGTGGCTGCGCGATGATGCGCTGAGGCTCTGCATGCAGCTATTCCCGAAATGACTGTATTCCGTAGGGCTAGCCAGCTCACGACACCATATCCGACACATTGGGTCAGAATGCAAGCTGGACATTTGAATGCAGTTTAGCGAAATGCCTGACCGTTCTATTTTGAAACATTGTGGTTGTTGCTTTCGTTTGTTTGGTAGAATTACTCTCGCTTGTTATTCCCCTCGGCGATCTTATTTACATCCTTGCATTTGTAGCGTTTCTTTTGTTGTTTATATACTAGCGAGCCATCCCTTGGGATTTACTGCTGACGATCTTGCCTTCTTTCTGACATCTTTTCTTTATAATCTTGGGTACTGGAGTTATTGGTACATCTTTACAAAAATGACTGTCACGACGTGTACGAAAGTGTTGGGAAAACAGCAATGTTTTGCTGACTACCCAAAAGCACAACAAGGGTTGGTGGTGAATATCAAGATTCAACGCGGCATGTGTTGACATGTGGTAGACCAGAGACGACGATAAAACCAAGGAAGCTCGATAATCCAGTCCTGAGAGGTCGGGTGTTAGTTATTGTTGCATTTTTGTAAGACTGCCCCCTCCCATACAACAGAGTAATCTAACCGAACAGTATCAACTGCATACGATTCATCCGCGAAATAGTCTGGCACAACGCTGGTTTCGCCTCACTACGAAACATCCGCGACTCTCTAGAAGTCTACGAAGCACGATACGATCCAGCAGTGATCCCACTACCAAGTACATCCACACAAGCCGACATTGAAAGTCAACAAACGATCACACCTCCAGAATCTGTTATCGAAGAGGCCCTCCCCGAAGCACCATATTACTCTGTCGCCGATTACCGAAAACTATATCTCTCAGGGAAAGCTACACCTACAGATGTCGCTAATGCTTTATTGCCGCTTATCCGACGGGATCTCAATGGGAAACAATCAACAGCTTGGATTAGTACGAGAGTTGACCTTGTGTTGAAAGCAGCGGAAGAATCAACTATCCGGTACCGCGAAGGAAGACCGATCGGACCTCTTGATGGTGTACCTGCTGCTATCAAAGATGATTTTGATATGGATGGTTATGAAATGACGATGGGTTCGAAGAATAATTATACTGGTAAGGGCGTCAGCACGGGGTCTATCACGAATTGGTCTGCCCGTATGCTCCAGGATGCAGGTGTGATTATGCTGGGGAAGCTAAATATGCATGAATTCGGAATGGGTATGTCAGCCAACTACTAATCGGGGTCCACGCATGCTGACGTTACAAAGATACCACAGGCAACAATCCCATCCACGGCACACCGCTAAATCCCTTTAACCCGAAATACTACACCGGCGGAAGTTCATCAGGCGCTGCCTACGCAGTCGCAGCAGGCTTAATCCCCATAGCCCTAGCCGGCGACGCAGGAGGCAGTATTCGTATCCCAGCATCTTATTGCTCCGTCTTCGGTCTCAAACCAACCCACGGACGTCTCTCATCTTTCCCAACACCCAACCCAGCGCCAACATGCTGTGTTCAAGGTCCTATGGCGGCGGATATGTACTCTCTTTCTACAGTGTACGATATCATTGCTGATCCGCATCCGACATCGCGCTTTCCTAAGATTTATAGGGAGCCGTCGCCGGGGAGGAAGATACTTGGGATTTATGAACCTTGGTTCGATCTTGCGGCCCCGGGTGTGCAGGCTATTACAAAAAGAATGATCAGCAGACTTTGCACCGAGTTTAGCTACGAGATCGTGCCTATCAGCATACCGTTTACAGAAGAGGGACAAATCGCTCACGCGATGACTGTTCTGGCAGATGCAGCTTCACTCCTCCCAGAATCATCAAACACAACAGCCGCAAACAAACTCCTCCTCGCAATGGGCCGCACAACACCAGCAGGAGACTACGTCCTAGCTCAAAAGCTCCGAAACTTATTAATGCAGCATCTCGCGCATTTATGGCAAATGCATCCTGGTATGATGATAATCACACCAACAACAGCCTGCCCGGGCGCCCCGATAAAAGGCGGCGCAAGTGAACTCAAATATGGATTGAGTAATGGGGATTTGACGATCGAGAGCATGACGTATGTTTGGCTGGCCAATTTCTGCGGTATGCCTTCTTTGTCAGTCCCTGCGGGATATGTTGTTTCTGAAGGACAGGAACGGGTGGGTGAAGAGGCTGATGAGAGTACTGTTGGAAAGGTTCCTGTGGGATTGATGGTTACTGGGGAATGGTGTACTGAGAAGGCCCTGTTGGAATTTGGCGTGGAGGCTGAGGCTGTTTTGGGTGAGAAACGGTGTAGACCACCTGTTTGGGAGGATATTATTGAGCAAGCTAAGAAAGTTGCTGAGAGTAATGAGAAATGATAATGCTTGGCTCTCTTTTGTTGGAGTTGGGGAAATACCCAGGAAAATAGCACAGAGAGAACAGCGCAGTCTAATGATCAAGAAATGTAACATCACAGAAAGAGAATATATGGCGTCAATTTGTAGTTTATTCATCCTAATTAAGACTATCCTGCCAACCAAGTCCAGATCATATTAATGTGGCTGTCTTTTATCATCCCTCTATACAAATCCCAATCCATTAAACGCTCATCTTATCTAGAACCTTCTAACAACCGCCCTTCGTCCAGGATATGTCGGCGCGACTGTCGAGTTTGTAACGCCGCCGTTGGGTAGAAGGACGGGGATGTCCTTGGCGCTTGGGGGATGCTTCAATGCTTCTTCGATGGGCATCTCGCCGCCGTGTTCTTCCGTGACGGTGTGCTCGGGTTTCGATGGGGTTGGGTGCTCCATCATTTTGGGTACATGTTCTGGGGCTGCTTGTTCTGCTGGAGCTTCGACGACTGGGTGCTCAGCTGCTGGGACTTCAGCAACGGGATGTTCGGTTGCCACTGGTTCAGCGGCTGGGTGTTCCGCGGGGGGTGCTTCGGCAGCAGGGTGTTCGGGTGAAGCGGGTGTCTCGACTGGGTGCTCCGCAGGAGGCGCTTCAGCGGCGGGATGTTCCGCAGGTGGTGCCTCAACGACTGGGTGCTCGGAAGCTGCAGGTGCTTCCGCGATAGCCGTCTCATGAGCGGGTTGCATTGGTGTGATGGCTGTTGTGATGGTAGCTGGCTCATGGCCCTCGCTGATGACCACGACGGGGTGTTCAGCGGGTTGTTCAACGACGTGCTCAGGAGGGGTTTCAACGACAGGGTGCTCAGCAGGTGGCGCGACATGGGTAGGTGCTGGCGCGGCATGCGCAGGAGCTTGCTCGGTGACTGTTTCAATGACAGTCACATGAACTGGCTTCTCAACTTCGACGGTATGAACCAGTTCCTCAGTGACGGTGTGGACGACCTGGACTGGCACCTCGACTGGCTTCTCAACGATTTGAGTGTGCACGACGGGGACCTCAACGGTGTGTTGAACAGGAACTTCAACGACTTGAGTGACGGGGACCTCGACTGGCCTCTCGACAGGAACTTCAACGACGGAAGTGTGAACCACCGTCACAGGTTGCTCGACAGTCTGATGAATAGTCTCAACAACAGTGACAGGCTTCTCGACAGGTACTTCGTGGACGGAAGTCTCGATGACTGTGACGGGTCTGTCAACCTCCACAACGGCAGTGTGGACGAGAGTAACGGGCTGCTCGATGGTTTGGTGAACGACTGAAGTCTCAGTAACCTTGACCTCCTTCTCAACCTCGACGACTGAAGTGTGGACCAATGTCACGGGTTGTTCGATGGTCTGGTGGACGGTCTCGACAACAGTAACAGGCTTCTCAACCTCCACCTCTTGAATAGACGTGTGAATAAGTGTAACAGGCTGTTCAATAGTCTGGTGGACAACTGAGGTTTCGGTAACCTTGACTTCCTTCTCAACCTCGACAACAGAAGTATGAACCACCGTCACAGGCTGTTCGATAGTCTGATGAACCGTCTCGACAACAGTTACTGGTTTCTCGACTTCCACCGTTTGGTGCACCGTTTCAATCACGGTAACAGGCTTCTCGACTTCGACGTGCACAATGGATGTGACGGGAACCTCAACATGCTCTGTCACAGGAACCTCGACGTGCTCTGTAATAGTAGCATGCTGCACTTCGGTGACGACTTGATGTTCTGTCACGGTGACATGGACAGTCTCGTGGACCGTCTCAGCGGGGAGGTGTACTGTCTCGGTGACAGGTTCGCAAACAGCTTCAGCGGGTGGTGGGTTTGGGTTTCGGCGCCAAAAGGGTGGCGAGGCGGTCGCGAGGCCAGCCAGGGTCGACACGGAAAGGAGTGTTGCTGAACGCATCGTGACGTAGGAAGAAGCTGATTAGGGAATGTGAATAAACTTGCGATACCAGCTCGCGCGGACAGACAAAAAAAAAAGAATGAAAGATTAATTAACGACTGTAATTAAAGAATAGAAAATGTTGATACACACACCAGGCGGATAAAGAGAAAGAGAGAAAGGGAAAGAGGCTAAAGAGGAGGGATAAGAAGAGGTTTATTCTTTCCACTTTGGGGTCATGATGTTTTGTTGCATGGGCCCTCTTGGTGAAGTGTTTTGACTATGAGACGTGGCTGCCGTTCGGCAAGTGTAATCCGTGCAGTGTTTCTGCTGTGTCGTATAGCCAACATGGTACGATGGCGAATTCATCCAGTCTCATCCCAGCTTTTGCGCAGGCATTGTGTACTGATGACGACCAGCTCGGAAAGTGCTCGTGCCGTCATGAAGAGTTCGAGGCCCCAAGGGGTTCAGACAGATGTGTTTGGAGGAGGTTCTTGGCGATTGGGATCTCAAAGCGTAGAACCCCTGCCTGAATCCCAGGCAAAGAGATGAAACCCCTGTTCATAGCACCTTATCTTACCTTATCGCACCTTTAAGCTTATGATCGTTAACATTAACCTATGAAACTCGACACCCCCGCATCGGCTTGGCGAACCCCTGGCCGCAGCGGAAGCCTTTGGTCCCGGCCATGGCGACCCGTTTCCATGTTTCAGCCTTTTTTTTTCTTGGGGAAAATAAATACCTGATATATGAGAGGTTCTCCTCCCGTTCTTTTCACCAGTGTTTGGGAACAACTGTCAGAGTTTCAGAGCTGGAACTGTAATGAGAGCCTCCCGCCAAGCTCAGCTTTTTAAGTGTGTGGGATGGACGGGACAGGTTTGAGATTGATTAAGATTAAATACGGGCTCGGACGCGCCTTGTTTTTTTCTTTTTTCTGTGGTTGAGCCACACTTGCGATGGCTTCATTGAAGCCCGACGGACATTATCGGCGCGACAACCAGGAAGACCCCAATTGAGCACACGGCAAGTAAGCACGCGTCAACGTAGTAAGAGGCAACCCATCTTGCCTGGACCTAGAAGGTTACGTAATTCGCAAGGTCTACTCCAAGTAAGGACGAATTGCACTGCCGTTATCACGTAGTATTATAACTTAATTGCCAAGATGAATATTCATGCGCGACCAAGCTGTATCTTATCGCGAGTCTGTAAGAACTGGGGTCGTGGAGTTGGAGAAAAAGATGAAACAACCCCACTGTAAAGTTTTCGTCAGCAGGAATTGGCCAATTAGATGCTTTGGCATGAAAAGGGTCTTGAGATCATCGGTTTCGATAGGGTAGGTTCACCTTGCGAATAGGTATTCTGTGATTGAGTCTGGTAATGATGATCGAATGGGTATGTAGAGAGATGTATGGTAAGAAGAGAATTAATATATTTGTTTAACTCTATTGAAATGTATCGTAAAGTAGTCTTTGGTGACTGTCGTAAAGATCCAAGTCAATTAACTTGAATGACACAATGTCTAAACTGGTACGAGGTGGACGTATTTTTTCCAAACCCAAGATGCATCTCTTCAATGCCCCGGCAGTATACTACCCGCACCTCCTTCATGTTTTCTAGCTTTTATGCTTGAGAAATGACGTAAACACTTCTTTCTTAGGGCAAACAAGTACGAATTGAAGTATCGCAAGATGGAGGTGCGGGTAACGAAGTGCCGGGGCAATAAGGAGATCGGGGGTTGTCTCCACTGTGCTATCTTATCACTCATCTTATCGATAAGATAGGCGATAAGATACTACCGATAAGCGTAATACCTTTACTGTGCTGCAAACTGTCGCATAAGTAGTTCAAGTATCCCGATTGCTATTGACAATAACCCCTGCATAAGACTCCGTACGTAAGTCCCCGCAAAGAGGACCAATTTCATTGACAACACAACATCATGAAATCAGCTATTACATTGGTGAAGATTGGACTGATGAGTACCCGTGTTAAGCTCGGAAACTTTCAAAGAGCGCAACAACGCCATTGATGACATCCGTGTGGCACTGATGACACTCCATGTCTCGGACGGTCCGAACCAACCAGGACTTTGAGGACGCGTGTAACCAACACACCTGGCGAGGTGGCTCGACGGCTTGCTCCATTGGGACCTGTTGGGACGTTTGTTGCTAAATGGTATTATCGGGGAAGTGACTGGAAAAATGTCCTTACCTTGTCCGCAACAGCCTGAAGCATCTGTGCGACATCCGCATCCAGCGTGCACCTGCACGCGCTTGACAAGACTCCTTTCGGAGATTTCTCCAAATGTTACCCGGTTATAAAAGTGGTAGGCGATAATCTGGCGCGTTATGAGGAAGGCCGCATCCTAGGACTTGACTAGACCAAAGTCACCTTTGGGACGGTCTGCTCATGGGTCTTTGCTTTGTGCTACGCAGTTGAAAGGACGTTCTTATCAACTCCAACATCCTTGTCGTCCAGGTTGGCCTTTGCTTGGGCTAATCCTTCTACCCATTTGATACTACTCGGGGTCTGCTAGTGACACATCTGGTGATAAGATGCCCGGCAATGCTTACTTAATAAAACGACACTTTTGATCACACAATGTGTGAGATACAAGACACGGGAACTTGATTAACTATTTGGAGCGCTCTAGGGAAACTTGCATTAGGACGTGTCCAAGTTAAAGAACAATGATGAGCATGATGGAATCGGGCCTCACCGTGTCGCGCATCTTGATTTTCTTCGGGGAAGTCGTCTCTACGGTCCATCTGCCTTTGGGGGATGAATTAGACGATGTGAGATATCCCCTCGTTGAATCTTGACGCATTGAGACGAAGATGTCTAAGACGCTGAAGTTCTAGGCCGTTCTTTACAGGACTTCTCTTCTTTTCAAATGATCTACTCTATTTCCGTATGCCAAGAAATGGATACCTACTTGCATTCCAGATCACTACCATACCTGATGGAATCCAATGCATGAGCTATAATGATTCATCAAGTCCCAGCGTGTCTTACTGACCCTCAACTCATTTGTTCGCTTTGAGGCGCAACCGGGCAAAGAAGAGTATCTGTGAAGACTTTATTAGTCCCTCCTACAACCTTCATTTGCCTTCGAAACACATGTTCAGGTTAATTGTTAGATCTTGCTCAAAAGGACAAAAAGTAAGTTATGCTCGTGCAGCTCTCTCCTTGAAATTTACCTTCCAACTTATAACTTACCATTCCAAAGCATCATGTTAAGGTCCTCATATTTAAAATAAGACAAGGTAGCTATTTATCTATCGAGTTTAGTTTATTAATCGATTATTATTATTACCGAGCCATGTGTATACTCAAAAGGGAATAGGATAAGGTACAGTAATATTTAACCTTACCGCAAACTTATCGATAACTCAGTACCATCGGAACTAAACGATCAGTGATTACGAAGTGCATATACTGGTCCATACGCCTTTGACGATCTGCATCCTAAAAAAGCTTAGCCATCGAAATAGCATTTGCATGACTCGAGCTCGAGGAAGATAGTGTAGCTCTCACCATACCGTTCTTTCAAACCATAACCCCCACTCTGGATTTAAATGGGCGAAAAAGTAACACACGTAGGTACAATGATACAGTGGAGATGGGTCTCTACTTGTACCTCATTATGGTGACAATGAATCATATTCTTTATTGTTGTAGATGATGGTAGCGGAACGTGCCGAGTGAATCGAGAAGTTGCGGTCCAATTACGCGTCGCGTGGCTGACCATAGTTCGACCACTAGTCAACGCCATACGCCCCTAGATCAAAGCGTAATGTCAGGGCAGTTTTCCAAGGGGCAAAGGATCTCGCAAGTCCCGCTGCTTCTTATCTCCCTTTTTATTTCCCCATTTTCATCCACTTTCCTCCACTCTCAATTCGACAACTGAACCAGCATATCATCATCAAAACGTCAACCACAGACATACCCGCATGATCTTCCAGTCCTCTTCCAGTCTGTTTCCTTTTGTCTATTTCCTTTAATTGCTTTTACATGACCGACACACCCGTATTCCCTGGTTGGTGAGACCTGCAGCGACGATCAGCCTCTCTGATGCCACAATCTAAGGACTACGGCAGAACAATTGTTGCGCAAGCTTTGTCACTCCTTATTCTTTCGGGCATCTTCCTGGGCCTTCGCTTGTATTGCAAGGTCATTCGCAGACGAGGCTTCTGGTGGGATGATCATGTCCTGATTGCGTCATGGGTGAGTTTCCAGCCTTTCCACTGCTGCTCTTTATCTATACCCACCAAGCTTGTGATATCGGGCTTACACAACTAGGTTTCTTTTGTCATCTCGCAGGCTCTGATGATATTCGAAGTCCAACTTGGTTTTGGTAAGGATATCACAGAGGTTGATCCTGCTCACGTACCGACGATTGCCCTTACTGGGACGATTTATGGTCTCTTCGCCGTGTTAACTGCATCATGGAGCAAAACATCATTTGCTCTGACCCTCATACGGCTGGTAGATGGCTGGATGAATTGGTTTCTGTGGTTCCTAATTGTCTCCATGAACATTATTATGAACCTGGTGATTGTATTTTCTTTTATCAAATGCACCCCTGCCGAGAAGGTCTGGCGGTCAAACCTTCCAGGAAACTGTTGGAATCCGCTGGTAGCAACATATTACAACATCTTCGCAGGAGGTGAGTCCAGGCTCCCTTCTAGATTCAGGTTTACTAATTCTGAGAGCAGCCTACTCTGGAGCAGTTGATCTTGCGTTGTGTATTCTTGCGTGGATGATTATCTGGAAACTCTCGATGCGAAAACGTGAGAAAGTGGGAGTTGGAATTGCCTTGACTTTTGGTATATTGTCAGTCCTGCAGCACCAAGATTCATGTTTCAACTACTGACGATGTGTTAGTGCCGCCGCTGCAGCTGCAGCTAAGTGTTATGGTATGCTCGGGCTTAGCAGTAAGAACCGCACTTGTGAGTTTCGTCCACCCCACAACCCGTGCCGAATATTGACCTCGTTCTCATAGATGCTCGGGTGAACATTGTAATATGGAGTAATGTTGAGTGTGCCGTTACCATCATGGCTGCATCGATACCCGTTATGCGCATATTAGTGTTGAGTGTTTGGCACCGTGGCCCTGAACAAATTTCGAATCAACCGCTACGCGACCTTCGGATAATTAGCACTCGGGACAAGAGGACATCCGAGAGAGACATGCCGCCATCCAATGATCGAGAAACCGTATTGGTTGATTCAAAGCAACATCATGACGCTACCTTCTTTCTTCGGGTTGAATCGGATGGACGGAGTACTGAGGGTGCCTATGGAATCGAAAGGGTAATAACGAGGGAGGAGAGATGGTAATGATGGAGGGCTGAAGGCTTGGGGGCTAAAATGGAAGTTACATGCTGGTCTGAAATAGACTCTCAGTTTCAACATTGAGCAAGTATGTTATACGATGTAGCGATGTATCGTGAGTTGGGCTGATAACTGGCCTTTGCATTGGGGGCCGTGAATATTTGTCTAATCACGTTCAAGGTCTCCAATTATCTGAATAAACTAGTCACGGTCCCTGATGCCCCCGGCCTATCATAGCGGAAAGAGCTGCACATACCAAGCCTCGGCACACGGGATAGAGCGGGCTGCAAGCCTTAATGTTCCGTTGCATGCATGGCCCCAATACTGAGAGGGGGGTACAGCTGAACTAATAAAAATAACTATTAATTGAAACCCCTCGCTCTGGACAGATGAGGAACTGGAATACGTAGAACAAGTATGCATTATCTAGTTACATTGGATGCTAGGCAGATGGAAACAAAGTATTAAGGTGGGTTTGAGCCTACAGACTGGTACCTTATCACGTCCTGAGGGCGGTGAGAATACTCGTATATTTATGCGCTGATTGCCGCAGGATGTACGTTCTTTAGTCTACTGCCTGTTGTGTTTGATGGTGCAATCCAGTAACGAGGATGGTATCTGTGTGTTTGAGATTCTGTAATTGGCAGCTATAGCGTTGAAATGGCCTAGCAGCACGGATGAATAAAAGGATAAGGTCACACGTCATAAGCAGCAAATATATGTTGTTACCAACGGTTTTTGATGTCGCAGCTACAGAGCTAGCTAATCGGTCCATAAACTTGTGTCGAAGGTTAAATCCAAACCAGATCGAGACCCAAGTGCTTCTATTCTGTCTCGACATTCCTGAGACCACCCACACCCAGAAGCCGATTGAGGCAAGCAGATACTCTTCAAGGATGTTGCATTGGAAAGAGCACCACTTTCAAACTCCCGTTCCAAGGCTAAGACTATTGGTCTATCCCGGTTCTCTGGCTCCTCGTCACTCAGTAGTTCACGGGTCAGAGTTAAATGTTGAAGGGTGCCTGGAAGCGCAGGGCCAAGCTCCTTATCTGTGGAAAGAGTAGCCGACCCAATCAGAAATGCCCATGGAACATGCAATGTCTCCAGCCTACTCATTCTTGAAAGCTGTGTCAAGGAATCTTGGAATGTGACTTCTGGATCCTCATACTCGCCCTGTGATAATGCAGGTGAAACCCAAGCTGTGATCCGCAGCTCTTCAAGCGTATCGCTAACTTTAAGGAAAGCGTTTGTCATGGTGTCAAGCAGAATAGTCTCCCCGCTAACTTGTTCGTCAAGATCGGGGCGATAGAACCAGTTATACCGCAACGACTTGAGTCTTTTGGTCACAGACAAGATTGGGGCAAGGTGACATTCTCGTAACCTGTAGATGTCCAACGATGTTAAGAAAGCTGGGTTGGGAGGCAAGGGACCTGGCCAGGTAAACTGCACCGGGTTATCGATTGAGACGGAGAGATTCCGGATGTTTGGTAGGTAAAATGTTGAAAGGGCTTCTGCAGTGTTTTCCGGATCGAGGTTCGGTGAATTTGCGACTGTCGATGCAATTGACACGTCCCTCAGTGACTGAAGATTCGGAAACGATCCGTCCTCAGTTGAAGGACAGAGAGATAACTGAAACACGGCTTCCAATGTTGGCGTCTCTTGAGACCAATTGGTGGAGACAGAAAATCTGGAGAGACCTGGGAGAAGACACAGAAGGAGAGCCATCATACCGTCAGCCCATTTCCTTTGGACCTTTCTGATTGTGTACAGGTTGCGGCTCTCCGGGACGTTCAAGTACGCGTACGCATCTGAGTAAAGAACTTTGTTGATCCAGATATCTGCACTCTTCTGCGAGACGCCCGTTCTCTTGATAACCGTAACAAGGCGATCAAGAGGAAGCGCAGGAACAAGGGGTGGCTCCGGTGTTTCACCCGGTTCTGGAGGGTTGTCATAATCAATGTAGCCGTCACCAGTGAGTTCCAGGCTTCGGACGTGGCCGCAGAGCTCTGGACTTTCGAGTAGGGTTCGAAGAAAACAAAGTGATCGTACGATGGGGGCGTGGTATCGTCGGACCCATGATATTTGGACCGTGGAAAAAATGAGAGGTTGGGCAACATTGCACGTGGACCGACTCGCAATGCAAAGATTAGCCAGGTCAGCCTGTGGAAGGAATCCAGCAATCTTGAGCTGAACCTCTCGAGGGCAGTCGAGGAGCGAAGGATGCTTCATCTTTTGGTGTGGTGCGATGGGAGTAAAGATGCAAGAGTGAGATTCATCAATGCTTTTAAGAGGGGCAAAGACATCCATAGTTGACCCATTTTTACAGTGATCGACAGCGTTATATTGGCGGGCGCTAGGGCTTGAAACATGTCCCCTGAGATGATCCAAGCGCTAAGTACCAACGAGAGTAAAAACCAAGAGTCATTGTATGCTATTCGTTGTCCCAGATAATCCTGTTCTTGCTACACATTTGTATTTGACCTTTTCTCTGCAAACCTCCTGCAATCTTCTTCAAGTTATATGTCTCCGTGTCTTGATCGTCACCGATGTAAGCCACATCTTGATCTGAGACCAGTAGATTACAACCCCAGAATGTCTGGGATGATGTTAGCCAGTCATCTGGTTGGTGGTCCAGAAACATGTCCCACTCACCTTACTGTCCTCGCCGTTTCTCAAGATTCCACAGGCAGGGATAATTATGTAACCGTTTCCTTGTTTAAGAACCGTAGTAACACGCGCTTTGGGAGCCAGATCAGGAATCGGCCTGTCGTTTGTCATATAATATTGATGAAATGCATTGACCTCGCCACACTTCGCCCGATTCTTGTGATAACTCCTGGGGTTTTGATGCGTTTCGGGATTAGCAATGACAATATCCCTCCATAGAGTACTGCAACGATCCAAAGCAAGACGAACAGGACTATCAGGCCACTCGTTGATGAATCCACTTCTGCCTTTTTGTGAGGAGGAGAGGATGATCTTGTTATCGAAAGCGAAGATAGTCATGACAGAAGGAAGCATGGCCCGGTCAGCTACAAACGGGCCGTATTGCTTCTTATCCGCTTCCATCTCCTTATGTGCATTTTGAGCAATCAACCTCAATTGGCCATCTGTGATGGACGATACTGGGTCCTTGAACTCAAGATATGAGCTGTAGACCCATCTGTGTGCTGCTTCATCCGGATCGTTCGATTGAGTGGCAAGCCCATAGTCTAACCGAACCCCAAGTGCTCCCTTTGCAGGGTGTTTAACGTCTAGGTTGGCAGCGTGTAGACTGTACACAAAGATGGACAAAAGCAAAAGTGCAGAGGCACGAAAAGGGCTGAATGAGAAGATCATCATAAAGGGACAACTGAAGGGGAAACCGATTTTGTCTATCTACATTAACAACAGACGGAGGACATCACACAACTAAATATAAGTTTGAAGCTGGGAGAACACGGTGAAATGGTCAGGAGGACTGTTGCCAACCTCTGCTCGTCAGTTGGAGCTCAATTTACGCCGAGGAGACGGCCATAACCCTGCTGCAGATGGTACGGGTAGGTCGAGATCATCGGTGTGAAGATCACGCCATTGTAGTCACCCAAGATTAAAGGGTGAGAATTCTTCAACAGGATCAACTGCCGAGAACCCATGATGTCTGCTGTTGGTTGTTGGTTGTTGGTTCTCGTGTACAGCCTCATTGCCAGTTCGGTTACAAGTTGAGTAGGCGCTGTGATTACTGCATGGAAACTCAATCACACAACAACCAATCACGGCTCATTGCGAAGTGGGTGTTTATACGAGCTTTTGCTAGAACCAACAACCACAACTAAAACATATGGGCAGACCCCCGGTAAGGCGACAACAAGACTAGAGCTTACTGGTCATTGCAACAGCGCTAAGAAGCGATGAAACATAGTTGTTGGTTCGACTTACCATTTTATCTTCCGGCCTGTTCCACAGTGGGACAGTGCACGATGATCGTTGTAAACTCTCCTGATGAAGGATGATTCGCAGAATTAATCACTCATCTGTTGGTTCTGTACCTGGTTAACCTGAATATGCATTCCAACATCAGTATGCTCAGATCATCGAATAGTCGCAAATTTAATCACCCGTGTTGGTTCCATACCCGGTCGACCTCAATATACATGCCACCCGTATCCACCGGCGTGCTTCGCCTCCCGGCTTCTCGGCCTGACTAGAACATATTTTCGTAACAACACCATGCAGGATTAGTGGAAGGATCAAGTTTCGAGTTCCAACCTTTTATAACGGCGCGTAAAGCGTGAATTAGAAAGATAGTGGAAACGTAAGCCTTTCGCTTAACCCTGCAATGTAGATCTCATCGTTTTCATTAGCCCGAGTACAATGCGTTGGATGAAAGATATTATATGTTTGAAGAAACTGCCCATCCCTAAGCAATATTCTAGCCTTTGGCATGGAAGGAGCCTTGGCAATGAATCGACTATCTTACCTCTTGGCTCTCTTCATGGCCTCTGGCCATGTAGTAGCTGCCCCTTCTTTACAGCAGTTTGGGTCTATGCCTATGAGCAACCTCTTTTCCAGAGCCACGAACGACTACTTCAATCCTGATGACTTGACATTTATCAAGAAACTGGCTGCTGTGGGTGACTCCTACTCAGCTGGTATAGGAGCTGGAGATGGTCTACAGGGCGAGGGTGGTAAGTTCTGTTAACTAACTTCTAACAATCGATATGGTCTAAATGCTTTTAGATGAGAACTGCCGGCGTTACGACCATTCCTACCCTTACCTTATCAACCATGACGAAAGGCTTGGTGATGCTTCGAAGCGAAAGTTCCAGTTCAAATCTTGTTCTGGCGCAGTCATCAAGAATGTCATCGAAGATCAACTGCCTGACATTGACTCTGGCCAACAGGTCATACTTCTTTCTGCTGGTAAGTGAGACATCGTTCCCCAGGTAGTTCGTTAACAGTGCTTAACATAGCACTCTAGGAGGCAATGACGCTGAACTTGTCAATATTCTCAACCAATGTGTCTTCCAATGGTTCGCGTTGAACGAGCAGCACTCAACTGTTGGTAAGGTCGCTGAGATGAAAGGCGAACCATGGGCCAAAGGATGGGATTGGGATGCCTCATCGCGCGGATGCCTTGGCCAACTCAAGGTTTCCAAGGACATTATTAACAGTAATGAGTTCTCGCAAAGACTGGACTCTGTCATCCAAGCAGCCAAGAAGAAGCTCGCCTCTGAGTAAGTACAACACCATGCTCTGACACACACATTGCTCACATCTCAATCTACAGCGGCATGATTTATTACACGGGGTAAGACTTTTTTTCCATGGACGAACTACTTCGCCAATAACTAATTGAACTGTAGATATGCCAAATTCTTCAGCACAGACTATGGGTCGGCATGCGACAAGGTGTCGTGGTCGACATGGATCTTTGTAAGTCATTCATGAGTATTCCCAACCGACGTACTCACATTCTACATCTAGAAATCATACAACATATGGCAACCTGCAGCGCGCCTTGAAGAGTTGCGACGAAGGGAGATGAACCGATTGGTAGATCTTATGAATGAAAAGATAGTAAGCAATCCCATTTAATCGAACTGAATTCAAAGGCTAACAATTCGACAGGAACTTGCCGTGAAGAATGCTGGCGATAACGTTATGTTCATCAACTATGACGAATATGTCGGCCACTTCAAAGGGCGGTATTGTGAAAATGGTATTGACGAAGCTTCAACCGAGAGCAACACAAGGTGAGATTTACAACCACAATTCACTAGCCAATCGGCTGCTAATGTTGCATAGACCGGAGTTGATGTTTTATGAGTTGGACACTTTCGATCCATGGGGATCCAATCCCTGGAAGCGAAGTACTGTCGAACACAAGAACGGTTCGTTCTCTGGCTACATGAACATGTTTGCGCGAGCGACCGAGTTTGTGGCCCCAGACGTTAAGTTCAGAGAGCAACAAAAGATCCAAGCTACATCGGAGTTAATGCCTCTGAAGGCTGCAGCAGAAGGGGCAACTGAGGATGTGCCAAACTTGTTGCCTGACGGGTAAGTGAAGCACCAGAAACTGGGCTGTTGCGACAGATACTTATGCCATTTTTGTTTAGTTACGGACGTGTCTTTCACCCTCAGATCCTGCTGCACGAGCTCATTGCGAACCTTGTACTGTTCCATGTCTCCAACCGACAAAGAGAACAGCACAAGCTGCAGCCCGAGCCACTACTCGATACCTCTGTGGCTTCTTGCTCGATCAATCCATCTGAAGGAAAAGCAGTTCTGAAATACAAGAAGGTTGACCCAGGGAAGGTAGTGAAAGAAGGCACCAAGCTGCGTATCCTTCCAGTTGGTGACTCCATCACAGTCGGGTACCTGAGCGATAGGAAGGGAGGCGATGGAAACGGATATCGCGGTCAACTGAAGAAGGACTTATCTGGTAAGCGAAAGATGCATATTATTGCTCGCGACAGAATCATGCTAAAGATGCCTCGCAGGAGACAAGGTTGTATTTGCTGGAACAGAGTCTTCAGGTTCCATGAGCGGCGGCTACTATGTGAGTTACAACTCGCACCCATTGCACCCATCTAACTCGTGTTCAGGCTGCATGGTCTGGCAAGACAATCCAGTACATAAGTGACCACGTAGGACCGTCACTCAAACAACGCCCCAACATCATTCTTCTCGCGGCCGGAACGAACGATATGAACCCAAACCACGGTATCTCGAAAGAAGGCAATGACCCAAAGGGAGCGGCCGACAGACTGGGGAAGCTTATCGACAAGATGATCAAGGCATGTCCAGATGCAACTATTTTGGTTGCAATGATCATTGATACTTGCGATAAACGACAATCACCCGCGACGAAAGAATATCAGAAACTGATCCCCGGAGTTGTCAAGTCACGACGCGACGACGGCCAGCATGTCCTGGCTGTTGATTTCACAACTTTCAAGACCAGCGATCTTCAAGACTGCATACATCCTACCAACGATGGATACAAGCTCATGGGCGATTATTGGTATAGCTTCATCCATCAAATTCCCAGCAGTTGGATCAAGAAGCCCATTGGGCCTGACCCAAACAACGACTCTGATGATACAAACGGTGGTATCGACAAGAACATTCCGGCGCCGGACTGGGGCAAAAGCCCTATCCAAGTCACATCGAAGAAGACTGTCGCAGACGCCGCTAAGTATGCCACGGGCGGCAACAAGAAACAGGTCACATGCAATGGAAATCCGTGGTATAGAGCCACAGGCAAGATTGCCCAGGGAGGAGTTGGTAAGAATGGAGACTGGAAATACCACAAGAACTGGGTAGCCAAGGGGCAAGTTGCTGAAGGCCTTGGTTTGGATAATCGTTATGTCAGACTGCACGATATGAACGGTGATGGCAAAGCCGGTACGTCTATTGGGAGCGAAGCGAGAGGGTGACTAATGGACTAACTGTTTCTTCAGATTACGTTTGGATCCATCCCAAAACTGGCGAGATTACATGTTGGCTCAACAATCTTCCTAAACCTTGGTCCAAAGCTGGCACCAACAACGGCATCATCGGCAGTGGTGTAGGCCCCGCAAAGACCATCTATCTAGCAGTAAGTCTCTACAGTATGCATAATCTGGTCAACGCTAACTCTTATTACAGGACATGAACGGTGATGGAGTAAGTTGCAAACTGATAAAACAAGGCCAGCACTAACATGCAAACTAGCTGGATGATTACCTCGTGGTAGACCCTAGCAAGGGCTCCGTTCGCGTGTGGTGGAACTTTGGCCCTGACAAAAGCTGGGACAACGGATGGAAATTCGTGCCTGGTGGTGAGATCGCTTCAGGCGTACCACATGCTAACCTCGAAACACTACGATTCCCAGATATTAATGGCGACGGAAGGGCTGATTATGTTTACATCGGTGAGGGCGGCTCGTTGAAGCATCACCTCAACACAGGCTCACCTGGTGGACGAGACGTGCTGTTCCATGCTATGGGTGGAATCGCTACGGGTGCTGTTCGTGATATTTCCAAACTGGTGCTTGCTGATGTAAGTCTACAAGTCTGATGACCTTGAGTATACACTGACCTTCTCGAAACAGATGAACGGAGATGGCCGCGATGGTAAACTTCTTCCAAATTTGCAGTTTTGACCCAACTAACGCATTGTAGACTACCTCATCTGGGATGACGATGGTGGTTTAACAGGGTTTCTCAACCAGCCTACGAACAAGGAGGGAGTCCCCTTCTTTGTCAATCAGGGCCCTGCCAAGACAATCGCCGACGGGATCAAGAAGAAGCCAAGCAATATTAGGTTGGCAGACATGGACGGTGACGGAAAGGATGACTATGTGTACATCGGTGAGCATGGTGCCCTGTCGGTATGGTACAACCGGGGCTCCACGGACGATTCCATGGCTATTGATGGCCTTCGCTTTGCAGACATTGATGGCGACGGGGTGAGTTGTTTATCAGACTTTACTAGCAACTTTGTACTAATGGAGCTGTAGGTGGATGATTACGTTTGGCTGGACCCCAAGTCTGGAGCTGCAACGATTTAGTAAGTCGCTTCAGTATTCTTCCATGACATGGTTCTAACAACTTTTAGTCTTAATGCTGGGGTCGACGATGCAGATTCCCTGGGGTGGTCATGGAAACCGTTGAACGGCGGCAAAGCCATCTCAATCGGCGAAGTGCCTGCAAGCCAGGTAGTGTTCGGCGACATTAACGGGTATGGGATACTCAACATTACGCTTCTGGTACTATCGCTAACTTTGACTAGTGATGGCTTGGACGACTACCTAGATCTGGATGCCAAAACGGGCAAACTCAAAGCCTATCTCAACCTCGGAAAAGAGGGAGACTGGAAGTTCAAACCCAGCGAAACCATCGCATCCGGTCTTGGACCTGGGAAGCGAGTGCGTATTGCCGATATCGACGGCGATGGCCGTGATGATTACATATTCCTCAAGAACAACGGTGGTACCACCATCTACCGTAACATCTACGCACCTGAGTATTCAGGCGATAAGTACGCGCCGATGCCAGATGCAGATGCATCCGGTATCAACCAGTCCCCAGACGAGATCGATTTTGTTGACCTGAACGGCGATGGCAAAGCTGATTACGTCTGGACTAGTCGGCTTGACGGACGGGTCAAGGTATGGTACAACAACTACCCCAACAAACCGACATGGAAAGAAGCAGGGGAAATTGCCGGAGGTGTTGGAACGTCTGGCACCAACGTCCGATATGCCAAGCTTCAATCAACCGGTCGCCATGACTATGTTGCCGTCGATCCTGGAACAGGAGCGATCGGTGCGTGGCTCAACGGCTGTGGTGACCCTAATACTTCCAAGAAGAAGCACAGGGTCGTATTCACCAAGGCTCCCGACGGCAAATGGATCGTCAAGCAGAGGCCTGTCGGTGCAGCTGTACCTTCTGAATACTGCGGGTTTGAAAACGCCTACAAGGGCCATGAAACGCTATTAAGTGAGCCTGACGACGCAAAGTTTCCATTTACTTTTACTACTATGAAGAGCCTGTATGACCACTCGTGCTTCTACTTGGGGGGTTCTTATAGAGTGGGTAAGTTGGTTTGTGATGGGGTTGGTGGGATTACGTGTTATAGGGAGAAGGATGTGGGTGAACTTCACGATTGTAAGTTTTGGAAGTATAAGTCTTCACTTTACTGCGAGTGGTGATCCTACATAAACTCGCTTTAGAACTATATAACATGGATGATGAAGACCGAAAGTCCTATAAAAGTATGCGCCGCCCCACATAATGCTGTCCCCGATGCTGTCTTGAGCCTTTTCTACAATCTTGCGCCGGCTATATTCCTGCACTTCTTGACCCGTACCAATGTAACCTATATCTTGGTATGAGACGAATAGATTACAACGCCACTATTCGACCGACGCTTACCTGGATGGCAGCGTCTTAAACGCAAGGGCAAAATATATATCGAGTAGGGAATATATTTCCAGTGGCGCTGGCATGCCTTATGAGCCGTTAACTCTGGCACAGAATGGTCCTGCAATTATCGGCTATGTGACGTCCAGTATTTGATGAATAGTGAAATAACGTAGGTTTATGACTGCCTATGTTCCGATACAGAACAAACACATATTTAACGAAGTGTCTGCAGTGTGTTCGTCGTCGAAAACTGCTTCTTAACAGACAGTCGATTCAAGGAGAAGTGCCACAGAAGTCCGCTGTTGTATCGTGCTCAGTCTTTCATATAATTTCGGTCAGTCCGCATGAGTACTCTCAATGCCGTGCAGAGCCAAATATCAGTTGGATAACATTCGTGACAGGTCCCCGAGGTTCATATGCGACAATGCGGGGAAAGTAAGATGTCCAATAATCGAGCGTTGAGGAGTTAAGTAATCAAAGTTAGGCAGCAACCAAATGATTTAAGGCTCTGGCGATCATTCCATACGGTACAAGACACAGCCCCTCACTTCTGTGAGCAGAAGGTCAACGAAAATAGGAGAGCGAGTCTATTATCAAAAAGTTACTACGTGGGTAGCGATGCGCCTGCTACACTACAATGATAAAGGTGATATCCACCTAACTAAGGACTATTTTGGCGACGATATTCCATCCTATGCAATACTTTCGCATACGTGGGGCGACGAGGAGGTCACATTCCGAGACCTCATGGAAGGCAAGGGCGACAAGAAGAAAGGATACGATAAAATTCTGTTCTGCGGAAAACAAGCCTTGAACGATGGCTTACAATACTTCTGGGTCGACACATGTTGCATCGATAAGTCGAGCAGCGCCGAGCTACAAGAAGCTATCAATTGCATGTATCGATGGTACATGAAAGCAGATAAATGTTATGTTTATCTCGCCGACGTTCCAAGACCGAATATTAACACAGATAACCAATTCAGCAGATGGCAGTGGATGCCAGCTTTTCGGGACAGTCGCTGGTTCACCCGCGGCTGGACTCTCCAAGAGCTCATTGCTCCTGTATCCGTTGAATTCTTTTCTAAAGAGGGCACAAAACTGGGAAATAAGAAATCTCTGGAGGATGTTATTCGTGAAGTGACAGGACTTCCTTCCCGTGCGCTCCGAGGTAGCCCCCTGTCTAGCTTTAGCATTCAACAACGGCTGTCTTGGATTGAAAACCGGAATACCACGAGACCTGAGGACAAGGCGTATTCACTCCTTGGTATTTTCGATGTTCATATACCTCTGCTGTACGGGGAAGGGGAACAAAAGGCATTTGGGCGACTCCAAGAAGAGATCGACAAAGGCTCCAGGAGCGAGCAGCCGACGCTTTCCACTTACCAACCTAGGTGTTTCAAATGTTTGTACCTTTTCTCCCCTAAGAAGGAGAAGTTGAATAGACTGACTAACTACCATCAGGTGGTGAGCTCGGACATTATGCCGATGATGTTCACTGCTTCAAATGTCAGTTTCTCATAAGTCTCTATCTTAGGATTACTTACTCAGGGGAATGTAGGCGGCGAATATGGACATTTTGCCAACGACCTCCATTGTTTCCGTTGTCAGTTCCCCTTTCCCCTATAACCCGATGATAGTCAATGTTGAATTGATTGGAACAGGCAAACAATTCGGACACTACGCAGACGACCCTCATTGTTATGATTGTCAGTTTTAATGCCCCTAACATCTCCGAGAATCTGTCATCTAACTGCTCAGGTGGGGAATATGGTCATTTTGCGAAGGACTGTACGCGTTGGTGAAGATCGACCAGTGGGTAAGCATAAACCGGAGGACACGGCAGTAGAACTCTACCGGAGAGTTTCGATTGACCTGGGGTATTAAACCTTAGGAGTAGAAAGGCGCCGGAGGATGTAATTCATATGCAAGACCGTACCGACCTGTCCTTTAGCTCATTCGTCAAATCCCGTCGCGTTATGAGCCACCACATTCAGCTCTAAGAGTCTACATACTACAGTGAACGCAGCAGTAACACAAACTTAAGGAAGAGCTCAGAAGAATAAGACTGAGCCCAAAGAGCGCAGCAGGAAGATCATCACTTTGAGGCTTTTTGACTGAGCGCTTTCCAACATCCCATTTCCCTAGCTTGGTATAGAGTCAAAAGTGCCGCTGCTGAAATACTTCTCTTGTATCGTAAGCTACACTATAAATATAAGTATCTTGGTTTCTATTGGTTAAGGCTCGTAAAGAGATCCAATCATTGATATGAAATAAACTTCCCCGGGCTGTAGTGACTATGACGTAGCATAATATGACGCCCTCGACCTCTGGTTAATAAAAGACCTTAACGCCGTTCAATTCTTCTTTACGATAACGTAAATTTACATTCATCTACAGCAATGGATTCCATCACTTCAACCCAGCCAAGTCCTTTCCTAGGCAAAGTGGTAGAAATTTGCATCGTCACCCCCAATATCCAAAAAACAATCCAGTCCCTAACAAACCTTGGTCTCCCCCCCTTCAAAGTCTTCTCCTTCAACGCCCAAACCGTAACCAACCGCACCTTCCGCGGCTCATCCTCCGACTTCGAACTATTAGTCGCGTTCGCAGATACGGGAGATATGGTGTGGGAACTCATGCAGCCTGTCTCTGGTCCCTCACTCATGAGGGAGTTTCTGGATAGACAGCCTGAGGGGGGAATTCATCATGTGGCGTTTGATTGCAATCATGTACCCCAGAAGCAGCGCAAAGAGGAATTTAGGAAGAGAGGGTATGAGGTTGTGCAGGAAGGGATGTGGCATGGGAAGAGGGGAACTTGTGAATTTGTGTTTTATGATACTGAGGGGGCTATTGGGACGTGTTTTGAGTCGTATACCTTTTCGGATGATTGGGAGGAGCCTGATGAGGCGGACTTATCGGCAATTGGAGGTCAATCGAATTAGATTGGCGAGAATTACATATATGGTCGCGTATTCATTTGATCTGAATGGTTTCTAGGCATTATCCATAGCGGGTCTGGTTAGGCATCATGGCTTACTGAGGGGCTATGCTGTTCACTGCCACAATCCTTCGAGATCGCTCTCAACGAACCATATAAAACTTGAAAACCTATCCCAACTCCCTTTCTATGTTATTTGTTATTGGAAGGTCTAGTCAGTCCTTGCCCAAGATGCGCACCTACACATACAGCCCGGTCTCAAAATCCGAGATCCGTCTCGTCACGTTCAAAATCACAGACCACCTCGAAGCAAGTATCAAAAACGTACAACTCAATCCAGAAGACCCTATAAAATACACAGCACTATCATACTGCTGGGGAAATGCAACGGATCGAGTCCAAATACCATGCGATGGAAAAACTCTCAGTATCACAACATCTCTTCACGAGGCGATACTTGCAATAAACAAGTTCAGTCCGGGCCAAGACTTGTGGATTGATCAGATTTGTATCAATCAGGAGGACTTGGCGGAGAAGTCTGAGCAGGTCTCTAAAATGAATCTTATCTACGATAGTAAGTTGCCTTCATATTGGTGGATTAAACTTACTCGTTATAGAAGCAGAAACTGTCCTCGCATGGCTAGGTCCCTCAGACAGTACCACGCAACTCGGTATGACCTTTGTCAAAAAAGTAGGCGAAGTAGCACTTCCAACAGCAACAAACTGGTTCCGCTGGGATGACTACGACGAAACCCACGAAGAAACCAAACTCGAGCGCCAAGAAGAATTGACTCTAGATCAGTCCCGCGATCTGGGCATTCCCTTCGACGACGAAGCTTCCTGGTCCGCATTCACCAATTTCTTCAACCGTCCTTGGTTCCAGCGGATGTGGACAGTCCAAGAAATCATTCAAGCTCGTAAAGCACTGGTACTCTGTGGAGAGTTCAGTCTTGATTGGGAATATATCTCTGCTGCGGCGCGATGGTATTGTTTTAAAGCCAAGGGTTTGCACGAGGAACATCCTAGGGATGTAAACGGTGCGTGTCTTGTTACCCAGATGACTACCATTCCATGGCGCGCAAGATTGGGCAGTGAATATCGTCCTGAGCTGTTGGGTCAAAAGACTCGTCCGACGTGTAAATGGGCTTTGCGCGATCTTTTGGAGGCTTTACGACCGCGTCTTGCAACTGATCCGAGAGATAAAGTCTTTGCGCTGCTCGGAATCAGTGAGATTGGAATGGATGATACGAAAATGGCGGTTGATTATTCCAAATCTGTCAAGGATGTCTTCACGCAAGCGACTGACGCAATCATCAAAAACGATCCTTCGGACTTGAACGTTATTTGGTCTGCGAGACAGAGGAACGATTATGATGACTGGCCGAGTTGGGTTCCTGATTGGAGACTCAAGACAGGAACGGGATGTGCTTATGGAATTGGTGAACCGTTGAAGGGATCGCAGCCGGGGAGACATGTTTATATTCCCACGGAACCTGGGTCTTTGGCTGTGAGAGGAAAGATTGTTGGGAAAGTCACGTATGTGAACGAGTATCAACACTTTGGCGAACTCTTTACAAACAACCACCTGCGGGAAGTGTACAGCGCTTGCATGGAGCGTCTAACAACCTATCCAACAGATGAATCCGTCGAAACAGCCTTTGGGCTCACTCTAATCGGCGGTCTTCCCTTCCCATCAGGTCTCGAAAAGAAAAACACAACCATCGAAACATATTCAGCGACATACATGCAGTTCTACGATATTACGCAAATGCCCCAAACACCACCGGAAGCTAACGCAGCGCGCGAAAAAGCGCTCGAAGAAACATACAAAGTCGGATTGGACATGTCGTGGCTACAAGCTGTGCTAGCGACGTATTGTGAGAGAAGGTTTGTTGTTACTGATAGTGGATATATGGGATTGGCGCATCATGAGGTTTTGGAGGGGGATGTTATTGCTGTGGTGATGGGGATGCATTGGCCTGTTGTTTTGAGGGTGAGGGATGATGGCGGATATCGATTTGTTGGGTGAGTAAACTCTAAAATGTTGTGACGCGTGCTAACTTTTGCAGGGATGCGTATTGTCACGGTGTTATGAATGGAGAAGCGATGCAGGGGATTGTTGATGGGAGCGAGGAGGGACAAATATTCACGTTGAAATGAGATTGGTCGTCAAGGAAGTCTATAATCTATGTCTAATTTATTTTATTCATATCCTCCGTGACCAATTGCATTCGCATCCGATGCAAGCCTTTTATTTTGTCGTACCATTCGTCATCGCGTCTTTGCATCGTCCGTCATGCCATGTTGTGATGTACTATCGTGATATGTACCGTCCAGTCGCAGTATCTACTGGCGAGTGTTGATGGGAATCGAAGTTTCATTGGAATCTAACATCTATGCCTTAGCTCCTGTAATAATACAAATCTTAGTTTTTCACAGTTCCCCTAATCAGTCCTGGGTCGCTTGCGAGACTCAGACTCACCCTCAGCAGAAAAGTACTCCAAGCTGCCCTTGGGATCAGCCTTCATGGTCTTTCCACCCTCCTGCCATCCAGCAGGGCAAACCTCGCCGTACTCGTCAGTGAACTGGAAAGCCTTGACGAGACGGATGGTCTCCTCGACGTCGCGGCCGACGGGGAGATCGTTGACGGTGATCTGGCGGAGAACACCCTTGGGGTCGATGATGAAGAGGCCGCGGAGAGCGATGCCCTCGTCCTCGATCAGAACGCCGTAGGAGCGGGAGATCTTGGTGGACTTGTCGGCGATGAGGGGGAGCTCCAGATCGGGACCGAGACCGCCTTGCTTGCGGGGCTTCTCAACCCAGGCGAGATGGGTGAAGTGGGAGTCGGTGGAGACGCCGAGGACGGTGGTGTTGATCTCCTTGAAGCGGTCGAGGGCGTTGTTGTACTGGATGATTTCGGTAGGGCAGACAAAGGTGAAGTCCATGGGGTAGAAGAGAAGGACGACCCTGAACACGCAGTCAGTAAACAGATCAGGCCATCAAGGTTGTTTGTTGTTCTTACCATTGACCCTTAAAGTCAGAGAGCTTAATGTCACGGAACTCGCCTCCGGGGAAGAGGGTAGTGGCCGAGAACTCGGGAGCCTGGCGTTGAACGAAAGCTTGAGACATGTTGATGGTTGTTTGTGATGTGATGATTGAGAATTGAAAGAGGAGAAGGGAGAAAGGGAAAGGCTGCGATTAAGAATGGAAGGAAGAAAAAGCAAGGACCAGTGGAGCTGGAGCGTCAGGGGTCTTTGCTCTTTCCTGTGGAACGCGGTGGAAATTCATTTTTATCGTCTAGCGCGACAAGAGATAACGATAAGAGATAAGAGCTGTCGAGGATCCACTTGGTCGGTGTATCAGTGTGTACACCTGTCAATTGCACCGCTGTCAGTTACCTCTTTGAACATTTTAGGTAATTAGTGCAAGACACAATGCATAAAATGGCAGCTTCTGCTAGTCAGTCATTAATTCTGGACTGGCGGTGACGCAAATGTGGACTTTTCCGCCGCCATGTCATGTCATGTCAATGCCGCTTTCGCCGCCCACTAAAAAACACTCTTTGCAATCCACTAGAGCTAGGCAGGCACATCACTGAGAAAAACACGTGCTGAAATCCCTGATCCTTGTTCGGGACCTGAAATTGATTCCAAATTCATCTCCATTCCGGCTTCGGAGTCTTTCGGTTCGGAGCACCGAGCTATCCTCTACCACAATTGATTCCATCATATGATGCAATCCAAGATTGATAAGCATTCTCTGATTGATAACAGAATGTTAAGTCTAGTCGGATGTATCTAATGCACCCCATTCCCATTTTGAATCCCCCTTCTAGCCAATAAATCAGCCTCCCTGATTATCTCCGACATATCATCAAGTCCCAACTGCGGACTCAGAGCACAAATCCTCAACGCCACCTTGCCACGAACCTTTGTCGTCAAAACACCCGCCAAATTACTCGAAATCAGACTTTTCGAGATACCAGTGTTGATGATCTCTAATTCATCCTCGGATACTCCCTCGGGCGCGTAGCGAAATGTGATAACCCCAAGACTAGCAGAACTGACAATTTCCCAATTGTCAAGTTTGCGCAATTCCTCTTCTGCGCGCTCCGCAAGATCAAATCCGTGATCAATCATTTTTCCTAACCGTTCAACGCCAATGACGCGAAGCGTGAACCACAATTTCATAGCGCGCGAAGCAGGACGGGTGAGTTCCATGCTATAATTCCAGAAATTCGGAATATCCTCATCTTCAATCGCCGCGCCATCTCTCAGGTAATCACCCTCATTTGCAAAACTTCTCACAAGGTTCGTCTTATCTTTGACGAGCAATAGGCCGCAGCTGTAAGTTTGGAAAAGCCATTTATGCGCGTCCCAGGACATGCTGTCTGCGTATTTGAGGTCTTCGACCGTGGAATGACGTGTGGCGGATAGTGTGGCTGATGCACCGTATGCCCCATCGACGTGTAGCCAGAGGTTGTGTGTCTTGCAGATTTTGGAGATGCGTTCGAGGGGATCGATTGCGCCTGTGTTGGTTGTTCCGCAGGTACCGACTACCAGGAACGGAACAAGACCCGACTCCTTGTCCTGCTTTATCGTCTCCTCCAAAAGTGTCGCATCAAGTCGAAAGGACTCATCAGCTGGTAAGCGTCGAATTTGCTCTTTGTTGAATCCCAATAATCGCAATGCCTTTGCGACAGAGTAATGTGTCTGATCAGAAAGATACACAACACCTTTGTGAGTCTCTCCTTGCGGCACGAATCGATCCCTCGCAAGTACAATCCCCATCAAATTCGCCATACTCCCACCAGAAACACAAATCCCACCACTCCCCTCGGGAAATCCCACTTGTCTACCAAGCCACTCAATAAGCGTCTTCTCAATAACCACCGGGCCACTCGCTTGTAGCTTACTTGCACCCAACGCGTTGAAAGCGCTGGCCACGATATCACCAAGCCATGCAACGGGTGATGTAGGCGAGGGAATGAAGCCCATGAAGCGAGGATGGTTGACGCGCATGCGGTGGTCGAATGCGGTGAAGGCTTCATCGAGGACGTGCTCGATTGAGTGGGCTTCACCGGGGGTTCCTATTTTTTGGAGGTAGGGGACGTCTTTTGGTTGTGCGACTTTGATGATGGGGTCGTTTTTTACGTCTTGGGTTGTGTTGGCTAGACGCTGGATTATGGATTGGAGGGAGGATGTGACTGCTTCGAGGTCATCTTGATGGTTGAAAGAGTCCATGATGATTGCCGTGAAATTCTGATTGATGTTGATCCAAACATTATCGAAACAGGACAACCTTAATCTTTATATCTCATCTCCCTTCATAGTGTCTCAAAACCACCAATGATGTATGTCGCCAATAGTGTAACTGTAATTGCGATGGCACCCGCATTTGTGGAGAGTGAAACGACATGTCATCAGTACGCCTTTCGAACAAAATCAACCTTCTCAGCGTTGATAGGCTAGTCAACTGGGGCTTTTCTTGCATAGGGTGATAATGTCAGCGCGCCCTTGATGATTTTTACCAGATTAGGTAATTTTCGGAGAGTGTCGGTAATCCGAGATCCACAGTGAGATTGATGATAGGGATGTTGTTGGAGGATTGTCGATGGAAATGTTTGCGATGATGGACAAGGTGTGATTTGTAACAGTTGACACTTTTAGGTTACAGCCGTGGTGTCAATGGTAACGCTTTGTGAGATGTCGACAACCTTATGGGAATGTCGGTAGTTGTTGACGTTACCTAAAGGATATCTCAACACCACAGCAATGCTATACAAAAGACCGTATCTAAGCTTCTATCAATGGTGATCATTCGGTTCCCTGAGAATTTAAAATAAAAACCAAGTCGTTCTTAATGAAATCCTATAAAGGGTTAGGTATTTCCACCTTTTAGCGCGTCCACCAAAGAGTCCAGGGTAGCGACACCTGTTTACGAGTTTACGCTACCAAGTCGAAACTCAAACAATTCATGAAATTCAATGCTTTTCTCTAATCTATCAAATAACCCTTTACCCAACCATCTAACAAGACTCCGGCAAAATTTCCGTAATATTACTCTTCCCCAACAAATCAGTCGCATCCAAAACCTCCACCATCCTCCCCCTCGCCTCCGCATTCTCCTCACCAATACCCAGATGCTCCAATGTGACAGCAACAACACTCTCCATAAGTCTCTCCGCCAACTCCCCCGCGTAACCCTGTTCATAGAACGCCGGCGTCTCATTGACCTCCAACAACCACGCCGTTCCTTTTGTATCGACCAGATAATCAACTGCAAAGAGCTCGTAGCATTTATCTAATGGTGTGAATTTGTCGGCCATTGTTTGAGCGGCGGCGAGCAGGAGTTCGGAGGATATTTGGCAGGCTTGGTTGAAAATACTGGTTTTCCAATCCCCAGGTAGTAAAGAGTCGTCGATTTTCCAGAAATCGCGCATTGATTCTTTGCTTGTGAATTCTTCTTCGTCTTGAAGAGCAGTATTAGTCAAGGATGATTTCAAACTAGGATTCTTCCAGGGTGGTTCGTAGTCATCTAGCGCAAGAAGAGCTAGCATTTCGTTAAAGACGTGGACTTTTAGACGGCCGACAGAAAGAACGTAAGCGCGAACGTGCCATTTACGACCGTCGATGGGTGGAATGGAGACAATGTATTGCTGAGCGACGAATTCTCGTAAAAGTGCGGAGGGAATACGCTCGTTTTCGCCAATGGTGAGATTTTGGATCTTTTCGGCGTCGCTTGGTTCTTTAGTGGAGAGTTTGCCGGTTGCTGTGATGAGGGCGTCTAGGGAATTGAGACCCGGTGCTGAAAGGCTGGGATGAAAACCATCCGAGTCTGAATCGCTTTCGTCCTTGCCCTTAATGTCTTCGGCTTCCTCTTCTTCTTCCTCTTCGGAGATATCGGCGGCAAGTTCGAGATTATCGGCTAACTCATCAATAGTACTGAAAATCCGAATTCCGTGACCACAGTCGATCATAGCAGGTTTCAAAATCCACCAGTCTCTTTCAGAAGGATCTTTACTCTCGTTGTCCTCCAACGAGTAAAGTAACGTCAAGTCATCAGCCGCAGCCAACGCGTCCTCCACATACTCGCTATAATCCAGCGACAGCTGAATGGTAGCTGGACTGTGACCCTTGAGGATACTATCAGGTCGTTTCGTAACCCAGTAATCCACCACCTTGGCCATATGATCCTTTCGCGCAAGGGCATCGCTGTTGGGATACGCGTTGAGAAGACCGTACTTCGCCTTGTTCAGCAGAGCAAAGTGATGGTTCAATTCCCAGCCATTGAGAAGTTGAAAGACGGTTTCAGCATCTTCGGGGATTTGGTGAAAGTCATCATAGAAAATTGCATCTTTGACATGGCGCTTGATGCAAGTTTTGATATGCTCGTCAAGCCAAGGATTGGCGCTGTGAACGTAGACGTGCATTTTATCGAGCGATGAAGCCTTCTTCTGGAGGTAGTGAAGCCTGACGAGGAATAGATACACGGAAAAGTCTCAGTTCCATGTGATCAAAAGATTTCAGCTCTTCAGTAACAAAAGTCATCAAGTACGTAGAGGTCGATCTGTACCAGAACAAGAAAACGCGACAAGACAAGCCTTTTAAACCGCATATCAGGATCTTTTTTCGAAGGAAAAAAGAATCTTGTTTACTTGCCAAGAACAAAAGATCCACAGGGTAATTCATTTTATTCAAGCGCGATTGGATGTTTTGTTGACCAAACGTAAGTGATATCATGAAGTTCATGATATTTTCCAAAATGCATGATCAAAGGTCGTGCTCACCGTTTCTTGTCAGGGGTTTGAACCATGGACCCAGTTGTTGGATCGATGATCTAATCCATGTTATTTCCGCATTTTTCGTGCAGAGAAACGCGGTAGAAGGATTTTTCATGCGGTGACGTGAGTCGCGTATCATGTTGATGATTGCTTGGCAGGGCTGGGATGACAAGACTTCATCTAACGGAAACAGTGTTCTTTATTTAGGGTGGTTGGTTTCGAAACGAGCTTGAATCATGTCAGTTTGATGTAGAAAATGTATTCGCTTATTTTATATCATCTAATCGTATTTTCAGATCCATGAATCCGCCTCCGGACGCGCGACGCCTATCCCCAACCGAGCCTCATCTTCCAAGCCCCTAGGATACTGTCTTCTCAACGACGGACGAAAGTTATTAGACCCAAGACTCTTTGAAGGTCTGTGAATATGTAACAGTGCTGAATGGTACCCATCAAGTTCGTCACCCCGATCAATAACGGGCTTGCCAACCAATTGAATACTGTCCGTCTTGTTAAACGGCAATTTGCAATCATCTGAAACAGCAATGGTGGTATCGTCCGAGATTTGCGGACTGGGGATAGAGTTGATAGGTTCTGATGCTTGCCGTCGATTGCGTTTCGTGACTTGTCGTTTAAAACTCTGCATTGCGTCTTTTCGTAGAATTTGCGCGACATCATGGCGCTCTGGTAATTGCCCAAGCCAATTTTCAACCTTCTGCTGCACGGTATCTCGGATAACGTCTTTTGGTCGGATACTCTCGTTATAAGCCTTTTCTTGTTCGAATCGTCGTGCAAAGATGAATGATACTGATGACGTGTCGCTTTGTGTTGAATCTATGCATGTAGAACTTGGAAGGGCTGGTAATGGTGGTAATGGTTTGCAGTCGTAGTTGAAGTCGTAGTTATAATCGTATGTGTCTTCCTTTGGAGTTTCGTTCTGACCAAAAGGATCAAGATCAAATCTTAGTTCATCGAGAGCAGTGAAGAGGTCCGAAATATCTTGTTGAACACGCCATGTTGTTCTTGGTCCCCGTTTAGAATTGGCCAGTTCTTCGATATGGAACGTTGCGCTTGTAGTACTTGTAGTAGACATTTTGACTTAACGATGCAAAAAGAAGAAAAGAAAATCTGACAGCAGATACGATGTATATAAAAAGCTCAAACTAATATACATGACGATCACCAACGTCACATTCGTAAAACGATGTAGGTCACTGATCGTCACATGGTCCCGACGTTGTTTCGGATTGAGTGCCTGCCGGGAAACAGGAAACAATGCGTCCGAGCGTACAGCTGATTGCCCGATGAAATCATTCGCCGATTACCCAAATAGACAATTAATGCGAAGTTTGACGCAAGCTTGGATCATGTTTCATCACGGGCGCTGTATTGCAGCCTCGGCTGACGTTGACATCAATTTGAGACGATTCTGTAGCCTTGACCCGGCAATTGCTCTAAGTGCTGCATCACATGTTATGCGTGAAAATGACGGTAGTTGAACTTTTCAGTGTTGTATCTAGAATTGATTAGGGTTAGCAACTCAATATTAGCTTCCGCCGGAACAGTAACGGGACAGTAATTAAAGTATGCTTATACGAGATCATCAGGAAACTAGATTATCCACCAACCATCGCCCAGACTTTAGCTCGTCAACGCTACAGCAAAAAACGTCAGCTGCTGTTTCAGCCATTGCGTCTATTCCGCGCCGCAGAATAAAGTTTCCTGCATCAAGCTAACGTTGATCGATAAAACTTCATCCATCTTTGCATTATCCCATGTTTCACCTTCCGAAATGTGCGTAGTAGGGCTAGGAATATGTTCGTTGCCGGATCGGAAGCCGAGGGAGTCCGGGATTAGTGACATCTAGCGCCAAGCGGTTATAACTTCTCAGAAAGGATGGTGATCGGCTCGCGTCAAACAGACAGAGTATAAGAGATGAAACAATTGCGTTAAACTTAAGTCAATTTGGATACACTTTATTGATGTCATTCCGAAGCTGCCGGACTTGATTCCTATCCACTTACCTTAGGTCTCAAAGCGCGTACCGCGAATTTACAACCACCATCAATATCATCATATCGGCGTCATTCAAAAGGGCCGAAGTCCTTTTTCCACTGTAACCCTACTCGGTTCCTGAACCGAAGCGCCAATCGGCAGCGGATAGCTTCCCCGGAAAATCCTGCTCTGGTCGACCTTGCAAATCGCAGGGACATGGGATTGACGTACATCAAAGGCGTGGTTTGGGATGGCGACGTCGATATTGGAATTCTGTTATCGTTAACGAGAGGACAGTTTCCTAATGTTGCCATAGTTTTGTTTCGGGTCGATGTCGACCTGAAATAAAGTTCAGGATAAGTAATACCCTAAAGACGTTTTTGACTTTCCTTTTCACGTATAGCATCTATAAGCACCTTCTGATGACATACTAGGGGCTTTTAAAGTTATGACTGCATATAATAAAGTCGTGATATTATCCGCCAAGAGGCTAATTCAAAGCACTTAACGGCCGCACATGTCACGGACTTGTGCTTTCACAGCTCGATCACACAATAGTCGATTGCGATGATTATTTACTTACACGTGATTATAGTACGATACTTCAATCGTAGCAGTTTGACAACCTGTCTTGTGGTGTTCAAAGACGTGCAAGTTGCCATTTTCACTGAAAGGGGGCCAGATAAAAGGGATAGAGCATCATGGCAAGTAATTCCAGCTTCAGCAGTGATACTATGTACACGAGGCGCAGATGGCGCAATGATCTTATACCAAGACTTGAATCTTGTCAGCAGAATGAGAAGTCTCACGGAGTCAGAGATACAGTTGTTTCAATAACCACTAATTCCTCAGTCGAGTCCCGCCGTCCCTAAACAACATGTGTTTCTACCTGCTAGGATCTACAGCCATTATGGACGATCGATACTCCACTCAGCAGCGGCCTTCACTGGGGTCAGAGCTGGAAGAAAGCAGTTAGTAAATATTGTTTCAATCACACATCGGATCTTGAATGGGATGCCAGCCTCTGGCATACATCTGATCTCCCATGTGTTTGCTTTTCAGTAGTGAACAGACTTATTATAGCATTAAGGGTCCTCACAGTGGTCGTTGTTTTGAAGAGACATTATTTCGCTCGCGGCAATCAGTATGCAGTAGAAAAACCTTTTGTGACAAGAAGCGAATTAAAATCAAGAGTTTGTACACCCTCACCTGCTACTCTCTTCCCAACCGTATTAACCTGTATAAACCTGAGTTTATCTTATCTCTCCACATCCTGACTTGAGTCTTCATAGCCTGTCGTTTGCTGCTTATCGGAGTTTCCATCGTACCAGTCATATTATCCTCCCCTCTGAAGTTCTCAAATTTCACTTTCGGTATCTTTACATTGGGTGAAGCTACAACTCCTTCATCTCTCCCCGTTATTCCACGCCCTCTGCTATCGTGGCTCGTCCGTTCCAGTACAGACGATTGTCTGGTCGTAGCTGGCGTAACGCTTTCAACATACGACCTACCTAGGTCGTCACTTTCCCGAGGTATGTCGGTGGAGCCTGTTCGGAAACTATGTGAAGGCCTTCCTAGAGATGAGCCACCATTCTTTACCCCAAGTTCACCTTCCGACTTGTTCTGTGGGGGATTGGGCGATAAGATGGCGTTCTCAAGTAGATCGTAATCGGAGTCCTGTGGGGCAAGCGATTGGGAAGCTTGTGGTTTTGGCAAAAGATCAGATGACCAATACGGATAGGATGTTTCTAAGAGATGAGGGAACTGGCGTGTACCCGCCAGTCTCAGCCTTTGCAGAGGTTGACAGTATGCTGGACTACGCCGGGCGGTAGAAAGGATTCGTCCCATTGTCGTTGTTACTTGAAGCATAGAGCAGCGACCCTCTGGTTTGGCGATCAACATGTGTCGTTGTATGAGATACAAGAATTCGTGCAAAGCCTCAGAACAAAACTCATGGCCACGCAAGTAGCCAATCCACTATCAGGAATTAGCAAAGAAAGATATCTTGAGACAGGCGTGCTTACCTTTATGACAGAGGGTTTGACAACGGGAGGGCGATCATGGAACGAGTTGAAAAACTTGTCATTCCGACACCTGGTATTGTCATCACGTTGTCGCGATGTACCAAAGTCCTCTCGCACATGTCCATCAGGAGCCACAAACCCTCGCTCGCAGCCTTCTTTCTTTGGACGAATAGCGTCAGAGCCAAGAAGGTGCCACGTGATCAACTCTAGAAAGACACACCCTAAAGTCCAGATATCGTACTTTTGACTAACCTGTGCTCCTCTACTAGCGTCCATCTCAGGAGGAAGGTAGGTTCTCGAGTAATCCACGTTTCGAATCCGTGTAGAGTCGGCGTTTGACGAGTGGAAGCGCATCAAGGTAAAGTCTGCTACTACCAAACGACCAGGCGACGTTTCGTCGTCTCTGAAGAATAGGATGTTCTTTGGTTTGATGTCGCCATGTCGACCTTTGTTCTGACTACCCGATTCTGAGTTGCCTACCTGCCAGGAAGCGTGATCGTGAACTTTGGCTAAACCACATGCGATGCCATGACATTCTTGAAGCATCCAGATAAGGTCCACCTGTGATCTTGGATCGGACCTATGATTTGCCCAGTGATATTCCAAGTCCCCTTCGGCACAGGGGAAAATGAGATACTTTGTCGACCTTAACTCATAAGAATACAGCAACTGGATGAGACTCTTATGTCCAGTATTTGGATGACTGAACCGGACTAATGCGTCTCTTTCCCGTTTAAATGTTGCAGAGTCAGCTGTAAAGCGTTTGACTGCATAATGGTCTTTGCATCTCTGTATAAGATAGTCAGGTACTGCCGGTCCAGTCACTATTTATTAGTAACTTACAGTGCGCTTCCCCCAGCTTTGATAGTCTTGATGTATCCTCACCTTGGACACTGCGCCGTGTGCGCCTGCCTTCCGCTCAACCAATGGGTCCAAGAACGGCATTCGTGTCGAATCATGAAGATCTTTATGTTTCATACATTCGAAGTCAATAATCTGTGGCAAAAACAGATATTGTCCTCCGAGAAATTCCCTCGGCCAAGCGCCCTTCCTCTTACTGAAAAATACATGTGATGATGATAATGGTAGAGCATCATCCCAAACGTCGGAGGCAACAAAGTCATAGAGAGGTTTTGTTTTCTCAATGTATATCAGGGTAGCAAGGATCTTTAGACGACCAGTGCCTTTTGTCTCATTGAGAACTCCTGCCAAGCTGATTCTGGGCTTCTCGGGCCATTCGTCGTGGAGGCGATCGAGTACCAGCTGCACTGTTTCTCGATTGAGGATTCGCCTCAGGTCGCATTCAAGGACGAAGGCCTCAGGTTTGTTGTAAAATTTGCTGGTGGGTTTTATTGCCTCGTAAAGCCTTTCGATGACAGTCTGGCGTATGGTTTGAGTGTCTGATGTGTCATCTGCTTCGGCATCTGTGCCTTCACAGCCATTCGCAGCGGTAGCCCTAGGATCAGAGTTACTAGGCCTGTCCATGTTGCTGAGTGTTATTGAGAATGACTCAGGTGAGGCCCGAAAGACGTGGCTATGCGTGGTAGATTTCCAGATAGAGACAAAAGTGGATTGAGAGTTTGAGGTTATGAAGTCAATTTGACAGAAAACAACAAACTTAGCAAAAGCGAAAGAATCGCAGATTTACTTTACGAGAATTGCGCTTTTGTAACTATGGTCGGCTCCAGAGCCTCGTCTGAAAATATCCCCAATGCGATAATTCCCTCCCTGCACCATTACTAAAAGGTGTAGAGCTGAGTGTGCCAGGCGGCTGGAAATACAGGGCTGGCTCAAGCCCCCAATTTCTGTGAACTCCTACAGACAATGTCATTGTTCGTTGAGGCCTGGAGAGCAAGAAAGGGCTGCATAAAGTGCAGGGTTTGGGGGCGATTCGTGAAGACTTGAGCGGCTAGCTAACTACCCGAAGCACTCGAGGCATTTTACCGCTGGACCACCTGCCGCTGTGCGAATGCGAGGGTGTTCTGACAGGGGTTAGAGACAACCTGAGAGCCTTGGGCAACGCCGTCTTCAAGCCACCACCATATGCAAGTTACAGTCACAGGGACTTCCAGCGCGTCTGCTGATGGACTCGGTCCAAATGATCCCGCAGCTTCTGCCCTGCTGCCTGGAAACGAGGAGGCGATGTTTCTAAACCCGGCATATGAGGTAGGCGGTGGCATGTCTGGGCCGATTCCATAGGCTGCCACTGAGACATGCATGTTGGGATGGATGAGTCCTACAGTCTAGACTCCAATCAGGCCCAGTCAGGGACCGCTGTGCCTCGGAATTGCAGGTGGCTAATGACATGCCACGTACACCAATCAGGTCCTACACTGCCTCAGAGTGAGACGGGAGGGGAAAAAGGTGACTCCTTCCCTGAGCAGGATATAACTGACTTTGGACCAGAATCTTCGCTGCGATGAATTGTGCTTTTTAATCTTGTTTTCACGGCGATACTTTCTGTCTCAAGACAACCTGTCGCAATGGCTTCAATTCGGCGAGAGATTCCCTCATACTCAATCAAGAGTCCCGAGTCACTCATGCAGAATCTGCAAATCTTCTGCAGCAAGCACAATTATTCAGTTCAGAGTCTGGAGATGCGTAACGATGTCTACATAATATGCCTTGAGGAGCCATTGTCACAAGCTGCTGCAACAACAACAGTATTTTAATGTCAGTATTATATCTCTTCACCTCGTGTTGGACATTCTAATAGAACCAGACGTTTTATCCCATTTAATTATCATAAGTGTCGGACTTCGGAATAGCTTTCAGGCGCGCTTCGCTGTCGCTGCCAGAAAGACATCTCATAGCTTAGAGTCTGTGTACACGATCCCCGGGAGGACTTGGATTTGGGTCGGTGTTTGCTGTTATTAGATTACGGTTTGGAGATCGAGACTATTCGACTTACGCAATAAAATTCCAAGAATAGTGTGCCAAGTCTTTTGGGCGTGAGAAATTGTAACAGTGACAACGGAAGCCGAGGGCTGTGCGTCAGCAGACGTTCATTGCTTATCCTGAGGGGCCCAATACAGCGCAGAAACGAGAACCAGGTTTGAGGCCCGCAGCGAGTGGCGTAGTGGCCTGACAATATTTCTAAGCATGTCCAATCATCTGCATGATATCCGTTGATCTGCTTACGGAGAGGCTGAGGGCGGCTTATCCTGGTGAGACCCTAGAAGAGCATCTAGAGTTACAATGGTCAAAAATAAGCCTATCACAGCTTTTTAAGTAGCAGTACGTACAGTTTCAGCTCTCGACCTTCACCACCTGGACCAGGGTTTGACATCCTTGTCTGCCATCTTCCAGTTGTTGAAGAACGCCTACTGAGGCTCTGTATGATAAGACTCTTGCTTGCGTGACATAAAGAAGCTGAAATAAATGTGACGATTTGTTCGTATCTTGTATTCTTTAAGTTTCCAACAGAATCATATTGATGAATTCTTCATCAAAATAAATGAAACATCCAACATGGCACCAACGACACGGGAACCGATTCATCCAGAAGTCATAAGCTATGAATCCATCATGGAAAAGCTTGTCAACGAAAGGACCCCCGGAGTGACCACCAAAGAGATGAAGAGACGCACAGACGCCCATTGCGAACCCTTCATGACAAACAAAGACCTCGAACATTTTGTGCAAGAAGGCAACGTGAAAGCAACCCTAGATAAGCTGCTGTCTTCCGACTCGTATGATACCAGTCTTCCAGGATATATCGTCAACCACGCACCCAAAGCCTTTCTGACTGTCATATATATGGATATGGGGGCGGACTCAAAGACTACCCTGCAGCCTCTTGAACAAGAGGGCTTTGTAGACGAAGAGCTTCCAATCGAAACTCATATGAGGGGAAATGGCCGTCTCGAAGTTCGAAAAATTGGATCAAGCCAAAGACTGGGGTACTTCTCCGGCTGGAGAGCAAAGCTGTGCACGTCCTATGAATCTAACCAATGGGCGTTTTTGGCCCCGACATTCAGGGAACACAAGTTCAGCTATGAGTTGGAGGAACTCGAGCGGCTGCCATTCGTCTACCTACCCAATCCTGACCCAGACGGGGGACACTTTGGCACAGTTCTCAAACTTGGCCTTCGTATCGACCATCTGGAATTTGAACCCCAGAGCTTGCCGAAATTTCAGCTGGTAAGAGCCTTGATTCCTCTGACTATCACCAAGACTGATTGTTGTTCTTAGACCCCCAAACGCAACGATGAATACGTGGAAGTCGCTGTCAAGTTCATGACTATCGACAACAATACGACCAAGTCAGACGTGAATAAATTCTATCCAAGAGAAGTGGAAACACTTAAGGTCATGAGAGAGTTGAACGATCCACATCTCATAAGAGCTATCGCCGCGTATGAGAAGGGAAAGTCCCGATGTTTCATCTTCCCGTGGGCTGAAGGAGGAAATCTCGCCGAATTTTGGCAAGATGATCAAAGTGGTCTCGACAAACCGCTTGTTACATGGGCTCTGGACCAGATGACCGGAATCGCAGGTGGTATCATGAAGCTCCATGAAAAGAACATCCGACATGGAGACATCAAACCACTTAACATTCTCTATTTCCCGGACAAAGACAAGACACGCCGTGGACTGATGAAGATAGCTGACGTTGGTCTTGCGAAGGTTCATACAGAGTACACCAAGTATCGTGTCGTCACTACGGTCCGAATGAGTAGTGAAAGGTATGAGCCTCCCGAGATGCCAAGCTATCTTGACAGAGAGGCCCCTTTACCGCGCAGATACGACTGCTGGAGTCTCGGATGTGTGTTTCTCGAGTTTGCGACTTGGCTTATCTACGGCCAAAAGAAATTAGAGAGCTTCCACCGTGACCTTTCGATGTCGCGTTTAGAGAAGTTCTATGAGAGAAGAGGAAATTCTTACCCTCGAAACGAAGTTGTGAACAAGCTGATCAATGAGATGACCAAGGCACTGCCGAAGGCTTCGGCTCTAGCCAAGCTTGTGGATCTAATCTCGAAGCACCTTCTAGTACGTCTAGACAAGCGGATGGACACCGAAACTTTGCATCGGAAACTTGGTGGTATCAGGGATGAGTCCAATGACGATTCATACAGGTCCGGCCGCCTAGCACGTCTAGTGGCACGTAGACCTGTTCCGGTTGCTGGAACTGCTGGCAACACTCAACCGCCGGATAAGGTAAGTCTGTTTGTCTACATATTGTCACCTTGCTAACTCGACTACAGTATGTGAGTAGCTCTACATTTGGAAGCCTCTGCTGCCTCTAGTTCCACTAATCACGATTACTCTACACAGAACGTTAGTTGATCCTCGCTTTGTTGATTTAAAAGCTGACATGCGTAGTCGGTAAGCATCTTCTACCTATTGGTACCGCCGGTTTTTGGCTAAGAAATAAAGCACACAAGCAGGCTTGATGATCAGTGGCGAAGCATCCCAGATAGCGAATGGTCCCGGTTTTTGATATCGCGTGTCGACTTTCCTTCCCTTCGTCCTGTAGTTGAGACTGGGTTCTGCGATGCATGCAGTTCGATTGATTTCCTTACAGATAGGATTGACTTAGGTCGGACTCTGCATGATCTTGAGGAGGGGTCTGAGGGATGTTCATTGTGTTCCTTTTTGTTCCAGTGTTTTTCGACAGTCTCTACTGAAACAGGAGACCTTAATGTTGACCGAAATCAACAATTACTGTCACTATCACATAACAATCTTTCTCCAATATCGTTCTATCTCGATCCCAGTATGTCATCTCTTATATTGACAGACAGCTTCTAACTATTGTCAGACTATAAAGGTCCCGTTCCGCGTCAAGCCCAATTAGGCTTACCTATTCTTCCTAAGCCTGGTAGTTCTCAACAGTTTGCACTTCTCAATGAGTGGGTCACACTTTGCGACAGAATCCATGACTGTGTTTCGGAAGAGGCCGGCGACCAAGTGCCGACAAGGCTTATAGATGTCGGTACAGCAGACGCCCCTTCTCTCAATCTTGTCGAGACAGCCGAGGAGAATATTAAAGAAAGGTATGTGGCTCTGAGCCACTGTTGGGGTAAATTGTCCAAAGACGAGCGATTCTGCACCTACATCGAGAACATCGAAGGGTTAAAAAAGCACATCCCATTTAACAGGCTTCCCCAAACATTCAAAGATGCTGTCACAGCTACACGAGCTCTGAACATTCGTTACCTCTGGATCGACTCCCTTTGTATCATACAAGAGGATGCACAGGATTGGAAATTAGAAGCTGGCAGAATGGAAGATGTCTTCACCTCGGCCTATTGTACGATCGCGGCGAGTTCCTCGACATCCTCACTAGGTGGGTTCCTTTCGAAGAGGAAGGACAGATCTGTCATCGGTATCAACACCAAAAAGGGACCTTTGTACCTGGCTGAGGCTATCGATAACTTCCAACGCGATGTTGAAGAAGGTGTTCTAAACACCCGTGGATGGGTCTTTCAAGAGCGAGCTTTGTCCCGGCGCACCATTCACTTCACTTCGAACCAGGTTTACTGGGAGTGTGGGCACGGAGTACACTGCGAGACTTTAGCTCACCTGCGGAAGTAAGTTATACGAGAGTTAAAATCAGTTCAAGTAACTAACCGATCCTAGTCGCGAATCCGAACTTCTTGGTGACTCCAAATTTCCAAGTTACGGGCTTCAGCGATACAAGGATGAGAGTATAAGACTCGTCCAGTACCTCTACAAGACATACAGTGGACTGAATCTCACAAACACAACGGATCGTTCCAAGGCACTCCTTGGCTTAGAAAAGCGCCTGGGTCGCACATTCCAGACACGGGCAGAGTACGGTACCTTATCAGTTTACTTTGAGAGATTGCTGCTTTGGCAACGCGACCAGCCACTTCCACTGGATGATATACCGTATCCTGAAGGTCAGGGTGCTCCTTCGTGGTCATGGATGTCACTTATGGGAAAGATCAGCTATCTGGACGTTCCATTCGGTAAGGTCAATTGGACTGGGGATGTAGCGAACCCGTTTAATGAGTATTATCATAAAGATGAAGTTCCCTGGGATGGAGGGCTTCAGGTTGTGGCGCACAACCTGGCTATCGGTGAAGACGTTCTGAAGAACAGGATACGGACCGACCGTGCCTATTCCGAGATGCACCTCGAGGATTTCATATGTGCGGTCGTTGGGACAAGCAAATTGACCAATGATGATGGGACAACAGACCATTACGTTCTGCTGTTACAACACATGTCACCACCTTGTGTGTACGAACGAATCGGAGTGGGTATACTTCTGGATATTCACATCCAACCGGAAAGCTTCCCAGTTTATGTCATCTAGCTAGCTTACTAATACATGTTTCTCCTTTCTCCTATGATCTACACCCTTCCCAACCACTCCTGCACAACCCTCTGCGCAACTTCCATCCCCTCCCTAACAGCCTTCGCTGACTCCTCAGCAACCTGATAAGCAGCCTCACTAGCAGCAATGGCCTTCTTCGCCTCCTCAATCTCGCCATTCGTAGCCATAGCGACAGCCTCTTCGGCTCTTCGAGCAGCAGCACCACCTGCCCATGAAGCTCTGCGCTCTGCGTCTTGAACGCCAGCGACGGTGTCGCTAAGAGACTTGGCTGTACTGCAGGCTGTTTCGGCGGTTACGTCAGCCTTGTGGCGGCCTGCTGCGTCTTGCTTGGCTGCGCTTTCTGAGTCGCGGACTGAGGCCTGGGCAGAGCGGATGAGAGCTACCATTTCTCGTGCTCGGTCGTGGGCATTCTCGGCGGATTGTCTGAGGAAAGTGGCTAGTCGCTCGTTCTCTTCTTTCTTCTTATCATCCGGCTTCGTAGCATCTTCGCAAGCGACGGCTGCATCTATGACTCTTCTTGCCTTAATGATAGCATCTTCAGCTGGGGCAGTAGCTTGTCCAACAGCAGCCCAAACTCGAGCAGCACAGTCGTAAAAGTCCGAGATTCTGATAGAGTTTGCCTTAATAGCATCACGTCGTGCTTCAGCAGCGATGTGAATCATCTGCTCCTCGTACTTCCGCGCCGCAGCACCATAATCACGAGCTTCGTCAGCTGCCGCTTTGGCTCTAGCTGCGTTCTCGGCTACATTCCACGTGATAGTGCGGACCTGTTCACGGTAGGAAGTATAGATGTGGACCCAAGTGCCGACAGTGACACCAATAAGGCTGAAGATAACGATGGGAAGGAGTTGTAGTGAGAAGAATGGAAGGACGGCAGTGAGAGACCACCAGTTAAGCACGAGCCAGTATGTTTCTGCATGCTCAAGGTAGCAGAAGCGAAGGGGACCGTAGACCTTGCTAATGGGTGCGAAGAGATATGCGAAAATGGATATGACAGTGGTAACGGTCACGAAAAGGATCTGCGCCCATGGTTCAAATGGTAGAGAGAAACTGTAGTACACAGATAGGTGGTACGCCAAAGCAAGTAAAGAACCAACTGGACATCATCTGTCAGTGTTGCATACTACCTTTTAGTGGACTATCCTACCTTTTAAATACGTTCCAACATTGTTGGCAACAGTCTTGAGAGAGTAGAGTGGCCCCAACAGTGCATCGGACCAGGTGGGCTCATCATTTTGCTGACCATTAGGCAATGACCAGATACCGCCAAAGTAAAGCGCGATAATAAGAACGAGAGGATTCGACAATTGAGACAGGATTAATGACTTGGCATCAGGAAATATCGGGGTCTGATTGAGAACAAGTGCGACGAAAACAACAGTTTTTAAATGGGGTGCGATTGATCTTGACAAGGATTCCAAGGCGGAGAACAAGTCCTCGCTACCGTTTTCTGAAGACATGGCTATACTAGCGAAGGCTTTGAAAGTTCTTTGAAGTTTGAATCCAGTTCGGGGGATTTTTTGTATTATTATAGAGGACATGAATCAAAAAGTGAGGCTTGCAGAGCCCAATATGCATGTGTATGTAATGCACAGCTACGTGTATACCCCAGATACCCACATCGCTGGCCCAACAATCTCCGTGCAGTATCCTTTAGCAGGCCTTGAGACACAATTCCTACCTATAGATTTATCTTTCTCGTTCGATTTGTTTCGATTGGCGACTGAATCGCCTTTGTTTTGATCTTATTCCAAGTTTGGTCCGCATCGGGCTCTGACGCGGCCTGACCGTGTGGGGATGGCCTCATTGCCACGTCGCAGGCCTCAGCATTGACCTTTAGTCAATGGCCGATATTTCACGGCGTTATTTCTTAGTCGACATGAACAAATCTCATCTGGGGTTGTGGAGGTCATTACTTGCACTGGTCAACTTTGTTCGGTTTGTTCTGCCTTCTATATTTGTTGCTTGATATCTACCGATCCATTCTACGATTTCGGCACAGCGGATGCACAAACATTTCAAGGTAATGCAGGTGGTACATAAATAAATACTCTTTTCTTGACGATCTAAATGGAACTCTTACTAGCTGAAGTATCAGATATCTTGGGACTCGTATGTCTGTTGTAGTGATTAGTTATTTGGAAAGTCTAGGTATGCGGAGATTGGCTTGTGATTCATAACTTATTGTCCTTATCTTCTTATCTAATGGGGTCAATAGTCCTCATGTAAGTTATGTTAGTACTCGGGGTCTGCTAGTGACACATCTGGTGAATAATATGCCCGCAATGCGTACTTAATAAAACAACACTTCTGCACACGAATATGTAATTTATGTACCAGTAGCTTCACCAAAGTAATCGAATGGCAGTGTGAGAAAATTGCGGGGCAGCTATGATATTACCGTAAGGCGGCAGGATGACATGAGAAAATGCAATGGAAGACTTCAGCTACCTTGAAAGCGGGGTAAGTAAGACGACGTAATCCTGGGTCATCACCAATTGAGCAATTCAATAATTTATATTTGGCTACGGGTTTAAAATGTTCTTCCTTGAAGAATCAGCGTCCCTTATAGCGCGACGGCACTAGGGAAGCTTTTCAGTCTTTAATTCATCTTGTGGAATCTTGCATTTCATTTATTATCCAATGGAAGACCCACTATCGACGGGTACCAGTGCGCTGGGAGCCTTCCAACAGCTCGGAGCTGCTTTGAGAATAGCGGCGGATATATTTGATATATTTGTTGCCCGCTTCCCATCACTAACTCAACTTACTCATGACCTTGAAAGGGTGCATGGGCTGGTATTTACTGACGTTGCCGCTTACCTAACTACAATACAGAGCATTCGGGTGGAGCAACTCGATGGCGAGCAGCCGACTCGAATGCCTGAAGGCCCTGCTAACGTCCAAGCTCACAAATATGCTAAAAGGGCTGGAGACGTCACTGTGTTGTGCTCTATCCTGAGAGGAAAGTCGAGAAGGATCTTACGTGGACTCGAACAGGTAAGGCTGTTGATCAAGTTCACGTTTGCATGCTTACCTTTGTTAGATATCTGGAAGGCACAGCGGGTGGAGCAAATTCCTGCTACGCACCGTTGAAAGCGACGAACTCGAGCAGCAGCTACAAGGTATCATACGAATGCTTGAACAGCTCCAAACACTTGTCCGAATAGCCTTACCTCCCTCAGTGGACAGAGATATTCCCAAAGGGCTCATGCAACGGGAGACACCGAAAGCTTCAGGGAAAGCTCAGGAGCATACAGATTTCATGCGCCAAATATTGCCTGAAAGTGATATTTCAGAGCAAGTCCCCTTCCCCATAAGTTAAATCACTGACTGACAGATGCCAGGCCGAATCGAACAGATAAATCCTCTGGTACTTATTCTTTAGGTGCCGAATCAATCTTTGACAGGTACTCTTCCACCGTGGGATCGCGAGCCTCTGATTTAAGTTTTTCTGAGGAGCATTTCATGAAGAGTATACAGAAAAGGTACCCGCGACCCTCTTTTGCAGGTCATGATGAGAGCGATGTTCAATACGTGGACTCAAGAGGTTTGGCGGTAGAAATTATTCGTCGCTTGCGATCTGAGCTCGGCCCAGTGCCAATCCATCGGAACGGGTTGGCGATTAACGACAAATGCCTTTCTTCAAAACTGCGCGAAATCCTTGAAAGCTATTGTGCAGAGATCGAAAGCACGATTTACATAGATGCCCGGTTTCCGCTGTTGAGCCAAGACCCTCTTCATCTGAAAGGAAATTCCATGGTCCTGAAAGAAATAGAATTCCTCGTCGAGGAGTTAGTCTCTATTTTTGAAGGAGACGTTAATCTGTTTCCTGTTGAGCCTCCTCATGGAAGCAAGGCCAGGGCTGGAGATAAAGGAAAAGATACCGTCCCGATCTTTGTTGTCAGGGATTTCTTGATGACTGGGGAGGCCTTCGGACGACTGAAACTGCGTATACGTAGACATGTGAAGCAAGATATCATGCAGATCATCAGCGATGAGGTGTCACTAAATCTACCATCGATAGGCCCAGGACTGACTATGGCGGCTTTCCATGTGCGCTGGGAACTCTTTCACGACATCTTGAATGAACTAATTTTACCCAAGTAATTTAAGTTTAAATTAGAGCTTACCTTCTTTACTTCTCTTATTGTATTCTTAAATTACAGTATATTTGCTACTTCTATATATTCAAAGCACCGAGGTTAACAGTTTTACATTATAACTCAAGTTACATACCTTATCTGTTGACAATCTTTTGATTATTGAACCTCGACTTTGCAATCATACGTTCCCAAGCTCATCAAATTGGAATACTCCCTTTCATTCGCTCTGATGTCTTTACTTTATGATAAGTTAAAGATAGCGGGGAGCCAGATTAGACTGTTGAATATCTTGTCGACCGAGCCAAAGATAAAATGCGCCCTAGAAGTTACTGAGCTTACCGTGGAGACGAAGTTCAATGCACTTTCCTATACCTGGGGGGATCCTCGAATCACCGAGACGATATATATAAACGATTACCCGGTTCAGGTGACGACAAACCTGTTTTCTGCTTTGAAATACGCTCCTCAGCATCTTAAACAAACAAAGCACGCTGCCGGCGGAAAGTTATGGGTGGATGCCGTCTGCATCAACCAAACTGACGAAGCTGAGAAGAGCAAACAGGTTGCCATGATGGGAAGAATTTACTCCCAAAGCGGAGCTGTGGTCTGTTGGTTGGGACTACCTACCGGCCCATTATTCACTGCGATAGACGCCATGGAAACTGTGGCCTATGAACGACATATCCGTGGTAGACATACAGAGAATCAAGAGAACCGTCATAGGCTCGTTGCCTGCATTGAACAGTTACAAAGCTGCTTGGAAAGCGTCAAGAGAAACGATGATACTGGGCACCTTCGGTTCGTTGACAAATCATCCGTGGAAGTCAGCTTGGTCGGAGAGGTGGAGCTTCACGCACTTGCAAAATCTCTGCAGCTTACCACTGTTGTGCTATACGATTTGTTGCGCGGATCTTATGGTACAGAGCTGGGAACTTTCCAAGAGAACCTTAGGAGTGTTTTTCACAATACCAAGAATTGGCATGACCAGCTCCAATCACGTACCCGCGTAACGGATGCAAGTTTGGTCAGATACTCCCATCGCGTGGGTATTCTTCTGGTCGAATTATCTCTCAGATTCAACGAGTTTGAGAAAATAGTTCACGACTATCTTTTCCAAGTGCTTTGTGATGAGGGATACTGCAACATATACTGGCTTGAAAACCATCCGTGGCTCGGCGAAGTCAAAGGATCTGTAGGTGAGTCCCATGCGACTCCCGCTCAAGCCATTTTCGAAGTTCCGTACTGGAGCCGCATATGGATACGACAAGAAATTATTCTCGCGAAGTACCCCGTTTTTGTTTGTGGACCTCGATCATTCTCAACTGAAACGTTAGAATCCTTTTCAGCTTGGGTGAAGTGGATCCAGGACCAATCAAACTTCGCACTAACCGAGAAAGCGGGATTGAGTAGATTAGCGGTATTGGCATATCAGCGAATCTGGAAACTACTTAATCATATCTTCGCCGGTCGCCAAGAGAAAGGAGGCGCGGGGTGTCATTGGTTGGGAACAAATGCCTTGAAGTCTAACATCTGGTGGGAATCGCCAGATGCCCGTGCGACAAACCCCAAGGATTATTATTACGGTTTTCTCGGTCTAACGAATCTCAAAGTCACACCCGATTATAGCCCAAAAAAGACTCTGGGACTTATCAGCCGCGATTTCATGCATGAGTATCTCAAAGCCTCTCGTGGTGAGCCGCTTTCCAGTAGGACATTGGGGGGACCTTTGGGCCTTCTCATGTTTGCTGGAGTTGGATACGGCTGGGATGTTGACCAGGATATGCCGTCATGGGGACCGAACTTCGCAGGACAGGCATTAGCAAAGCCCTCGTCCAGGGGACAAGCAGATGCAGTGATTAGCCCAGATCCATGGGGGTTTCGAAACGTCTTTAAAACAGCATCCGAAGCAAAGATAACAGGTGCCGATATGGAGGTTTCAGTCATTATTCTCGATTACATCGAAAACATAGGCCCAAGGGTCTCTGACTACGGTAGAACTGAACTACTCCATCCACAAGGGTTGCCAATTGCTTGGGCCTTTGACTTCGCAATACGCCAAAGAGGTTATGTGTCAGGAGGCCACCCTCTAACCGCTCTGCGCACTCTTCTCGAGCCATCTACTGAAAGTAAAAATACGCTAGCTAATATGGCCACTGAAGACTGTTTGGAATTTGTCAAGTTCTTGGTTCGCTTTGGCCGTGTACTTCCTGACAGCAAATTACCTCCCAAAGTGGCTTGTGCACGTTTGTGCTTCATGAAGGACTATTTCGACCAGGTTCCTGTAAGCGAATCCTCCCTATTCCCTCTACTGTGACTTACTTTTCAAGGAACCTATCGATGATGGGCATGTGGACCTGTTTGCAAAGGAAGAAATCTACTCAGAAACCCTTCAATCAACGTCTAAGCCCTATAATCATTCCATAGCAAGCACGAAAAAAGGCTATGTTGGGAGGTTTCCTCCGAAGATACAGGAGGGAGACCTGATATGCATCTTGGAAGGGCTCGACCAAGTAGCCGTGATACGACAGACAGGAAAGCATTATCAGTTTGTAGGGGTGTGTTTTGTAGTAGGGATGAGACAAAGCAAACAGATTCAGTCATTGGTTAACTTGTACAGCCTAAATGCGAGGAGGGTTACTCTAAGGTAGAAAAGATAAAGTGCCGTTGACTGTCTCGATTATCAATAAATACTATTGCATAGAACTAATAGAACACTTAGCTGATCCATACTAATACTTAGGGCAATTCTATTACTTCTTGTCATAGATGGTGAGGTTCCTAGCCCTGGCACCAAATTGTGCAAGCAGGGACAATTCGAAGACGAGATAGCACGGAAATCGATATAGTCTCTTATCGAGCACTTAAGAAGACGCAGTGGAAAGGAAACGTTGACGATGATGTTTCTATGCAGCGAGCATACAGATATGTCACAGGCCATTACGGGTGTCACATTATTATGGAACCGCGCTGTTGATCTAACTCCGCTTGTTTATGATGTGTGTTTCGATGCATGTTATTTCGATGAGAATAGATCGTCCTCAAAACGACATATCTTGTTCATGTGGGGTTGTGTTTTGAAACGACGTTCGAACAAGCCTGGGATTTCAGGTTTCCGTACCGAATTTTAAGCTATGCAGGAACCTTGTAACGGGGAAATCCGGGAAACGTCACCGGGTGATGTTTCCCGTGGTCGAGTCTTTCGCCTTGGCGTGGTCGCGGCTAAATGTACAGTCTCCATAAGAAGGGTCAGCACTGCCTGGTCGAGTTCCGGTTGTCGTATAGCCTTGGCATCTTACAGGGCTCTCCGAATCTTGTAAATGCTAACAGCATTTTTTGTGTCTTATCTTATCAGCCCCGCTGTCTCAACTTAGCCCCTCAAAGCGTCAGCTGACGTTTTTGATGCCTTTACACTCTTGAGATTTGAGGTCGAATAGGTTTTTCCACAATTGAGAATCAGTGCCACTACTTTTATCATACCTCTCTATCTTTCACAATAAACAGATGATTACAGAGGCTTAAGACTTGATACCATGAGTCTTTGCACAATCTGCCAGGGTGTGTGTGAAGATCGCAACTGGGAGAACGAAGAAGTTACCAATTATTGGGAACATAAAGATCCTGTCGTGATGCTTTCCACGGAAGGCTGTGCCGAGATCATGCATGAATCCTGGGAAGTATTTCTCGAATCCCTAAGTCAGGATTGTCCCATTTGCTGGTCGGTGTGGCGCATTATACGGTCTTCACCACTTGCCGATCCAAAAAGCGAAACTCGTGATGGATTCAAAACCTATGTTGACGTAGCCATTTATAGATTGGAGCGCTCAAGCTATTTTTTGCGGCTGGATATATGCCAGCAAGAAGACCGTCTCAGTTTTCCCGGTCCCGTCTTTGAAATTTGGAAAACCAGCGAGCATTGCTTTTTGGGTAAGTGCATTCCTACCATTTCCATGCTTCCACACTCTGAGGTAACTTACTAATTACTGGATGACACAGAGCAAGAAAGGTCTTCTGTAATGGAGAGTTCACATACACCTGAGACAGTGGCCCAACTCGTTAATAAGTGGGCAGATGACTGCGTAAACACCCACAGCACATGCCGTCAACGAAGCCTTCCCAGCTCGATACTTCCTACTCGTCTACTTGATATCGGCAGTAGCACGTCGAACCAGTGGGTCGTTATCAAAACCGAGGGTAACACCTAAGAATATGGGAAATACGTTGCGCTTTCTCACCGATGGGCAAAGGACACTCCAAAGCTGTTACATCAAGGTGGTTTTCGGGCTCAGAGTGCTTACCGCGATCGAGAACTACCACAGCACTATGAAGACATCATCTCGATCTGTCGCGCAATGGGTATACACTATCTTTGGATCGATTCATTGTGTATCTTTCAAGACTCGGATGAAGACTTTCGACAAGAAGCAGGCATAATGGCGGATATATACGAAAATGCCTTTCTTACGTTCAGTATATGCTGGGATTACTCATCTACCAGTCTATTCCGAGAAACCGTGCCTCAAACTATCCCACGTCCACCGCCCGTGGACCGTCTAGCTTCTAGAGACAAATCTTGCGAGGAGCCTTCGACTGTCCCTGATAGCCATGTCTTTGTTGAATATGAGGACGGCTTCGGAGTCGACGTTGTTAATTCTCTGATCAACAGAAGAGGTTGGGTTCTGCAAGAACGCTTTCTTTCGCCCAGAATTGTCTACCTGGGAAACGAACAGATATATTGGGAGTGCGATGCTCATATCGCTAGTGAAGCTGTCCGTCAGAATCTCAAGGATTGGGGTAGCCGATGGGACAGCCAAACAAAACTTTCCATGGGGTTAGGGCACCTATCATGGCCATCCGTCATGAGACATTATTCTGCTTGCAGCTTAACGCGGCAAGAGGACAAATTAGTCGCCATATCAGGTCTTGCTCGATCTCTTGCTAGACGGACCGGCCAAACCTATTTTTGCGGTATCTGGATCGAATACTGGATACAAGACCTGCTCTGGTACCCAGCTACACTGATGACTGTAGATGACACGACTCAATTGACAGAGTTATCCGACAGCCTCGAAGTACCTTCTTGGCTCTGGCTCGGTTCTTCCAAGCGTATCTATCCAGGTTTAATCCCGCGAGATCCAGAAATCCTTTCCTCGAACTTGTGCCCATTTAAAACGAAGAAAGCATTTGCTATGGCTTTGCTGGTCGACACAAAGTTGAAATCACCAGGGACAAACAAAGACGCCTTTATATCCTTTGCAGGTGCCAGTCTGGATATTATTTGTCTTCCCATACAAATAAGCTTTAGCAAAGAGTAGATGACAAATGAACATCCTTATTTTATTACCGGTGCGTTCCTTTGCCGGTACGCAGACATAAAGGAGAGAGGAGCACAACTCTCCTGTCTTCCACTGCGGCTCATAGCAGACATCTCTACATTCGATGAAGCAACGTTGAAAGAGGCAGATTTAATGGTTGTTCAATCCAGCCAACAATATGACCCTTTACTACCCTGCTTCTTGGTCCCGCTGGTAGCATTCAAGGGAACGAAGAACCAAGGTACCGATCATTTTCTAGAGCCGTCTATGCATGGGCTGGTAGTACAGCAGATCGGTGAGGGTCAATTCAAGAGGATCGCATGTTTCTGGCACCTTGCCTCCCATAACCATGAAGTTAGCTGTATGATGTTTAAAACTGTTTCAGAGCAAGAGTTGGGAGCTCATGGAGCATCAGAGACGGATGGAGAGCAAGCTTATAAGACAGCATTCCTTCAGTACGCGACTGCACAAACATCTTTGCCAATCTTTGTGGATAGCAGCCGTGATGCAAAGCTAAGCTGGTCACAAGTACCACAGATCAAGGACTTGAGCTGGAGGAAGATTGAGCTTGTTTAAGTATCTAGCTTGGAACGTCACACAATAATAGTAATACTTTTAGAGTCCAAGTTAACTTAATACTACCAATCTATGGTTCCAAGAACTTCTCTTTTTTAAGACCAGTCTCCATCATCAACAAGTAAATCACCACCCTCGTACCGTTAGGTAAATGGTCTGCACACGCTTGGCAGTTGTCATAGGCGTACTGCACAGGGTCGTGATACAAAAGCCATTTTGCAACAGATCTATCAATCTTATCGGGATTCTGCTTTAGCATATCCCAGTCTGCGTTATGGAACTTTTCACGATTCTTGACGCCCATCCCTTGAGCACATGTCATACGCTCGAACCTTGTATGTCCGTTAGTTGTCTTGTGCTCTACAATGACTTTGATACTTACCTCAGCCTATTGTGAACCTGCGTTGCTATGGGGATATCCTTTTTCCCAGCAATCTGTAGACAGGTTGCAAGAGAGAAAGCATCTTCCATGGCCATAGAACCGCCAGTTGCGGAACTAGGCAGGGGTATGTGCAGAATCACCAATCTGAATCACACGGCCTTTGAGTGATGTCCATTTTTCTTGAGGGTCGCGCCACATCAACTTCCAGTCAATGCCCATGGCACGCGCGACACATGCAGGGATGAATGGAGTACTAGATATCTTATGAATCTAATCTAGCTCGTGTCAGAACTTTACACCGCTACCCTTCGACTACTTAGGGATATACCGCCGCCCCCAACTAAAGAGGAACAGCATCCCATGACAAAGCCTCTAAACTTCTTTTTCTGTCATGGGCCATGTGCAATCAGAACCGTCTACCTGTGACAAACGAACGCCTTGTAGTACGTCCGATTCAAGGGCTCCATTCGCTTATACAAGCACTCTTTTCCTAGAATGGCCTCGCTAATAAAGACCGACTTCCTTAATAACCCATTACGGCAAAAGACCGAGAAATCTTGTCTACCCGAAGAAGGCGCCGACGAGGAGGAGTCCAATCCAAATCTTCAGGTAAGCAGTAGGTCCTTGTTTGCAACTCAAGTTGGTTTCCGTTGGCTGTGCATCAGCTGTGCCACTGCTCTGTGTCTCTCCAGAATTCGTAATACGGCTGAGATCCGAACTCGAACCCAGCGACTTCGTTGCTTGAGTAACTCCAGAGCCAGTCCAAGTGCGAGCAAGCTCCAGCTTCGTAGCTCCTTTGTCACCACAACCCAGGAAAGGTGTAAACGTGGTGGCATCCAAGTCATCAAAGATGCTGTATGTGACACAGATAGAACCTCGTTTCGTGCTAGAGCATGCTAGGTCAGTACATCCAATAGCATCAAACAGAGGGCCAAGGATCGTGGAGGATTCCGTACCAGATGATCCTGTCGCCATCGATTCCAGCGGCCACGTTACTGGAGCAGGAGGTATATAAGTCGTCACGGCCGCAGCCTCCATAACCGGAGATGACAGTATACGGGGCATTGACACACTCAAAGTAATCTAGTATCAGGTCAAATCAGTAAGGAGTCAAGACGTGAGTGCAAGTGGGGCTATCGGATGATTTCACTTACTCGTATCGACATCACCATTGTCCTGTGAAGGTACGTAGACCGATCAAGAGGGAATCGTCTGGTTCAGCTGTAGTCTGCACCTTGTATCATTGAGTGGGATCACCGATGAGGTCCCGCGGCTCAAGTGGGTGAGCTGTGATTTCTGGCGAAGATTGGACTGTGGATTTTGGATGGGCAACCGTTGGTTCCGCAAGGGCCACGGAACCGGAAACAATCGCCGCTACAAGCGAGATAGTGAGACGCATGTTGTAGAATCCACTAAGACTCGAGGTTCGTGGGTGAGCTTAATGTTGTTTTAGAATTGGTAGGCCTTGAACATATTGAAACAGTGAAGATTTCTAGCCAGGACTCGTCGGTGCTATTGAACTGCCCATGGCAATACTTTTAAGCCTCAGCGGCCGAGATCTACGACTGCGGCTGAGCTAGGTTGGTAGCACGGCTAGGTGGGTAACAGAAGAAATGTCCTCTAAGTCTTAGGCTGCAGAAATAAAGTAGCCTAAATGCTAGCTTAAGTAGGCATAAAATGACTAAGCTATTTCGTCCCTTATGCTATTGGCGGTCATTTCTTCTGACACCCTGCGGCACGGGGCAATATGGGCGCAAGCCATGGGCTCAACTTGCCACTTGTCCAGCCAATGGACTCTGCGTACTGATATACACCCCTGGAACAACACCAAGAATGTAGCTAGTCTATTCCAAAATATTGGCAACGCCAAGGCCCTCCCTTTTCAGCTCTGACTAGATTTTAACCTAGAACCTGATTCCAATCAGCCTTGCTCGTCATATCATGAAAGGATTTTCAGATGGCTTGCTCATACCGTTCATGACTAGAATTTCCTTGCAGAGAACACATTTGTCCTGGATATGACGTCGGCATCAGGAACGCCCTGTTGTATTACTAAGGCCCTGATAAAAACACTCAGTAGTGGCTGCGCGGTAAGTTCTGCCAGGACTGCCTCCTATCCCTGGTCATCATAGTCAACCTACCAAACAACCGTTAATGCGTTGATGGGCGGTGTTATCTATCTAGTCTCGCTCCATATCTTATGATGTTTCACTAGGGCTATAGAAATATTGCCGATGTAGTCTTTCACCTCATGGTTGTTCTCTGTTCCTTCTGTTTATCTACCTTTACCGTCGTAGTGTTGTCGCCGTTCGATTTATTCCAGCTGCTTCTCAGCGCTTATCATTTGTCCCAATTGGAGGTTGTCGGTCCTACCGCGACCCCTGTGACTACCACTAAAGTGATTGGACATGGACACCAATGGCTGAAACGGATGCGTCATGAAATCTTGGTTGGCTGTGCATAATCGCTTTTGTTACACAGCCATTGTAGCCTACCGCAATGTTTTCTACCCCGCACTCGTTGTTCTTCATCTTACATTTCATCCATGTGTTCATCATAGGACAAACATATTACCATACACTTGACTTGCTGCCTCGGCACTAACTCACCAATGGAAGTCTTAACGGAAATGTTCGCTGCCGGCCTGATACTCGCCGTTGCTGGTGTAGCTGCAATCCTTTTTCTTTGGTTTCAAAGGCCCGTGACTATCACTAAAAGAAAGACGACTTCAACAACTGCGGCGCCCAGAGCGTCAGCCGTCACAAAAGGGCGTGGAGTCAAGCTAGTCCAGGCCAGCTCATCTGCTGAGGGCTCCGAAGACACTCACGACCCGCCTGAGACGGATGCAGGCATCGACATCATTGCTATCCATGGCCTCGATACGAATTCGCCACACACCTGGGAGTTCAAGAAGGAAGACGGAGGAAAGGTGAACTGGCTGGCTGACAAACACATGCTTCCCGCAGAAATCCCGGGAACTCGCATCTTCACCTGCGACTGGCCAGCCGAAGCACTCGAAACGAAAGACTCGGTCTCACTCAGGATTCAGGAACTTGCTCTATCCCTGCTCCAAGGTATACTTGGATCAGATTTGGAAAGAAAACGGCCAATCCTCTTTGTCGCCTCGTGTCTCGGAGGTATCATCTTGATGCAGGCTCTTGTCGAGGCGAAAGATGAGTATGCTTGTATACGAGAGGCCACTCGTGGTGTCATCTTCCTCGCCACGCCATTCCGAGGCACTGCTTTCCAAGATTCAGCCATATGGGCGCAGCCAGCCTTAAGGATTAAAGCATTAGTCCTCGGCAAAAAGGTGTCTAAACTGCTCGGCTGGCTTAATGAGCCAACCTTTGACCTCACACGGCTCGTGGGCCAGTTTACCCGACTTTGTAAGGGCCGCGATCACGAGGGCGTCGATGTGTTTACATTTTACGAGACTGGAACCACCTACCTACCTGCCCAGGTTCCTCTCCTCTCATTCCTATTACCTGGATCCAAGAAACCAGTGAGAACCCTCCTCGCGACTCTCATTTCACTGAGTCACTAACGTATTAAAACTATTAGCTTGTAGATATGAGCTCTGCGACATTGGATTGTGTTTCAAATCCACTACCACTTCATCGGAACCATTCTAAAATGAATAAGTTTTGCGGACCAATGGACAGCGATCCGGACTACAAGTCCGTTGTGGAAGCTATTAAGAGGTTCCTTCTCACCATTCGGACCGGAACACCTTTGGAACAAGCAGATGCCTGGATACGGGAAAAGCATTATGACAAGCAGAGGCTCAAGATTGAAAGATTATCAGGGGGCCCTTTGGAAATGAGCAAGTGCTACATCAACCTGGCACTTGTAGAGATTCACAAGGTTGACAACTCGAAACAGCGGTCTGAGGGACCATCACCATTCTCTTTGACTGAGAGGCTGAAGCTGGAATCTCCACATGACGACCTCCGAGTAGAATTACCAAAGCTTTTTCAGCCGCGCAAAACGCCTGATGGAAAGACATGGATGCCAAAAAGAATATTGATCCGAGGTCGTGCTGGGGTTGGAAAGACAACCTTGTGTAAAAAGATTGTATACGATTTCATCCATGGAGGGATGTGGCAGGATCTATTCAAGCGTGTGGTTTGGGTAAGATTGAGGGAGCTGAAGAGCTTACAGAACGATAGCTACAGCCTTGACAGGGTTTTGAGGAACATTTTCTTTCGACAACACAGTCAGCAGAACAAATTGTGTACTGAATTGTGGCGACACATAGAGGACACGCAATCGCGAGATACTCTTTTCCTCTTGGATGGTCTGGACGAAGTGCAGGAACTTACCATGGAGTATAAACACGGTAATCCTCATCCAGCGCAGGAACTGCTCAAAGGACTACTGAACAGGCCGAACGTTATCATCACAACTCGGCCGCATGCAACGTTTCCCAACGACTTCCAACAGCCTGACCTTGAGTTAGACACGATGGGATTCAGCCAGGATCAAGTCCATACATATATAGAAGCGGTGATGCTGGAGGACACAGATACGATTGGAGCATATCTTGAGAAGCATAGAATCATGCAAAGCCTTGTACAGATCCCCATTCAGCTAGATGCCCTGTGCTTTACATGGCAGGGAAGCTCGGTATGGAACACCATTATTCCGGAAACGATGACTGCTGTCTATGAGGCCATGGTAGGGGCGCTCTGGAGTAAAGATAACGAAAGACTCGAGAAAGATGGGCTCCAGATCATAGGAAACGCATTTCCAGCTGAGACGGACCCGTTCGATTCGACTCAGTACACAAACCTTGGATACCTAGCCTTCAGTGGTTTGTGCAGCAATGTCATTGAGTTCCAGCCTCACCACCGAAACGCATTGTACAGATTCATGAGGAAGGAGAGAACGAGTCTATCGTTTGATGAGACGTTTGCGCGGCTCTCATTTTGGCGGACATCGGACCCTTTCAACAAGCTCCCAAATCAAAGCTACCATTTCATACACCTGACTTTCCAAGAATACTTTGCAGCAAAGCACTTTGCAAAAGCGTGGAGGTACGATCAAGATCTCGAATTTATCGAACTCGATGGTGAAAGGGTCAAAAGGCAAGTGGTTTCATGTCGCAAATTCCTCGGAAAGCACAAGTTTACAGCACGATATAACATCATGTGGCGCTTTGTTGCCGGGATTCTGGATGAAGACGAGGCCCAAACCAGTCACTTTCTCGAAGCAATAGAGCGTGAGCCCGTTGACATGTTGGGACCTACACAACAGCGGCTAGTTATGTATTGTTTGGCGGAGGTGACACAGTCAACGGATCTTCGAATAAGGCTGGAAGATCAATTATCACAGTGGTTGGAGTTTGAACTCGACTTTCGGGGGTCTTCCCAGTTCGTATGTGAAGCAGAATTCCCGGAGCGAGCTATAAACCATGTCCTAGAACGAGCTTCTGAGAAAGCCAAAATTGCAACTCTACAATCGCTCGCACGGCGACGATCTTTTCTGCCACTGACAACGGCAGAATACATCACTGGCTACCTCGATAGAGGCGAACCTTCACAGCCATTACGAGTTGCAGCTCTCAAAGTGTTTCTGGACAGACCTCTACCCATCCGCACTCTTAACTTTGTGGTCGCATTGATGGATGATGATGATATGGAAACGAGAAATATGTCGGTTGAGATACTGCGCTCTCAAGCCCCTTGGCCTGATGGCATTTTAAGAGCCGTGATGACAAGGCTTGAAAGCAAAGATTCAGATCAGGATTCGGGCATCAGACAAAGAACGGCAAGAGCTTTGGGATGGCACTCAAGGCTTTCTGTGGCATTGCTTCGACGAATGACTCAGTGGATGAACGACCGAGATCCATATACTATCAGAGCAGTCCTCGAAACACTCGGTTACCAACATAAACTGGATGGAGATATCATCCGGAGCATGGCTAGGAAGCTTGAGGATCGGCGACAATCAGTTAGAGCTTCGGCATTTGAAATCATTCAGGAAAGGGAAGACCTTCCTCTTGATATCTCCGAGACCATGGCAATCTGGCTTGAGGAAGACATGAGTGTGAATGAGATCTCAACTTACAAAAACTTCAGAAACAGGCTCCCCGACAACATGCTACGAGCTTTGGAGAGAAGGCTAGAGTGCCAGGATAGGAGTGTTCAACAAAGGTCATTGAACGTTCTCCAACGCGAGCATAAGAATAGGCCAGAAGTGCCTTTTGATGATGTTTTCAATATCCTTGTCAAGTGGCTTGAGGGCGGAGACAGTGAATCTAAACGCTTGGCATTAAAGTCACTCGACAGCGAAAGTGAATTGCCTAATGGTATGATCAAGGCTGTTAGGGCACAACTGCAGAAGCACCAAGACCAAGACATATTCCATCTGGGGTTTAAGATCCTCATTCAAAAGATCAGTTTCGGGGGTGTTATGGATAATACGGTGGATTGGCTGAAGGATGGAGACCAGTATGATAAAAGGTTGACGTTACAGTTCCACGGCAGTGAGGATTTACTACCTACTGGGGTCCTCAAGGCCATTGCGGAACGGCTTAACGATCAAGATGAAGCTATCAGAAAAACGGCGCTGGAGACGCTTGGCGCCCTTGGGAGTTACGAGGGCCTTCCAAATGAGGTTGTTTCAGCTATTACAGAACAGATTTACAATGCTGAGGAGGGTACCAGAAGGGCGGCAGCCAAAGCTCTGTCAGAGATTTGGGATCGACAGAGTCTGCCAGTTGAGCTGCTGGAGGATATTGTAACAGAACTCAGGAGTGACGATCCCGCTAGGCGAAAAGCGGCTTCAGACAATCTGGCGGTTATCGGTCATCAACTCCCCTTTCCTGATGGAATTTTTCATGCGATAGCAATACACCTTGCCGACCCAGACAAAGAAATCAAATATGCAGCAGCGAAAGCATTACGAGACCTTTCGTGTAGCCAGGAGCTTCCTGGTCACGTTGTTCAGGCGATAGCTACACTGCTGGAGGACCCAGATAGCAGAATCAGATGTGCGTCAGTAATGACACTACGAACGCTTGTCTATGAACAAACTTTCCCCGATGAGTTACTCTTGCCGCTAGCGGCACTTCTCAAGGATACAGACGGCGAAATCCGACATCAGGCAATGGAAACACTAGGAAGACGCGGACGTCAACAGACCTTTCCGCACGATATCCTGGAGCTTATGTTAAATCAACTTGGTGACTCACGGACGCAAAACAGACATTTCGCATTTGAAGCCTTCGCACACCAGTCGTGGCTACCAGGGGACACCCTACAGGTCATGGTGGTAAGCGGGCTTAGAGAGCGAGATTTACGGACTAAACGCGCCGTTCTGGACCTGGTCAGACGACTTCCAAAGATGTCCGAAGAGATCCGCAGTTTTGTAGTAGCAATGCTTGGTGACGAGAGAGTCAGACTGCAAGCAGTCGGAGCGCTCGCTAGTCATGAGGGTTTATCAGTTAGCATATATCCCGCCATGGCAAAGCTACTCGAGTCTGACTATTCTTGGGAGAGGGGAAGTGCAGCGGAATTACTCGGGACCAGCCCAACTCTAGCTGGTGAGATACTAGAAGCTGTCATCAGAAGGGTCGATGATCGTTATAGCTGGGTCAAGCAGGCAGCGTTGGAGGCCCTCAAAGGCCAACACAGGCTTCCTGATGCTATTCTTAAATCCACTGCCTCTTATTCTCTGTGGCTGGAAAGGTCCTTTAAAGAAGATTTTTATTGCTCTATAGAAGAGGGGGTTGCGTACTTGGAGTTGCCTGCAGGTCTCGGAAAGCTACCGCTTTGGGGTGAGCCAAACGAGCTTAGGGAGACAATACGTAAACGGCAAATTGAGCTGGGCATGCCGGTGAGGTCTACGGAGATAGCCAGGCGATTATAACTACAGTCTCTTTTTAGCTTTCCATGTACAGACGGTCAGTAGTAATGGGGCCCGGCAAAGGGGTGACTCAGCATTTAACACACCATGATTCATAAGTCAATCCAAGACACATTATTCTTAAGAGTGGAGATTCGTACATTAACACTTCTTGGAAACCTTAATGAAATCTAAGTTCAGACCACGCATCATGGGAGCGATGCCTAAATGGTTTTCAGTCGAGTACTTAAAGCCTCTTGGTCCCCAATTATTCCATTTTCCATCGCTCCTTTGCTTCAAAACCTGGGCTTCTTCTTCGCATAAACCTTATCTCGATCCCAGCTTCCGCCTGTCTTCATCATAGCTATCGTCCCGACAATCAGCATGGACAGGTTCTCGCGATTGCCGACATTGGTCTTGACCAACATCCTCGGTCAGCTACACGCCGACAAAGATTTATTCAACCTCATACGAGCGTCGCCACAATCACTCGGAGTCTACATCCGCTATCGCCACACGGTTGCTCGTCAAAGGCTCGCTCGCTTTCTTGATCTCGACACTGACGGCACGATGCTACAGGACGCTCTAGCCGTCATCAACTTTCCACGCATTGACGAAAAGTCGCCAATTTCTCTTCTCATCATCTCAGATTGGTTTGATACTTTGAAATCCCGAAACTTCGAGTATCAACGAAACACCGGCAACCTCTACCGTCTCTTTACGCGACTGGTCGTATTTATCGAAGACTATCTCGCCAAGTCCTTGGACTCTTTTCCTGCACGGGCTTGCATGACGCTCCCGACGATTGGATGTCTTGTCACTTCAATGCAATTTAGAGGTCGAGACACTGACATAAAGCCGGTGTCATTTGGCGATATGCCGGTGCATACCCAACGTCGCCTCTTGCAAGCCTTTGTCAGATACGAGCTGCGCTGCAAGATTTATGAACCTCGCGTATGTTTCCAACTCGAGGGAACCTCTTATGAGAGTATGGTCGATCGGTTGAACGAAGCGCTTACCCTAAGTGATTGCGAGGAGCTCCATTGCGTCTTTGAATATGTCCGAGGTATGTACGGCGCTGTCTTAGCCCAATGCAACTACGATACCTGGTTCCCCGATCGACCGGTGCCTGGAATCACGCCAACAAAGCGCCGAAGGAATGGCGAGTATCTTGACCTACCATCTGCCAAAGAATTCGGTCCCTTGTTTCCCGATGACCTTTACTTTGACGGGGCGATCTTTTCTCAGGCTCGAAAATTCGATATTCTTCCTTGCCTTGGTCTAGACCTTCTCAGCTCAATCATCCAGAACCCACGGTTTGATGATGAGACTCTCACGACTATCGATACCGCGTTTCAACATTTGACTTGGTGTTTTTCAGGTAAAGGATGGATTAAGAGAGACCGCTTCACTCACAGTCACAGGCTCTATACCAGTCGTTCGAGACTCCGCCGCTGGGAATGGGGTATGCCTACACCAAGACCACACTGGCATTTATACTATCAAGGAGAGGTCAGACAGAAGATGGAGGAGCTCGAGTTGCAAATCCTACAGTCAAAGATATACCGTCAACGAGGTTGGATTTTCTTCAGAGGTTCGCCTGGCCCTCAGCCCACTCTACCAGCTATGAAATACATCGCCGAAGAGCATGACGATGTGAGCGATTGGATCTGCTTCGAAGAGGAGAAAACGAGACGAAGATCTCAGAAGTGGCAAGATTATTGGGCCGCGCGAAGTTGGGAGGATCCGCTCGAATCCGATTCTCCAGACCACCAAAGTAACCCTATCAGGCGTCGGTTGTACCCGGAAGTATCTGATTTTTACAATATCCCACGATTCTTCTCGGGCAGAACGGTATGGTGAGAGTTAAAGGATTGCGGGCTGATGCTACAGGCGCAATGCCAATCTGTTGTTTTCATGGGTGAAAGGGTTGCAATATACCATTCACCCGAGTTGGCTAATATTTCCTGATAGTTTAAAGCTATCCTTACTCCCTGTACAACACACATAACCCTTCTTACGTATTATCCTACATGAGAAAGTACATAAACAGAAACGAATTTCTTTTTTCTGAGACTTGGATCCAATCGGTGAGTCATCAATACATCGCTCAGCATAAAGTTAGCAAGCTTCCCAGTGATAGGATTAGACGCTGGCTCTGGTTTTTTGACTTAGACGCGACACAGGTTATTATTTCCCAGGCAGCTCAATAATAAAAAGGTTTTACAGGGTCTGAGATGCCCCACTTACTTGCTCTCTTCATCTCAAGTCAGTTACACTTTAGTGTGGGCATCACCGCTCACACAACATACGAATGAGATCTTAATGCACCATAACTGACGTACCCACATTCCGGTTATAGACTATCAGAAGTGAAAGTCTGATACATACGACCATACCCACTGGAAAATACGGGATCCCGTTCGCTCTCCCATAGTCAAGCCAGTGAGGGGCGGATTAGTAGTTGGGTCGGTGACGACCAGCGAATCCCCGCTGTTGTATGTTTTCTTTTTGCATTTTGACCGAGTTGTTAAACATCTCTGAAGTATATTTCATACATTCTTTTGTTTTGACGGTCTAGTCTAGCTGGTTAATACAAATCCGTCATGGCGAAGATGGTGGATGTACCGTAGCAACTCATGAGTGAGCAAGCCTCGTGGATCCCAACGGCGCAGCGTCATTTGCCTAGATGTGCAGGTTAGCGTACTGTCAGATCTTTATCTCTATTTAACCCAGTTACGAAGCCTTCTCGAGAGATTTTGGACCCACGAGGCTTGCTCAATCTCATGAGTTGCTACGGTATGTAATTCATCTACTGATGCTTATAGAGCTTTAATGATACAATTTGATCCAACCTTCAACAGCCGCTAAATGTACCTCATCCGCTTCGCAATGAGTATACAAGCAAGAGCAAAAACAATAATACTACCCACAATACCGAACCAGGCATTTAAGTTGCTTCTACCTTCCCAAGGGACCTTGACGTTCATTCCAAAGATGAAAGTAATCACCACTAGAGGTACTAGCACGGTCGCCAAAACAGTGACACGGGTCAGAAACCTATTGACTTGATTGCCTTGAGTGATCCTGTCGATCGACAGTTGAGCCAGATAGTTGCTATGTGAGCGCGAAAGCATTTCCTCGACATGGATCAGGCTGTTCGTCATGGTCACGACATGATCTTGTATATCACCAAGATAGAGGGCAATGTCCATGTGGGGCGTGACCTCGTAGTTCTCGGTGCATCGTTTCGCAAAGCCGCGTAAGACATCTGCCTTGCCACCCAGAAGACGCATAAGGCTCGTGGTATTCTTTCGTGCCATACCGATCTCCTGAAGGAATCTCAAATTGTCATCCGGGCGAGCAATAAAGCGTTGTTCTTCAAGCGCCTCTGCCTCGCGTTCGAGTTTAGAAACAACGGGCGTGAATGAATCCACAATATCATCACTGGAGGCTGGTCAGTATCTTCACAGAAGCATACTAAGGCATCTAGATAAAAGAGCTTACATCAAAGCATAGCAGATCCAATCACTGCTTAGAGAGACATACTCCTTCAAGTTGGAGATACGAGTCCGCACTCGGGTAGCATGAGCGTCGGGTGCAAAACTGAAGCTGAGAGTACCCTCACGGAAGACTACAACGTACATGTTGAAAGGTGTGTAGTCGGTTCCAGCGGGTTGGTCTACGCTTCTGAAGGACCTGAAGCAGGAGAAATAGTAGGAAGGGAATATTTCAATCTTTTCGCGGGTTTCTTGAGTGATGATATCCTCAATGGTCAAGGGGTGTATGCCAAAGGCTTTGGAGATGATTTGGATTTCCTGCTGAGTAGGGTTATTCATATCGAGCCACCATACTCCATTTCTTTCTCCCCTGGGGGGGCTGAAAAGGCTCTGGACAGTTTCTTCAGGAAGGTTGAGACCACTGAACTCGGCAGCATGTATAGTGGACTCCAAAGTGGAAGAAAAGAAGCTGAATCGCTTTTGGTCTCCCTCCTGCGACAGGGTAGTGGCGCTATTCTGACCCTCGGCTTTCGTCTTCGATATAAATGCTTTTTCAGGCGGAATATTAATGAATTCACCATCTGAGGTCGTCTCACAAGCAGGGTTTGGCCCGGTATATGCCGGTAAAAGACTGGGAAAAACACGAATAGCAGACTGCCGACGTGTTTCTGGTTCGACAAGGGTTTGTAAGTAGTCGAGGTCAGACAATAAATTCCTTCCTTGATGTTCTTCCACCGTGGGGCAGTAAACCTCCCCTCCTCGGGACTTCTTGGCAGTCAAACTGGTAAACTCATGATTGTCATGTTGGTTCACGACAGACACAGTACCATCAATATTATCTCGCATTTGACGACGCGCCTCGGCAAAGGCCAGTGTTGAATCAGAGACCGAAACCGAACGCCGCCCAGACGCAGACGGTGTAGGCCGGATGTAAGGAGGTCCTGGGGTGGCATCATGGATATCCTCGCTAACACCACATTCACCATTTCCTGTATGGAGTTCCGGAGATGTGGTGAGATCTGTATTGACCTGCATATCGTCAACAGAATCAAGAATGCTTCGATCGGTGTACAGATTGTCTGCCCGCTGGAATGTTGCAATCTGGCAGCGATTGACATCTAGCTCGGGCAGTGAGGTGAGGCGTCCGGCGTTGGAACCCCTGTCTTCGTTGTTTGACGTTTTGTTTCTATTATCAGCAGGAGAGGTGAATAATAGAACCTAAGGATCATGCGATTCCTGTTTATGCTCTTCCGCAAAAGGTCATCGCATTGCAACCAGACTCGTAGGCCGAGAGTCTGACGTATGGATTGGCGGTTGTCAATATAAGTCAAAACTCTTTAAACTATTGATCGACGGTTTCGAACTTGCATCTGAAGAGCCAGGGGCACAGGAAAATTAGAACGGCGGGAAGGACGCTAGAAAATCAATGCCAAAGGATAATTATTGATCGAAGGAAGAAGCTGTCTGTGTTGACGATTCGTGACGTTCGGTGCTTGGAGACCATTCCCAATGGAGAACAGCGTCAGCGCCAGACGAGAGAATGACGACCGCCTGATGGCAGATCTGAAGTTGCCCACAGTATCAGAAAGAAAGAACGGCGAGTTAGCGTTAGAAAACAAGAAAGTTTGCCAAGAGGGAAAAAGGGAAAATAAAGAAAATGAAGGAAAGAAATGTCGCATCCCCCTAAATTACAAAGAGGCTGTGCAAATACCTAGTAATATTGTCTCCTGAAAATGCAGCCTATCACGTGGCAGTCCCCGTAACCGTAAATAATTAACGCAAACCTAAAGATAGCCAGCCATGCAGCGCTCGGATATACCAGGTAATATTTCTACTGTCCCTCTTACTTATTGCTTTTTTCAGTATCAGGGAAACCCCCAGTGGTTGTAAATTACAAGAAGTCTTATTTCTGCATTAAGTAACATATATACAGCAATAAGAGAATAACTAATTACTATGGAATTAAGACTTATAGGACTAATAGTAGTTTAAAACTATATTAATCTTAGCGGGGATTAACAATAATCTTATGTCTTGGTACTTTACTTAATGCTTAGCTATAACCCTATGTTGGAGTAAGGCTGAGAGAAACGAGAAGAAAAAAAAGAAAAGCTTTGATAGAAGCAAAGGAGTTATAATAATTTAGTAAAGTGTAAATAAAAGTCTCATCAGATAGGTTGACTTCAGATTATTACTTTTACTTTAGTACATAATAAGTCCTTCACATAGAATGGCGAACTGTAAAATGTTAACACAAGAGTCTTTTATAACTATTAAGCATGGATTGCAGCATTTTATCCTTAGATATGTTACCATAAAAGCGTAGACAGCTGGTATCCTCTGTGGTTTAAATGCAATGAATGTTTTTACAGCTTTTGTTTTTATTGGGAGTGGTAGACTATAAGATACTGGCGTGGATCTTTATGCCGGCTACGTAGCGGGTCGCAACGTTGTCAGGAGTTCAAGCTACCCTGATCCATGACACTTTGGCCAGTGAGTATAATTCATCCAAGCTGATAGCTATTTGCTATCCCAAACAGTCGCGTCATACTGATCCATCCACTCCACGAACTCGCCACCAGCTTTAGCCCAGCCGGCAATGCCTTCAGACAGAATTACGCTTTCCATACGGCTATCGCCTTGCTCGTCGAGGTGGTCCTTGAACCATCCAGCTGCCCGAGTCCCCCGGCCGCGAGAAGATGCTGGAGAGGTTAGTACACCGATTGTATTCATTTGTCGAGTTGGAGAGATAGTGAATCAAGACGTACAGCAGTACCAGATGACTTTTTGCACTCCCGACGACTTGAAAAGGTTGTATAGCGTCTTTATCGTCGGGTAGAGGCTCTGTGCTGGCAGATTGATGGATCCACGAATGGTACCGCCCTGAATGATAGAATGAATAAGTTGATGATCGAACAATTGTTATCAGAAAGCGCGAAATGTAGGTGCTACCTCGTGATCTGTTCGACGGAGATCAATGAGAACGTAATCCTTGCCGGCAACATTGTTACCGTCCTTCATCATCTCTAATACCTCTAGACGTGTCATGGCCGCAGGGGACTTGTTAAGTGGAGGAGGGTAGACGGCATGCCAGGGCGTGGCGGCATCAGTAGAGGCCATCTTGAGGGAGTAGATACTGTTGACCTTGTGGACGCCAAGACGGAGGGAAGGACGAGGCCTCAGTTTTGGAAAAGATTTTAAGATGTTCATCACATGCAGAAAGCAATAGGGATCCCTCACTAAGACATAGTCGGGACTGTGTCATACACAGAATATGATTAGCTGGGATTAAGATTAGATGACATTCCTTGGGATGTGTCAGACCCGGAAGGTAATTAGTCGCTTGGCTTCGCAGGGACACAGGTATGCGCCAAGTATGACGAAGCAAATTCGATTGGCAGGGATCTTGTCAGATCCATGCTGTGATTGGCTCAACGAGATTTTTCATCAGCCATCTTTCTTGTCTAGAGAATGGCGACGAACGCGACGATTCACGTATAAGATCATCTTCATGTCGACAGGTTAAACCACCCTAGGATCCAGCACATCACATACAATATCACTTCGGACCTAACACACACCATCACCGACCCGTCTTCAAATCTGACAGTGGAGATGGACAACAAATCGAGCAGCCACGAGCCGAAGCCTAGCCCGCCTGGCGCAGGCCCAGACAACGGAAACATTCGACAGCTAGACCAAGATCCCGAGGCTGCAGCTGCGACAACGGGCCAAGATGGCCAATTGAAGCAACAGCTGTCTGCTTTCAAAGGACTCGGTCTTCTGGATCGCTTCCTAGCACTCTGGATATTCCTCGCAATGGCCATTGGCATAATTTTGGGCAACTTTGTTCCCGAGACAGGGCCAGCCTTGCAAAAGGGCAAATTTGTCGGTGTTTCAGTGCCTATTGGTATATTATCCCCTCTGGTTTGAGCTTTTGATCCTTAAGCTGACACATGTGCAAGCTGTCGGGTTGCTCGTTATGATGTATCCCATCCTATGCAAAGTGCGCTATGAATCACTCCACGAGGTCCTGTCCCATAGGGAGATGTGGAAGCAGATCGGCTTCAGCATCTTCGTCAACTGGATCATTGCTCCATTCCTCATGGTGAATAACATGCTCGCTACGCCTCCCTTTTAAAGACAACATACTGACGATTCTCCTAGCTTGCCCTGGCCTGGGCTTTTCTCCCTGACAAGCCCGAGCTTCGTATTGGTCTTATTCTCGTGGGCCTTGGAAGATGCATTGCGATGGTGCGTTTACATCCAGACATCCACTGACGATACTGACACCTCACCTTCAGGTCCTCATTTGGAACGGTCTCGCTGGCGGTAACGACGAATACTGTGCCATCCTCGTTGCGATAAACTCGATACTCCAGATGGTCCTCTTCGCCCCTATGGCCATCTTTTTCATTCGCGTCATCAGCGACGAGCCGGGTACTGTCAATATATCCTACAGCGTCGTTGCTACAAATGTGGCTGTCTTTCTGGGCATCCCTCTCTGCGCAGCTATCATAACGCGAACCGTCCTTCGCAAGGTCGCTGGACCGGATTGGTATCAGCATACTTTTCTCAAATTCCTTGCACCCTGGTCTCTCATCGGCCTGCTCTATACTATCCTTGTTCTATTCGCATCCCAAGGCGAACAGGTTGTTCACCAGATTGTCTCGGTTGTCCGGGTAGCAGCGCCACTCATTGTGTATTTTGTGCTGATCTTCTTCGTCACTTTATGGATTAGCAGACTGCTCGGCTTCCAGCTTTCAATGGTCATTACGCAGAGCTTCACTGCTGCAAGCAATAACTTCGAGTTGGCTATCGCCGTGGCAGTGGCCACCTTTGGCCCCAACAGCGACCAAGCCCTGGCATCTACCGTCGGCCCGCTCATCGAAGTCCCAGTCTTGATAGGGTTGGTCTATGCCGTTCGTTGGATGGCCAACAGGTGGGATTGGAAGTAGAAGGACGAGAGTCAAACTTTGAAGATAAAAGGGCTCTGAGGTATGGTTGTAACTGCCTTCATGTCGATTAATATATAGATTATTTGGTATCGCTCAGTCTTCCCTGCGTAGCCTGGAAACCGCGTAATAATAATATGGTTCAAGCACTCTTTGAAACAGAAAAGCTCCATGTTGACCTCAATATGCGCCTAGTCAATATGATCGATGAGCTGAAAGATTTTGGTGTTCTTGACAGTGCAGCTGCTATCCCCAGCACATCCCAGTGCCAGACGAGCCAAAGATGGATCGGTATGGTTGTGGATTTCGATAAGTATTTCTGCCGCTTTGTCGCACGAGGTTTCCAGCGGCTGTGAATGGTTACGAATGATGGAATCTGATGTGTCCAAAGAGTCGGTCAGCGGTGAGAACATGTCTGTTGGGGCTGAAGAATTGCTAGCAGCCGGGTCGTCAACCGTGTTTGCCCCATGCATTTCATAATGAAATTCTTGTTCCTCTGCTTGAAACATGAAGAGTGCTTCGTTTTCTTCTTGGTGTGGTACCGATTGGACTGGTGGCAGAGTGGGTGATGGCTGCGTTCCGTCAGGTGTCCGCAGAATTGGATTCGATAACACTGGCATGACCGTTGGCACCGTGTCGCTAACCATGCTTGGTGCAGACGGACAGGAGTTTTGGGGTGGATCATCCGTCGACACGGCTCCCCTTTGCGTTATTCCAGGTAATAAACGTCGACATGTATCGCATCGACGTCCAGCAATTAATGCACGATGCTCTTCCCCGGGCGATGAAAGATATCGGTCAATTTCATGTTGGGAGACCCCGTACACGCCAAGCAAGTCCTTTAGGTGTTGGTTCTGGACGTTGACGACCTGAGCAACGCGTTGCATCTCTATAGAGGCCGATACGCCCATACGCTCGTAGTCTTTCAATCGACTCTGTAGATCCGCAATCAGTTCTTGGCGTCGGGCTCTGGACCTGCGCTGAGCGTCTCTATTCTCTGCCACAGTGGCTTCGGTTTTGTTCTGCAAAGTAAGTTGTGAGTGGCGACTAGCCATTGACTTGTGATGCATACCTTCCGGGGCATTTTTGCCTTGTTCGTATGGACGATTGAAAAGATAGTGTGAACTGGAGATGTCAACCCTGCAGGTGATGATGTAAATAGAGGACACCGAGCCAGGTTTGTAAAGTCGGTAGGTAATTCAGTGGCTCATAGAAGGTGATGTTGGAAATGTGTGTGTGTTGGTGTAGCTATGGAAGAGCCAGGGTCAATCAAGGGCAAGCCTGAAAGAGTGAGTTGGGTGCCTCAGGTATCCACTTCCAACATGTTAGTTACAGTAAAATGACGTGTGGCGTTAGCTTGTGGCTTGACGCTTGAGCATCGATGGAGAGACTGCAAGGGTTGGACTTGAACTATAGTAGTTCTGTTAAAGAATTAGGCTTTCCATTAAATATCTTGATTTAATGGTTAACCCTAAAGACTGTACTTTGCGTACTACCAAGGTATTGTTTCTCTCAACATAAAGCGGTGAGGGTATTGCACAATACAATTCTAACCTCTGCACACTGCTGTGTTATCCCTATAGGATCCACTATAGGGTAGCTAAGAGTACCAAAAGGTTATACATTATAACCTCTGCACACTTAAAAGAAAGGAACTTTTCCTTCCTCCATGAGAGCAACCAACTTACGCAATACCGGCAAAACACAAATCTTCCTTTATGTCAAGTTCAATTCAGAGCCATCATGATCTGATGTTTAGATATCCCTCTCCGCTCCCGCCAAACCTGGCTGTAAGTTTCCCTGTAATTCTACATCACCCAATGCATGAGGCGGACTGCGTAACGATAAAGCTGAGTCTCGGCGGCGCAAATTTCTCCACAAAGCTGCTAAGAATCCGCTAGCAATAATATAAGCTGAACCTGCGAAGATTTGGGGGTACAGATAAATTCTCGGGGTTGGCAATTCCTGAAGCAGTAAAGCTATAACTTCAGCAGCTGAAAACCCGAGGTTAGTTTGCATCACGTTTGAGGTTGTCCAAAACTGAGCTCTTACATGCGGTGGGGAGGATGGTTGCAGCCCAAGCCAATGAGAGCGTCGATTGCAGATTTTTGACTCCCGCGACTTCTGCTGACAAGGGTCCAATGGTCGACGTGATGTTAGCAAAGTTCTTCAAGTTAGATACCCAGAACAAGGGGGAACTCACCATCCAGAATACACCCAAGATTGCCCCACAAAGAGTAGAAAATAATAATGACACTCCAAACGACTTGGCTGGTAACCAGAGTACAAAACAAATGACACCACATAGAAGCGTGAGCACGCATGCGGTGGCTACCCGGGAGAACCGATCACTCGCATGACCAATAAGGGGACGTCCAATAGCGGTCCCTACATTCAAAAACCCAACAACGTCGGTGGCCTGTCTTTGGGACAGTCCTATGGCGAGAGCAAACTCAGAAAGTGAAAACAGCAGGACAATGTATCCGAACATGCTGATAAAATCCCACATTAAAAGAAAGACAACCGCCTTTGACTGAAGGAGGGCCATATCAAAGGCACGCTGATTTGGCTGGATCTGAGAGTTTCTGTCCCGAAGTAGGAGAGTTGCAATGACGATGCCTGCAAAGGTAATGATGCCTGTCGCGCGGAGTGCCCAATCTAGCCCATGATTTTCGATCATTGCAGCTGTTCCCCATGTAAAGGCGGCCCCTCCAACACCAGACCCGGCAGAGCTGATGCCATTGGCCATGCTGCGCCGCTTAGAAAACCATTGAGACAAAACTGCCGTGCTCGGTACGATAATGAAACCGATCCCGCTGCCAACCAGGGCCCCTTGAGTGAGATAAAGATGCCATGGTCTGGAGGCAAAGGGAGCGGTTACGTAACCAATACTTTGTAAGAGGCACCCAAACAGCACAACAGCTCGTAAAGGATGTCTGCCGGCAAGGTGAGTAGCTAGCGGAGCAAGGAGCATAGCGCAACTGAAGTTCAACCCGCCGACGAGACCATATTCTATTGGCTTAGCATTCGCGATCTTTTTGGAAGACACATATTCTGTCAGATAAATGCCAAAAGACTAAGATATTGGTTAGACCATATGTTATCCAGGGACCAAAAGGACTCACTGATGTTACACCCCAAGTGAGGGCATTTAAAATAAAGCACGAGCCCACCACCACCCAGCCATACCCTCCATCGGGAGGAGGCGGGACATTACCTTCAAGTTGGCTGGATCCGTGGATTGTAGTCTCCGAGGGACGCATTCTTAGTAAGTACAAGACTAAACATCTATTTGATATACCCATTCGTTCCAAGTATCTTTGATCGTGGGCACACTTACCATTTATGCTTACGGAGCCCAAGTGAGACATGCCTTGTCATTTGTCCGGAGCTTTAGCAGCAAGTTCCTCCCTTTCACAGGCCATGAAGTGCCTACCGAAGTTTTGTAAGCTTAGTGACGTTTTTTATAAACAGGCGAAGGGTTACAGCCAATAGATAACACCACAGTAGACGCTAACTTAAATAGGACTAAGCACTGGTGACATATCGAAAACAATACCAAATCGTTACTTTGACCAGGTACGTACCCACATTGACAGCCGTGACGACCAATCATTGGCTGTTAGTGTCATCTGGCGAGAAGGCATCTGCAAACGATTACTAAGACGCGGGAATCGATATGTCACCGTTTTCAAAAAGCAGAAAATGGGAATAGGAGTAGCTTGGATGCCACTGGTGACATGAATATCGACTCACTATGACCCCGGCAGCACCAAGAACCCCACGACCCAGGGCCAAAAGGGTCTCAGCTCAGCACACGCAGGAACGTGTTCGCAGTAATCAGCGTCGGCATCGTGCTCGCAGGAAAGACTATATCGCAACACTGGAAGAAAAGCTCGTCGAAGCGGAACAGACTATTTCGACCCTTAGGGATCAGATTGAAGCTCTTGAAGCAACGTCAAAACGATGGCATCACTATCAAAATGATCAGAACAGGGTGAATCATCCTACGCCGCTGCTGCCACAACCTCAAAGCCTGGGACACCTTGCCGACACTGTTGGCGAAGCGTTCCTATCATCCAGTGTTGCCGCTGGCATAGAAGACCTCGGAGCTTGGACCCTGCCCACCCTAGCTTCTAGCAAGTCCCCCGTTTCTGATGACCTACCTGGGTCGCATCTGGAGGCCATCATCTCTCCACCTGCTAAAAGCCCTCAAGCGCTTATCTCCAACGCTCAGCCATATGAATTCATTACCAAACTTCCGCTGACTATACCGTCTGTCTCAACCTTCAGCCCGCGCGCTGCAACTGAGCTTACCTTTACCGATGTAAGCTATCAGTCCGTTACAGAGACCGGAAGTCTCCTACCCGAAACAGTGCTACCAGACCAAATATTACCCTTGGAGGCGTCCTGTTGCTCGGTTGATCCCTCGAGGGGTACAAAGTCGGCCGCCAATACAGTAACCCATATGCCCCCAATTCCAAGTCAAGGGACCCCTCTCTCATTGCCTACCTACGTACTGAAACCAGCGATAGAGGCAAGCTCTGGCAGAGATTCCACGATGCTTTGCTCTGAGGCATATATTCTCATTGCACAACAGAACTTCAAGGGTATAAGCGAGACAGACGTGGCTACGTGGCTATGGGATGGTTTTCGCAATCCAATATCCCCGGAGGAAGGATGCCGCGTCACTACTGATATTCTATTCACTCTTCTGGCATTCATCAGTGATACCTGAGGGATATCTTCTATGGATCTGTTATTGTAAAGAGTCAAGTAGCTAAGCACTGGTCATGTAAGAATGCAAGTCATGCGCCTCCATGAACTCCTTCCAAGTCGTCAATTTCAGTCCAGGCAACTAAAGAAATTTCATGTTAGCGCCTTAACTTCTCATGAATCTGCTAATTTTATGCTTACCTGATTTGCCTGAACAAACTCAGGTCGCTTGTAGATCATTCCAAAGTCTCGGAAGATGAGAAGTTGTTCGGCGAAGTCTAGAGCTGTGATGTCGCTCATGTACTTTCTCAAATTACCCTGAAATTCCTCCGAAGACAGTTCGTGATAGCGGATGTCAATGCCATACGCTAAGGCGAGTTGGTCAGTCCTTATCTTGTCGATCTCAAGTGGGGCACTTACCTGATGCCATATCTCGAATCTTCTCTCCTTCTGAGATTGCTTCAGAGTAAAAAGCGATTTCCTTCTCGAGACATTTCTCAGGATGATCGAGGATGTACTGAATCAGTTTTCCAGTGTCGGAAATGGCGACGTTAGGAAGAGGAGTAGATTCAGGCAGAACAAAGGACCTCAGATAGGTCCCATCTGTTTGCTACCAACCATTAGCATCCTCTCAACCTTTGGATCCGTTGCCATACCTTGATCGGCAAATAGGTTCCAGGCTGTGTAACACAGTTCTCAAGATAATTTGGAAAAAGGACCGCAGCAGTCTTCTTCCACAGCTCAGGCTTCTCCTCCTTGATATACTTGGTAACAGCCGCTTTACTCTGCCAATGATAAACATGCGGATAAACACCTCCAGAAATGGTGTTGGCATCAGGAAGACCCGCCCAAATGAAAGTCTCAAGGTGGGGCAGCTCAGCAGCGATATCCACGATGGATTTACCCTGAGCTTCTTCGCGTGTGGCGGACATGTGTTGCCAGAAGTCTGTCATGGCGAAAATGATGTGCGCATCGCGAAAGGCCTTTTTAAGACTTGAGGGGTCATCGAGGTCGGCTTGTTGGACTTCGATGTTGAGAGATGTCAGGGCCTGGGCTTTGGGGGAAGAAGGGTTGCGGGTAAGACCGCGGATGAGGTAGCGATCTGAAAATTGGGCGAGGGTTCGAGCGACAGAACCGCCCTGAAATGATTAGTTTCAAGGTCTGCGATGAATTTGAGATCAACAGCATACCTGTAGGCCGGTTGCGCCGACGATGACGACGCGCTTTTTCTCGGCAGTCTTTTGAGCCATTGTGAAATGTGAAGGAGATCAAAGTTCGAGGTGTGTTGACTAATAATTAGAGATTGAAACATCAGGCAACAGTCAAAGCTTTATATATCATGGCATACCCCATTTAATACGCGATTCGACACGCAGTGGGCCTCGACCTAGATCGTGTAAATATTCCTACACCACAGTTGGTGATGGGTCCGCCACAGCATTTACCGCTGATTCAGCGGGTCGACCACCACTTTTCGCATTGTCGAGGTCCACCACGGTTTTGTCAATGTACCGGACACCGAGACCTAGACTATGAACAATTGCAATCTTCTGGTAATCATCCATTCTATTGTCAAGAGATGAATTGTTATAGAAAACACGAAGAAATCCGCCGGTGTCCCAAGGTTACAGGGTAGCTCTAACTGCCGCTCACCTACGTACGTCATAAAGCCCCCGGATCTTGGATTAGTAAGCGGAAAATTCAGTCTCAAATGCCGGATCTCAAGCTCGATCTTGCAATTACCCCGATAAACGAGATCTTGACAAAACAGCAATGCCGAGCTCTAGAGGACGAAAGCCGAAGTCATGTGACTCATGTCGTAAGAAGAAGGTAGATAACCCTCATTTTGACAGTGCATCAGACTGACTGAGAGATAGATCCAATGTGACAGAGTCGTGCCGAAATGCGACTATTGCAAGCACCACAGGTTGACTTGTAGCTATGAGAAGGCGAGTAAGGCAAGAGGTTCAACTCCCAGGTAAGCTAATTCTCTCCACCAGAAATCATTAGTGTGTTTTAACTACTCAACGATTTACTACTGGTTTAAACAATAACTGACAGAATTACTAGGTCTGCGGGTACGTCACCACAAAACACGGGACTTTTAGTGACGGGCCCGGGAGAATCTGGCTGGAGTAGTTCTCATCCCTCTCGTAAGTTGAGTTTCATCATTATGGCAAAGTGACTTCTATTGAGTCAGTTGTAGCCACGCAAAGCCTCGATCTATCCTGTCATCAATCCTATCTAGAAGGTCTTCAACTTCTCAACGGGTTCCCATTTTTCAGTGACCTCGGTCAACACTGGTTAGCACAGACCGTCACCGAATCAACCATAACAAATAGAATCACGGGAAACCTCCAACGAGGTCCACCACCAACTCCTCAATCTGCGTCACCGAGAAACAGAACAGATCTTCCACCTTACAACGCTGTTGAGACCTTTGTGAGGCGGTTTTGCTCAGCGGCAGAGTATCTGGTCTTTCCAGTCCTCAGTCTGTCACGATTTCTCAACAATACACTACCTTTAGCGTATTCCGACAGTCTGTCTGGTGTTAACAGTGCTCGGGCTTGTGTACAGGCCATGCTTGTCACTGGAGATGCCCACGGGCAGGATCCTATAGTAGACGGAGCACAAACCATCGAGAATTATGTCGCAGACATCGAGGGATCTTTGTCGGTGATTTTGAGAGAGGCGACATTGGATGGCTTCGAGGCTTTGACGATGCTGGTGAGTCTCATACACCCCAGCTACCCTCACAGTGATATTGACTGTCATTAATCTCAAAAGATAATATACAAATATTTCGTCGGAGATCTCCACTCGGCATCATTTCTCATCTCCATGGCTAGCAGGATGATATTCAAGCTCGGCGCTCACATCCCACCTTCACCAAACGAGCCCTACAACAAAGATAGCCCAGCTCATCACACACGCGATTTATTCTGGGTATGCTACTGCATGGACAAAGACCTGTGTCACAGAATTGGTCAACCACCCGCCATAAACGACGCACACTGCGATTTGACCCTTCCACCAAACTACGCCGAGATGCAAAATTCCAATATTCTCAGTATCGGACATGCGATTATTCACAAACCCTCTACCGTACCGCTGTACCCTTGGGATCTTCGACTGTCAATTATCAAGTCCCGTATTTATGAAGATCTTTACTCCATGAGCGCGGCACGACAACCCGAGGCGGAGATATTAAGAAGGATTCGATACTTGGATGATGAATTGGAAGTATGGCGTCTTACGCTTCCGCCAGATCACAGACCAACACTTTCGTTTCTTGATAAGACGCCCCTTGATGCGAATACAAATACACAAGCTATTATGCTTCGTCTATCATATCATCATTGTGTCATCTTGATTCATAAAGCGCGATGTAGGATATTTGGGTCTGTTTCTAACTTGGTTGGAGATGGCCATGAGGCGAATTTTCAGCTGTTGGTTGATGCGTCCAAATCCATTTTGACATATCTTGAGAAAGCCTTACCGGTCGTCGCTCATGAGTGTTTCTGGTAAGCCGATCACCCGTCACACTTCCAATTTCTGCTAACTGTCAATCAAGGATCATCATCTTTTATCCAATGACAGCAATCTTCACCGTCTTCTCAATCGCCCTTCTCAACACCCAAACAAGCTCTCTTCCAACCAATCTATCCCTTCTTCAGGACTTCACAAGAGTAATCCAGCAGATCCCAATCCGAAGATTGACTGTTGCGGAAGTTTCGCACCTAGCTTTCATACAAGAGCTTGTGGAAGAAATGAGCAGATTGATGGTTGCTGCAGGTGAGAAAGCGGGGGTTCAGTAAGCAGCTTCAATGAACACAGAGTCTAAATCGTGGGTAACAGACAAATTATCCGCTTTGGCTTACTTGCAGACTAAGAGTGGGGCTAAATCTGGATGAAGAGTATGGGTTGTTTTGTCTTCGATGATCATGGACGACCAATTGAATCCATGATTCAATAACTCAAGATAAAGTCCGATGAAATGAATTCATGTACGGTGTTTAGCTATATCCGAAACAAGATTTAATTTAGCTGAGAAATGGTAGGCTAATTCCGTTTATGAGTCCGTGTTAAGTCCCTCGCAGCGGAAAAGTGGAATTGTCCGCGAAAGACCGTGATGGGGGGACGTAAGCCGGCCAATCAGCAACTACAACGAGGTAAGCCAAATAACCCATGATTGGTCAGATATGTTTATCGCCATTTAGAAGGAATTCGTAACTGCTTCATTGAGTTCTATTGCTTACTCTCTGCATATTATCTCACTCAGCTGGCTCAGGAAATTCGCAAAGAGGACATCGTATATAAGTTGAGGGAATATCCCTTCAATAACGAAAAGAACCATCATCATCATCATCACAATCAACTACTTCTACAACGACCCAAGACAGAACAATACTGTACACATTCAACAAACACTCAACTTCATATTTACAATGGAATTTCCAAACACTCCCTTCCTTGGTGGCGCAGCTGACATCCCCGTCAACTCCCCCGCGCCCATCATGTCCTACTCCCCCATGATTATCCAAGCCGAAGGCCGCAGAGTTCCTCTCGACATCAAAATCACAGCCCCAGCGACCGGCTCAAACCTTCCCATCATCCTTCTTTCTCACGGCCACGGCCCAAGCAGCTACCTCTCCTCTTACAAGGGCTACGGACCAATCGTCGACTGGTGGGCCGGCCATGGCTTCGTCGTCATCCAACCTACCCATCTCAGCTCTCGTCAGATGGGATACCAGCTCGACGCCGAGAACGTCCGGGAGCTCTTCATGGACCAGCGTGTCAAGGACATGCATCGCATTCTCGACAACCTCGACAACATCGAAGAAACTGTCCCTTTCCTCAAAGGTCGTCTCGATAAGGACAAGATCGCTGTCGCTGCTCATTCTCTTGGTTCCCTGACAGCAAACATCCTCATGGGCGCTGTAAACACCGATCCTCGCGACAACGAGAAAATGGACCTCTACTCTCCTCGCATCAAAGCAGGTTTCATCATGGGCGCTATTGGCAACGGAACAACCGATATGTCCGAAGCAGGCGCTAAGATGATGCCGTTCTACAACATCGACTTTTCCAACATGAAGACACCTTGCCTCGTGGCATGGGGTGACAGCGATGTCAGCCCCCATTTGACTACTCGGGGTGCGGACTGGCACGCTGATCCGTATAACGAGGCACCTGGTCCCAAGGCTTCATATGAGATCAAGGGGGGAAAGCATGGTTTTGGTGGCGTCAGTGGATGGGACGCGTTGGAGTGTCAGGATGAAAGTGCTGAGAGACTTGCGGCTGTTCAGAGGGTCAGTTGGGCGTTTTTGATGAGTCAGTTGTACCCTGGGGATGACTCTTGGGAGAAGGCGAAGCAGGCCATCGGGCAGCATGCTGAGATTGGAAAGATTGAGGAGAAGTAGAACTATTAGTAGCAAAGTACAAGGTTTGAAGTTTATGTTCTTACTTTGTGTAGCATAAATGCGAAATTCAGTATACAGTGGGATCAAGTAGAGCACCCTGTCAGGCAATTTGATGAAAAACCAGACCATTTAACAATTGCGTGAATGATGTATCTAAAAACTTGCCCCAGTAGCAAAGTATGCTTCCTCAGTCCATGTCATCACCGTTGTCCCTTACAACAATATCCTTTCTCCCCGTATGACCCAGGTCCCTGACCACCACGGGCTTTGTCCACTTTTCAGAGGCCTTACCTTTTGTCAGGTCCACGTCGACGTCGGAGGACAACGTAAGTACGAGCAAGTCGCCCAGGCTACTCCATCCTGGTCTATTCCGGAGATGCTCCGAGAAGAACAGCAGTGGGATATAGATCAAGACCACGAGAACATGAAAGAGAAGAACTGAAAACGCTATAGGTATACCGATGCTGCTGCCGAACTGGTACGAGTACACATTCTCATATGATGCGTAGACAATTGAATTGTCGTCAAGTTCAAAGGACCCGTCCCAAGGATTGGATATGGCTTCTTGAAATTCACCAAGCTCCGCTAGTGCATCTGCGACATGCATCGCAAGGAAGGTTTCAATGCAATTGCTGTCTGGTCTACGAGGTCCATATCGACTTCGTCCTGCTAGGTCCCGTTTTCTTGTGGCGCAGAAATCTAGGGCCTCGTCATAAGACGATCTGTTTGCGGATATAGTTGGCACAGAACCAATTCCAGCCATCCAACCTTCGTTTATGCTTATAGAGTTTCGAGTGCCAAAGGAATCCTTGACTTCATTAACCTCTTGACCATTGGCGAAGCTAAAATGACTCAGAGCATCTCGGGATCTATCGTCCTCAACCCAGACATCCGCCTCAGTCCATCGTGCGGATATGAGACATAAGTCGAACCTGACGACTGTAGGCCGTAGTGGAATGGTGGACGCGTTATAATCATCCACAGTTTCATTCATAAGTGATGCAAACATGATATCAGTGCTGACCGGTAGCTGATTTGCATCTCTGATATTGAGGAAACTATGTCCCAGAGGGCCACTTGAGTTGCTTGTGTACTTTGTTTCGTTGAGCTTGAGTAGCCAGGGGTGTTGCGCGATAGGTATATCCACACCTCTTATCGTTTCCGCAGTCGAATTGAAATATGTAGGCCTAAAGTAAAACGTCGCGATACCGTCAATAGCCGTTGCTGTACCTCATTCTGTAACAACAAGTAGTTGTTTCCATTTGTTGAGTATAGAAGACCCATATAGCTTGTTCTTTGCTTTGACCAACTCACCAATCCCGCGTCTGTAATCGCGATCTCCAAGATAACGAGCTATAGTGCTTAGTGGGCACGTCGCAACCGCCGAGGAACTCAGGGTTTTGTACGACATAGGCCGACCTGTCGCTCGATAGTTCGAATATGTTACATTCGTAAAAGGAGCAGAATCTTCAGAACGTGTATTGGTGACAGTGGTTTCCAAAATCGACTTCTGGCTTGGTGGGGTAAACCATGCAGAATATTGGGTATAGTTTTGGACTGGAATGTCCCCGACGTCTAAGTCGGTGTTATAAAGAGTACCAGGAGTGTATCTGGTCTTCAGGTTAGTCCATCCCCAAATATCGGCAGGTCGCCAGCCTTGACGAGGTATCATAGTGATGGCGGATAGAGGGCTCGCAGCGATACACAAGAGAGCGGACAGAAGGATCATGACACCTGTGGCCTTCCGTGTCCTATGTTGGCCTCTTGAAGATAGTATTGGAGCCCATAGCTCAGAGCTTATGAGGTACAGAAACGGTGAATTGAGAAGTAATGGTGATGGAAGGTATCCAAGCGGCAGAGAATCCCCCTTGTTTAAGAGGTGGTGGTTGATTCGTCCCAGTAGAATGTCGCCAATGGATACTATGATTAGGGCCTCGTGAATCTTGGCTGCAAACTGAAGGGCGTTCAAGGCGTTATTTGTGGGATTACCCCAGCGAAGATTGGCGATGTATAAAGATAGAACGGCCAAGGTGATTGCGACAGGTGGTAAGTGTACCAAGGCTAAGTGGCGAATAACAGGGGGTATGCGCGGAATAAGTAAGAGGAAGCGTCTGTAGGCTTTCTTTATCGAAAGGCTCCTGTTCTGAGGCGTTTCGACATAAGAAGGTTCAAGAGAACGAACTGAGCTTCGCCTCGAGGCATCGTGACCAGATTCCGATTCAACGAGTGGTTCCCAGACTGAGCCTTTTTCCGCACTGGGGGGCTTATGTTCGTGTTAGCATAATAGACTCTATCAAAGAGCAGAAACCAAACTTACCAGCCGTTGTGAGCGCTGTAACTCAATCGCATCGCTATCAGACATCATTTTACACTAGTTGGTTGAGTAGTGAGAAGCTAGCGGACATAAGCTAGATGGTGTTGTGTAACTTTAGTAGCGGAAGCGGGGTATTTGACCGAAGTGTTAATTTCCGGTTTAGAGAAGCTTGGCGTAAGATCTCCCAAGTCAGCCTTGCCAAGGTGCACATGACGTAGCTTGAAACGACTGTGCCGCAAAGGATCCGGAGAGACAAGCCTTTTTGAAACCTCATTGGCATGCTCAATTTGGTGAGCATAGCGAGAAATTGAAATGCAGTTATTGCTTGTTCCTAATTCGGCTCTAACAGACACCAGCTACCATGCAATATCCAACATTAACTACACTTAGGATCTGTAGCCGGCGTCTAGGAACTCACTATTCTGTTGAAGGATTGCTATGATCCTAACCTGAGTCTCATGACTCTCTTGCTTTAATCATCCTTGCTGTATACTCCTTGCCTGCCTTAAACCACCACCCACCAATCAGAATTGCCAAACCACCCACAACGACGCATGTGTAATTCATGTTTGCAGCCTCAACAGGCATAACGTAAGGGAAAGAGAAAAAGATAATCGCAAATGTGAGCCAGCACACGGTTACGGCATTTACAATCGGGCCAATCGTTGGGCCCATGTGGAAAACGCCCCTGTGCATGTTCTTCCTGCCAGTAATTAGGTTGGTGAGAATCGGGAACATGTATGAGATGTTATTGATGGTAACGGCCGTGCCAAGAAGAGAGTTGAATGCTGTCGATGAACCGAGATACAAACAGCCCAAGGCAGCAATGATGGCTGTTACTGCCAGCTGAGCATTGAACGGCATCTTCAGGCTTGAATGGACCTTGGACCAGCTGAAGGACTGTTAGTTATCAAAGCATCAAAATGTACTGCGGGTTCACTTACACCTTGGAAAACGGCATGGCTCCATCACGGGAAAAGGCCCAGAACACTCGGCCAGTGCTGAGCTGCGAGCTGATCACGCAAGGACCAAGGGCGATGAAGAGAATAAAGAGAAGACCGAATGCGCCGCCAGTCTTTTGAGTGACCTGCCGGAAAAGCTCAGCAAGAGGCATGCCAGTGTTGCCGGAGGTCAGTTGGTCAAAGTCCTGTATCGAAAACATTAGACTGATTAGATAGGTGATACCAGTACAGAACGCAATGATCAGCGTGATGGCGATAGCTAGGGGAGCATTTCTGGATGGCTGAGTATTGGTTAGTTTAATCCATTGGAGTTCGACAGTGGATAGACGTACGTTGGGCATTTCTTCTGTAATATGCGTGACTCCATCGAGACCACCAAGAGAGTACAGAGGGTTAACCAAGCCAGTGATAAAACAAATAGCGTTGTTCTCCCAACCAGTCTTGTTGATCCAAGTCCTGAAAACGAACTCGGGATCGCGGTGTGTCGGGGCGCATGCAACGACGGTAATCAACACAACAAGCCAGCCGATCTGTAAGTAGAAGAGGGAGAACCTGTTCAAGGCGGGGATGATTTTGTTGCCAAACATGACAACGCCAGCGGTGAACAGGTTCAAGCCTTCATAAACGATGAAAGTCTGCCAGGCCTTGATCTCGAGGTCGGGTGTGTAGAGAGCGATTAAAGCCATCAAAATTTGTGCATAGATGATGTTTGTAGATGCAGTAGTAAAAATCCCTAAAGGCAGTCAGTCAACGGAAAGAATGTATCTCTGCCTGCTCCACGAAATGACTTACAACCAAGAACACTGAACCAGCCTGTGAGGAAGCTCAAGATACCAGTCGTCCTTCTCGGCGCCACAGCAGCAATCCAATGGTACATGCCGCCTTCGGTAGGATAAGACGACACAAACTCCGCAAGTGACGCCCCGAGGAAGCATTGTAGGATCGTCACCAGGATAAACCCGTAGATAACTGCCCCAGGGCCTCCGGCTCCAATCTCGGTGATCAGGCCAAGACCCAGTCCCGTCCACGAAATGGTTGTTGTGGAGGCTAGGCCTATGAGACTCAGAGTACTGAAGTGTCGGTTCAGCTCCTGCGTATGACCTTATTGTAAAGAATCAGTAAGACTGAGCGTTTCACAATGAGAGAGTCAATCAACGAACCCATTTGTGCCAGACGCAGCTCATCTGCATTCATCTCCGCTTTCGGTACCGAGATGTCCATGCTCCGTTTTGGGCTGATTACGCCATGATCGTCTTTTGTATTATCCATTGGAGTTAACAGTAGCAGGTTTTGCCTTTGTTCACTAGGAGATGCAGTTACAAATCTTAAGACAACTGTAAACTCTAAACAAGCTTCTCCGTATTTTCTGGGGTCAGGCGGGATATAAACACATTTATGGCTCCTACTGGCTTATCGTACCATGTGAACCACTCAGAGATAGCTTATCGGCTAGTCGGCATAGTCCTTCCATGCAGGGTAAGCTGTCAAGGGTGTTGGGCCCCGCTTTTGATTGGGTTGTGCGACCCCAGTATCTATATCTCTTCCAATGACAGGCATGACCGGGATAAATGTGGTGAAACTGGAGAAGAAACGTTGCGTTTGGATTATCGGCTAACTGCGGACCGGGTCGGCTCGATCGCCGGTGAAAATTGACTTACTGATCTGGTTAGATACGAGGTTTTTGGTCAAGCGATCAGTTCCCAGCCTTAGATAAAATGATTCTTATTATTATCAGGGGTCCAGAAATGATATTATGGATGAGGCAACAGAAGCGAGGTATTGAACGAGTTATCATGATTGGTGGGGACTATAAAAGCTAAAAAAGGAGGGTCAATTGTCAAACAGAAGGTTTTTACAATTGAAATGCCCAATGTGTTAAATTCGTTACCGTTGGGCCTATGCATACCGGAGGTTATCGGACTGGACGGGAAGGTATGGCACATCGTTAGATATTGTAAGTGGTGCTGTTGATGAATGGGTTGTAGTTAGGCTTCATTGTGATACCAGGAAACAAAGGTTTGCTTTTGGCTTATTTCATCATTCGTATGTTGAAAACAGGTTTAAAGAAACTGCTCTAGACCTACTGTCAGCTTTCTCAATTGTCAAGATAAGTAATTATTTAGTAGCATAGTGTTATAGAATGTTTTAACCTTGGTACTTTCAGCTACCCTATAGTGGAGCCCATGGATAGGGACATACCACAGCAGCTTAATATAAAACACACCTTTTAAGAACACAATAACCTTTCAATCTTAGTTTTCAACAACACCACACATGGAGCCTCATAGCGCCGGGCATAGTACTGCATCTAGATCGCTTTAGGCGCGGGGCGCGGCAACTTAACTTGTTAAGGTGAAGGGTTACAACATACCTTGTTGTCTCTTTTCTCAAACATGTAATGACCAACAAGGAACGAGCGGGGCGCAGCAAGGCAGCCTGTGAAAGGTCAAAGCTCACAGCCTGATTTGTTTTGGCTCCCTTCTCAAGCTTTTATCTCCGCATCCTCAGATTGAAACGTCCGATATTTGAACCGGTCAACAACCGTTACTGCCAGTCAATCAAGCGTTGTGCTGACTACGCCGACAACTGCCAGAGACAACCCTGTCGGTTCGACAGAGCAGTTTCCTCGCTATGAGCGGCAAGCGATACTACAACGAAGATCAGGCTGCAACATGCGCCTTCCGTCCGCAGAAGAAAGTCCAGCATGGCACCCTCAACACCCTATCGCACGATAGTTATACCGTTGCATGGATCTGTGCGTTGCCGCTGGAAATGAGCGCTGCGCGTGCGATGCTAGACAATGTCCACGAGGGCTTGCCGCAAGATGTCAATGATAGCAATTGCTACGCACTGGGAACTATCGGTAAGCACAATGTCACCATTGCATGTCTACCAGATGGCCATTATGGAACCAACAACGCCGCCATCGTCTTCACTAACATGAGAAGAACCTTCAACAAGATCCAGCTGGGTTTGATGGTTGGGATCGGAGGTGGAGCACCAAGTAAAGCCGACCTCCGTTTGGGGGACATCGTTGTCGGATCAAAGGTTATACAGCACGATATCGGCAAAGCTATGAGCGACGGCTTGTTCACTCGCACTTCCATTCCTAAACCTGTTTCCAGCTCTGTTAGCACTGTTGTTTCTAGCCTGCGAGCAAAACATTATTCTCGCCCCAGCCGAGTTCCGTCAACCCTACGTGAGAGGTCTCGGGAACTCCAAGGCTTCGAACGGCCGATTTCGGAAGATTGTTTATTTCAAGCCACATACCAGCATGAATCCTCAATACCAGATTGTGGAAGCTGTGATCAGTCGAAGCTTGTACAGAGGACACCACGAAAATCCAACGACCCCGCTATACATTACGGGGCAATCGCTTCTGGTAACCAGGTCATAACGGACAGTTCAACTCGGGATACGATTGCTGAGGAGTTGGACGTCATTTGTTTCGAGATGGAAGCCGCAGGGCTGATGGATATTTGCCCATGTCTTCCCGTTCGAGGCATCTGCGACTATTCGGATTCCCACAAGGCAAAGGAATGGCAGAAGTATGCTGCAGCAACTGCCGCTGCCTATGCTAGAGAATTTCTGGAAGAATTAGCTATTTGCAAAGTGGTCTCAGAACATCAGCAGCAACTTCAGATTTATCTTGACGAGAAGGACAAAGAATGCCTGAGAGACCTACGTATCACGAACCCAGAAGATGACAAGAAGACCATTATCAAGGCGAAAGGTGGACTTCTCATCGAATCTTACCGGTGGGTCTTGGAAAATGAAGGCTACCAACAGTGGGCCAAGGGCAATGAGAATCGTTTACTATGGGTAAAGGGCGACCCAGGAAAGGGCAAGACCATGCTCTTGTGTGGTATCATCAACGAATTGGAAAGTTCTACTGCATCTGACAGTGTGTTCTACTTTTTCTGTCAAGCTTCCGAACCTCGACTACGAAGTGCTTCGGCTGTCCTCCGTGGCCTCATCTGGTTCCTGGCAAGAAGGCGACCAAACCTCATCTCCCATATCCGCAAAGAATATGATGACTCTGGGAAGAATGTCTTCAAAGATCATAATGCTTGGCAAGCCTTATCAAACATCATGGCCTCGATGCTTGATGATGAAACTACCAGTGACTGCATTTTTGTTGTCGACGCCCTTGATGAGTGTTCAGACGACCGAGAGTGGCTGATTGAACTTCTTACCCGATTCTCTTCTACTTCAAACGCAAAATGGATCCTCTCCAGTCGCAACTGGCCCGAAATTGAGGCTCAACTCGACGGTGTCGCAGTCAATCGAGTACATCTAGAGCTCAACCATGCCTCCATCGCAGACGCTGTTCGAAGATTCATCACTCGGCGAGTAGAGGACTTAGCCAAGAAGAAGAGATATCCTCAATCAACGCGTGAGGCGGTTCAGGAACACCTGCTTTTAAACGCTAATGATACCTTTTTGTGGGTTTCTTTGGTGTGCGAGGAGTTGGCAAAACATAATGTTTTGCCGCATCATACCTTAAAGGTCTTGCAATCTTTTCCTGCTGGGCTTGATAAGCTTTATCAGCGAATGATCAATCAAATACTGCATTCTAGAGATCAAGAGGTCTGTAAGGCCATCCTTGCAACTGTTACGGCTGCCTTTGAGCCTCTTAGCCTGGCAGAACTAGCCAGTTCTGACGAAAGGCTTGCATGCTTCCAATCGGACCTACAAACATTGTCGAGTATTGTCACCTGCTGCGGTTCATTCCTGACCCTTCGAAACAATATTGTCTTCGCTGTCCATCAATCAGTGAGGGACTACCTGGTAACTTCGTCTGATATATTCCCGTCAAGCGTTTCAGCACAACACTATTCAATTTTCCAGAGTGCTTTGCAAATGATCCAAGCAACCCTCCACAGAAACATCTACGATGCACCTGACGATACTCTCTATATCCATGAGATATCGAAGCCCTCATCGAATGTGTTGGATTCCTTAAGATATGGTTGCATCTACTGGGTGGATCACCTTCTCAATTCGGCTTTGCATGCAATCGAAAGTCCATCTACACGTTTGATGGTTGAAAAGTTTCTCAAAACCAAGTATCTTTACTGGTTAGAAGCGACGGCCTTGCTGGGTTGCGTTTCAACATCAATCAGAGCGCTTAGAAAGCTAGGATCTGGCTTGGTACGTATTCCGCAATAGATCCAGTGTCAACCTATTCAAGCTGACCTATCGGTATAGTCAGAATCGCCAGAATGGCCAGAATTAAAGGACCTTGTCGAAGACGCTTTACGCTTCGCTCTCACGCATAGGGTACTCTGCGATACCGTGCCGCTTCAGCTTTATGACTCGGCCTTGATATTTAGTCCTGAGCAGAGTCAAATAAGGCAAAGTTTTGCTAGGGAGATTTCCACCAACATCACTGTTCTTTCGTCTTCCTTTCAGCAGTGGGACGCGACCCTCTTCACCATTCCACATGTCACGGATTTCAGTAGCGAACTCAGAGTTTCGCCCGACGGTCAAAAGCTTGCGATGAGAAGAGATAACACCATACTTATCTTGGACAGCCTGACCGGAGAGATCGTTACAAGAATAAAGAGCCATCGGCCCAAGCCATCAGTCCTTGGCTTCGATTCTTTAGGGAAACATCTGGCGACCGCGAGTGCCAACAGTTCAGGTGATAAGAGTGTTATGATTTGGAACATCCACAACGGCGAGTGCATACAAGACTTTGACAGTCACGGTGATATCTTGGTCCTTTCCCAAGATAAAGATAGGATGTCTCTTGCTGTAGCTGAACGTTTTGGGTTGGTGTGTGTCTGCGATCTCTGGGATGGATCTGGCAAATATACTATAAATCTGCAACATGGGGAAGGAAAGATTGAGTGGATTGATTTTGGCTTCACCAAATCTGGCGCGCCATGTATTTTCTCGATTGTTTCAACAAAGGACTCATCCGAAATTGTTGTCCAGACTCCCCAAACAGGTCACGTCATAGCGAGAGTGTTTCTTGCTTCGTCATGGCGTCAATCTTATGCCGCACTGGACCCTAATCGCAACCGCCTCATTATTGCACAACAAAGAGATTTGCAGTTATGGAACGGGGAGATGCTTAGAAACTTACGGCGCCCTGAAGACTTCTCCTTCCCCACTGGCATAGCATGGGCGCCCAATGGCCAGTCAATCGCTGTGGCCATTCCTGATGCTATCGTACTGTACGATCTAACTAAGGAAACCAGAATCAGACGAATACCAATATCAAGTTGGCAAACTCCTAGTCGCCTATGTTATGTAAATGCGACTACTCTCGCGTTCTTCGACTTGGAATCCCTCAGAATGCTGCACGTTACTTCAACGTTAAGTGAAGCAACTTTTGCTTATGGACCGGAATTAAAGAGATTCGAGCAACCGAACCCAGGACCAAATGGACAGCTTGAGGTTTGTAAGAAAGATGCAAACAATGAAATTATCATTCCAGCGATCAATAATTCGCTGCAGAGATTGAACATTCCTGACTCATATTCTACCTGGAGGGCAGCATTTTCACCAGACCACCACTATGCTTTCGTTGACGATGATGGACTGATAAATGTCTGGGATACATGTTCATATCTTTGTCTTCACAAACTAAGAGGGTACGCAAATGATACTAAATTATCGGGAATCTGTGTTGTATTTGATCCATCCAGTCAACTTGTATCTGCCAACCACGAGGATCGCAGAATAAGGACTTGGAACCCGAGGACGGGCGACTGCTTGCATACATCTAGCTTTCAGCACTGTGCTCCGGCATCATGTTTGGCTGCATCTACTCAGGGGTGCATCGCAATGGCGACGCTGGCGGGCGACTTATATACGTGGAGCTCAGAGCGTGTGGGTGGGGAAATGACGAAATGGGCCCGGCGATACTCATGGTGCCAATCCCTATCATTTAATTCGAATGGCTTGTTGGCGATCTTGTGCTCTAGCGGCGGAAAACATCTCATAATCGTGGATGTGAACCTTGGCATATCCCTTAGGACGTATGTTATTTCGATGAGTTTGCCATATGCCAGGTTCGAAACCGGCTCCAACACTGCGATAGATGTGGGCCACGGTGTTTTGGAGCTGGATCTAGAACGGCATACAGAGGCGGAGGAAGGGGTGGATCAAGACTGTTTTAAAATGCACAGTCAGAATGCCCTATTACCCGTCTGGAACCAACAATCCCTAAGATTTGACTCTACCCGTGCCAGAGCGTGGCTGATGAGAGGTTCGAAGAAAGTACTTTGGGTTCCTGAATCAACTGAATATAGCATCAGGGTGACACCCAGCTTTGATGATGGTGTGTCAATGGTTTCTATGGTTTATAACTCACATCCCTTGATTTTCCATGTCAGAGGAAGTTAGATTACATCAGATTCTATGTATCTTCAAGTTGACTGAGAAAAGTCAAACATGCCAGAAGTAGGTGGTTGTGAGTGAATGGTAGGGTAGGTGATACGGCTGATCCACGGGGCCAGAAGGCTCTATCTCACTATATGAACCAACCATCTACGAAGCCAAATCACATTCGTTACCATTTATGTTGGAGAATGGAGTTTCATGTCAGTATCCTGGATAGTTTCGACTCTGTCGGTTTCGCCTCGGATCGCGAACCTAGGATGTTGTCCAACGACAGCATTATGTGTCAACTTCTTATCCTTTCCACCATCGCATCATATTACTCCTTCCGGGATATGAGCAGCTGGTGAGACTCCAGTAAATGAGCCCTCACCACGGCTAAGCGTGATGTAGAGATAGTGCTTACGCCACGTCTTTACCCATGACCCGGAAGCAATCAAGAGCTTCAGCTTGGATCTCACATAAGACAACATGCACGCAGCTCAACCAATGAGACGTAGTCTGTAATGATGATTCCTGTCTTGGTATGCATTGAGTGAGATAAGCCCATTCAGATCCCCCGTATCGTGAACTATAAATTCCAGACATTTCCCTCAGCGACCCTCGCCTAACTATTCACAAATCTGGTAACAAATTAGCAGCTATAGAACCATTATGAGTAAAAAGGCAACACCCAACTTTCCCGGCTTCACCGCCCTCTCAAAGCGAATCTTCGTTCGTCAGGCCGAAAACTCCCAACCAATCCCTGGCCATCCTCGCGCTGTGGTCGTCTTCGGCTGGGGTGACGCGCCGCCAAAGCACGTCTCAAAGTTCACGGACGGCTATCGCAAACTATTCCCCAACGCTAAACAAATAGCCGTACTTTCGCCCATCGGCCAAGGCTTCTTTGACCATGTTTCCAAACGAACAGATGATATGAAGCCAATCGTCAATGAACTCTTCCCGAATGGCAAAGCTCACTCCAACAATTTAATTATCTGCCATGTTCTGTCCAACTCCGGCGCTGGCAGTTATATCTGTACATTAAACGCTTATAGAGAGCTGTATAACGGACCAATGCCCCACGTCCTCGCAGTCTACGATTCGACACCCGGTCAATCAAAAGTCACATGGTCCAACCTCAAGCGTTGGTCCAACGCCATGGCAATGGGTCCCGCGTCCAAACTTCCCTGGCCATTTTTCGTAACACAAACTCTCTGCATCGGCTTCTTCATTTTCATTCATCTCTTTGACTTTGTCGTCGGTCGCGAGTCATCGCCAAAGTTCTGCCACAGGCTGTTCTTTGATGACAAGTGGATGAGCAGGGAGAGTACTCGTTTGTTCATGTATGGAAAGGAGGATATTTTGATCCCGGCGGAGCATATTGAGGAGCATATTGCTGAGGGTTTGAGGTGTGGGTACAAGACTGAGAGCCAGACTTTTGACAGTGGTCATGTTGATCATATGAGGAGGGATCCAGAGAGGTATTGGAGGACTATTGATGAGGTTTGGAAACGAACTGTGCATAGTCGTTGAGCGGTATCTCGCCAGCACTTTGCTATCTCATCTATGGATTTCCACCCATGTTGAGCAGGCTCTAAACATATGAGGTTGGGTGAGCGGGGTCGCTGCCGATGTCATTTTTGAGCATATGATGGATAGGTATCTCGATGGTTGTGGTCTTTGCCAACGATTATTGTTTGTGCATCTTAATTCTGTGGGAAGGACGTGAACGCAGAAGAAAGTAAGCAAGAAATGTTATTTTGTGCTACAGCCTGAACTTACTATCAGCGTAAAACAAGGCACGGTCATGTGCAACCATCTCAAATCTTTAAGTTCGTTAAGGCGAATTCTTAGTATTACTGCCTTGAACTCTGTAATACATCATCCCAGAGCGGTACCCATGACTTCGTTGTCTCGTGGAGCAAGAAGCCTGACCATCTGACTAAGTGGACTGTTGCTCCGCCAAGGGCCACGCTCGCTCATGCTGTAATACCAGGGGAATATCTTATCATCCTGACGAAAAAGACGATCAAGCTTATCAATAAACCCGGCTGCATCGACGGCTTGATCGACTGATACATTGCCCTTGTGGACGACTTGGCTCCATTGTACCTCGATATACTGGGCATCGCAGTCCCAGATCACCGGTTCCTGGTCATTAGCTGGACCCGCAAGCCACTTCATCTCTTTATCTAGAATCCAAAGCCCTTCCTTCACGGCCTGTGTTGAGAGAGGTAGTCTTTGCTTCAGTAAATATGCGAAGTACCCTCGTGCAGAATTCTCATCACAGAGGTTGGAGAGGGAGTCCGGAAAGTCCGTAGCCCAGCCAGGTACATATTCGAGTGCGATCTTGCCGGCTTTGTAACGACCTAAATTGTGACCACGGCCTCCCCTGGTGCCGGCTAGAAATGGTACTGTTACATCAGGGAAGTACTCTTCTCCATTTTGTAGAGCCTTCTAATTGTCTGTCTGAATGCAAAAATATCGACCTCTGGGAAAACAAACATAGGACATTGGTACCTTGATCCTTCGCAAGGAGATATGAGTGCAGCGTGAGGAACCTTTTCTCCCAATATGTTTCTGTTTGGACATGTATATGTCTCATCGATTATGTACCTGTAATAGGGTAAGATCGATGAGATCTTATCCCAGGCTTTCTCTCGTATCATGAAGCCTTTGTAACAGCGTGTATGTTTAGCAACAACACGGTTTGACTCCTTGCAGGCTCTCCAGAGGCCACTATAGCCTAGGTAGGCAGATCTGTTCTTTTTGTCGATAGAGACTTGTCCGGAAGATTGAGGCGCTGGGACCATTACCTCATATGCAAACCCAGTTCGGAGATCGACATATTGCAGGCCACAATGGTGGTACGTGGTTATAACACAAGAACAGGCGGCTTCCCAAACTTGCAGGCGCAGTTCGGTAGGTAACTGGGAGAATTTGTGGAAAGTCGAGTCCATGGTAAATTGTCGCTTGGTGGTGGTATTTGGAAGGTTCGGGGCAGTCGACATACGCGTGGGTGGTGGTGGGTGATAAAGAAGAAAAGAACTGGGTCTGGGGCAGATATCGCATTTTATATATACCCAGCACAAAATAGGTTTGCAGCAGTGTTCGGACTAAGGTTCATGCGAAGATGTCTCTACGCGGGTGAATCTAGCGGGTTATGGGCTTTGAAGTGTTATTTTCGTCCGTGCCTGCATCTTTGGGAGCTTAAAAAAGCAACACCTTGAAGTCTAAACTAGATCATCCACAACTTTTTCTTGCCCGTCCACTCACGGAGGACAATAGAGACACAAAGCTTTCAATGAAACTGGAAAGGAAGTATCAGCATTATCGACCAAGTACGTAAACTGTAAAGTTAATATCCTCCAGTGCCCTTGAATCGATTCCCTTTGCCGTAAAAGGTCGAGAAGAGACTGCTGAATTGGTCTGGCTGCCCGAAGATAAAGTTTGCACGAATATCTGCCGTGATATATTTGGGCTTTGCTTTCTCACGTCACTTGACCACGAGACCCATGAATGTTAAGATTCCCCTTAGAAATTATGGTTTGTCACATTTCTTCTCAGCATGGAGGGTTGGAGTAATCAGGCCTCGTAGCGTGACTAAGCGAGGGTAATTAGCCCAGGGACACAATCAGTCACTAATATGAGAGTAAAAGAGTGCGTTCATCTGCATTCTGTTCTGAGGGCTGCGCGATGGGACAACTTCCAAGACTGGTGAGAAAAACACTGCTTAGTCTGAGTTGGAGGACGTAATTGTGTGCGAGGCATGAGCGCATCTGACAATCAGCGTCCAATATTATTTTTTAGGAAAAATTTCAATTTGTATCACCTAGGTATTCTAGTAATTCCAGAATAAGCAATAGACACTTGGTGTTAGTTATTATGGTCCAGCCTGACGGGACTGTCGGTCTCAGTAAAAGCTGATTCGCTTAGAATAATATTGCCAGGGTACCTACCTGCATTTAGCTTTAGTGCGGCTAAGGATGTCCACCCGTGAAATGACTGGGCACTTTCCTTCCTCTGATAGGATCAGCCACATTTACCCGTTCCAATCGCCATTGTTGAAAAGAAAAATCAGTAATTGAATAGTATCAAGGTAGGCTAGATGAGGCACTTACAGGTTATTTACATGGGCGAAGACACTGACCTTCCTTAACCTAGCTAAGTAGCGGGCTCTTGGTTTTCTTTTTCTAACCACGAGAAGCTTTACCGTGAAAAGGATTCAGCCACACCGCAAAGTCAACTAAAATCTGGTGTTGGATCCCAGTCTAGACCACTACTGTAGACCACAAGGTGTGAGAGCATATTTCTCGCACTAAAGTTATGTCTTGACACAGCGGAACGGCAGCGCTACTTTGGATGAGCTGTCTACCTAGTAAGGGATCAGTACCAGTACTCGCGACTCTGAGATCAATAGCCGCACCATGTGGCTGGTTGACCAGTCTGGCCCTCTGATATCCCTGCAGCTTGTACATGGCTGGACGGAGAGACATGAATCTACCAGATAAGTCACTTGCTTTACGATCCTGCCCGATCTAGCCATGAAAATTTGTCTAACGAGACATAAGAACGAACCACTGTATCACAACCTGCCTAAACTGGCATCTCCGTAGGATTCAACTTGGCCTTGCAAGCGGTTCCACTACAACAGGCGGTCCATTCACCAGCTTGGGTTTCAACACAGCATGACCAGCAAACCTGAGTAGTCAGCTGTTTGTTCATAATATACTATTCCAGAAGAGTAGTTTCGAATTTGCTTCACAGGTATATAAAGGCTTTCTCAACGCGTCCTTTCGTACTTCTGACAACTCTCAAACACCTGCCATTATTCAACACAACCAACCTCTCCCTTTAACAAAACTCCATCACTTCAACCATGCAGTTCACTTTGCTTACTGTTACCTTCCTTACGTCTCTCGTAACAGCTCGAGACTTTACCTTATACAATGATGCCAATCTTAAAGGAGCCTCTCATAGGGAGACACGTGGAGACGACAACACTTGCTGTATGCCATGCTCATTCTTAGAAACACGTTGCCATTGAGAACTAACAATATTACAGGGAATTTGAATGGCAAAGGCGACCAAGCAAGCTCTGTTGGAGGCCGAGTAGGATGCACCACTTTCTACCGGTAAGAATGTTCCCTTTCTCCTGGATAAAAATTACTTCTTGTACTAATATGATGATCCCAGGGAACGTGACTGCCAGGGATCTAGCTGGAATAACTGGGGTATTGCGGATACCGTTCCAGGTTTCCTCAATGACCATATTTGGTCCTTCCGGAACAGCGACGTATGCTGCGATAACAAGGGTCGGTCTCTTTGCCTTGCAGCCTGTACCACTGGCTGTGCTCCCCTTGGGAATGGGGCGCCTACCTGTATTGAAAATTGCCGTAAGTTTGCTATTCCGTATGATTACAAGTCCTGAATTGACACCTCTAGGTCCGTTTTGCAAGGAGGCATTTCACTGCATCTCCGGTTAGGGCTGGGGAGAAGATTTGGTGCCTGACTTGACCCAACTGTTAACTTGGTCAAGAATTTATTGATGTTCCTTCTGGGTCTTGGAGTGGTAGCAGTGGGGTTTCTATATTCCAAGATGCATATTCTAAGGCTTACACTGTTGCTGTTCTTATGGTGCAGTGTTATTTTCTGACTCTTTTCAACGCAGACTTCGGCTATCTATTTTTCAATATACACATTAACCACACTTCTTACATGTCTCGGTATGACAAACTGCGAAGATTTATACAAGTGTTTATGTATGTACAAACGAATCACACCGCTTAAAAGGTGTGCGAGGGTATATCAACGTCGCTAATAACCCAGGTCTTGCCACCATCCTCAGTGGTCATCTCGCCAGAAACGCCCTCACCCTTTCCGAAGGTGTTGATGTAGTCGGGGTCGGCAGTGTCAAGAGTGATCTTAGTGTCAACCCACTCTGTGGTATCTGTCAGTATGTTATGCATGTATTAGATCCTATGCGCGACTTACGGTGGGCACCGATGGTACCACAGTCCTCGGCACCACACTCAACGGAGCTGCCAAAGCCCATAGCCTGGTGGCCCTTGGAGGTGGAGAGGGTAGAGACTTGCTTTCCGTTGATGGAGACGTACTGGACATACTCGTGGGTAGAGTCGTCATACTTGTCTGTGGTATGTGGTCAGTTTCATCATTCTTATTCAGATCTAGACAGCTTCTTACAGTGCATGGTGATTCGGTCACCCTCCTTGGCAGGAGTAGGGTTCTCATCCTGAACAGGTAGCTGAGAGTTCTCTCCGGTCTTGGTGAGAGTGTAGGCAAAGATGCTCCACTCGTTAGAGTCCCAGTTATCGGCAATGGATTGAATCAAGTCGCCCTTATCAGTGCCCATTCCAACCCAGAGGGAGGCAACACCGGTAGATCCTTGGGGGACATCGGGAAGGACGAGAGTTGAGGTGGCCTCGCGGATCCATGAGCCAGAGCCAACGGGACCAGTACTGAAGGAAGGGCCCATGGCGGCGTTGACAGAGGCGACGGCAATAGCCGCAAGCACGGAGAAGATCTGGCTGGAAGAAGGCATTTTGAGGGTTTCTTGTTTTACTTGTTGAACAAGATTATAACCGTGACTAGTTGTCTGGGCAGTTCAGCATCCTTATATCAATGCGAAACATCAACACATACAAGCAAACATCCATTACAATTGGCGGACAGATGATAGGCTCCACGCCGAGTCTGCAAATATTATCCGAAACAGGCTTGGCTTGATTATGAGGCTGAGCTGGAATAGGCGAACTAGAAACAACTGGCTCCGTCGAGACGAAAGGCAGTGAGCAGCAGTCAATACTGGTATTAGCCCCTGTTATCCCCTGTTTCAAATTGGTACAGCGATGTGATATGCTCTGAATGGGGTTATGTTTTACACAATCCCGACATGGATGCAGCCGTTCTAGCCGTTATGCTATGCTAGTTATTGGAAGGTATACTAGTATTTCGAAACAGCCGTTATGTAACATAGGGAGAACATTCGATCGCGCTAAAGACAGTGCATAGCTGTTGACACTTCATACAGTTACCGGTAGAGGTTTCTGTGGATGAATACTAGTATTCGTTGTGGATAGTTTCAGAACTTAAAGCCACCAATTGCTGTTATTTCCGCTTCGTATACGATCCGAAATCCCGAGATCTATACGCGGCAAATCCAAGTGGAGCCTTCTTGCCCATTACACAACGACCCTTAAATTCCAAACCCATCTTCAATAAATCGTGTTACATCGTCCACTCGCATGCATGGTGGCTCTGCGCAATAAACATCTTCGACATGGTGCACAAACTATAGACGAATGTCCTCAACTTCCGGGATAGCGAGAAATCAGATCATATCATTGCAGGTATTAAACAGGACAGCTCAAAAGAAGTTAACTCTACTTTCGCAACGTGAGGATAATAGTTACGATGTTTTAGCCAAAAAATAGAAAAGTATTAATAGCTTCCTTTAATGCATTACCACCTGTACTTCTACCGGCGGATTCTCCACAATCATCGTGTTGACGTCGTTGATTTCTAGACCAGGGTTTCTACAATACCTCGCTCGAGATTGAACAGTTGCAGTTGAACTTCCAAATCCACCAGTCGGAGCATTAATGCTAGTCAAACCCAATAAAAAGCTCAACTCGTTCACGGCCGTTGCTATGACCCATCCTTTCTCAGCTCTGGGAAGGAGACGAATACGTAGGAAATACTGATCATGGCTCTGATCGTACCATGTTGTGGGAACGACGTTGAAGCGCAGGTTCGTCGGCATGTGTGCGCCTGGACCTGTGTAGTTTGGCATTAAGAAGTATGTCGGCTTGTTCAAGCTAAGAGCGATGTCGATGGTTAGTTCCACAAGAAGGTACTGGTTGATCTCGCTCTGCTTCAGGACCATAGAGAAGATGAAGTCCTGGGGCAGATTTGTTCTGTCCAATATGACTTGATCTTGAGTTTGGACGGAGTTACTACTGACGCGCATGAGGAATCTTGATACCGAGGCTGGCTCTGATTCTCATGGTTTGTTGACTGAACGAGTTTCGATATCAAGCCCTGAGGTCGGACTGGGAACAGGTACCGGACCGTTGGTCGGTGGACCTTGGTAAAGTGGCACGGTTCTGACATGGGGAGCTAGATGACTCGAGACTCTATCGTGTGGAGGCGCATAGTCCTCCGGCCTCGAGCAGTCCAACCCTTCGCAATTCCCCATGTCGCCTTCGTCATTCGGTTCCCAGGCGTCTTCGACGGCTGCTGTGACTACCTCTACATCTGGTACAGAAAGCTTCTTCACCCGCACTGCCCGTAACATATTCATGGTCCTCAACTCAAGGCTTCCATCTCTGACATCAGGTGGGGCCAGATCAGCGAGAGTTTTTGTGGCCCTACAACCTGCCACGTTGATAGTCAAGTTGTATATGGGGTCGTTCAGCTGCATAGCGAACAAAGCTGATGTAAAGGCGCCATTGTTAAAGTAAGATACGCCAGTACCTTGTTGCTTCCCCATCATCTCCCGCAGAGTCTTCAGTTGGATATCAGCAAATGCTGGCAAACGCTCGTAAAGTCTTCTGTATTAGCAAGGAACTATTTTAACCTTAATAAGTTAGTATATAGATGGTAAATAGCTATATATCTTACAGCTATATTAAATGCAATAGTTTATTTGACAGCTTCTTTTCTTTCTGATTCTAGTCCCCCTACCCTTAACGAGTTGTATCTATTTACTAAGCTCTACTGACTTAGGACATTACTAACCATGTTGATGCATCATATCTAGAAGAGCGCTTGGCGGGGTAGACCCATGCCATTAAATACTCTATGATAATTTTAAAGTCAATCGTGAACTAACGTATGATAAGACGGCGGTATATGTCAGCTTAGAGGCTGCCGCACTTATTACTGAACGGTGTGCATCGATGAACATGATCTGGCTTGTAAAATTATGGAATAACTCCGCGCATACCGGTAACGGGATGATTCCACCTCGGTAACTGTTGTCAATCGCCAAAGCTCCCTTAAAAGGCAGGCTACGCGAGTTGCGAGGCAAAGACTCATTCCCCTATTCTCCAATTTAAGTCTGTTTAAGCCTCCAATCGCAAGTGCATTAAGTCTGGTTATTAGCATATGAAATGTATACAATAATCATACCTCCTTTTTATTCATCGTATCTTTAATAGTTACCATACGAACGAGAGGTTGGCTAGAAGACATATGTACTAAGTTAATAGAGGCTACAGATGGTGCGTGATGCTTCACGGTGAAATTACTTAAGCTGCATAAAGTTGGTAATGCGTTTCCGCTAACAACTCTTAGGTAGGCAGGTCCAAAGCAACAAGTCAAACTAGACCCAGCCTATGCAATTCCGCCATATTACTATATCTCTGTAACGCATATCAGATTTTATATATGATGTTTGCTACAGTATAATTGTTAATTGTAATTGTGCTATTTGTTTCTTTGCTCAAGTTAATTCACTAAGCATTTTGAACCAGAAGTTGAGCCGAGACTGGGGTTAATAGCAATGGCGATTAATTTGAGTAAAAGATAGGTGTTTGTGCGAACAAGTACATTCTACCCTTTGAGAGTTATTCTATATCTTTGTTTTTAACTCTCCAAATAATATATAACGCCATTGTAGTGGTGTATGTTCTCTATAGGATTCTATTCTTTATCTCAACCTTGTCCCAACACAGACGGATCAGCTGGACTCGCCTAAAAGCTTGTAAGCGATTTCATCTGCCCTCTTATCAAGCTTCATCGCCGCAACAGCTGTCAATAATACCATTTCAAGAAAACCTGCATCGCAATCCACAAACACGAGGAGCTGCCTCTCACTGCGGTTCATGATGCCGCCGGATTTGATTGTAGCAACCTTTCCACCGGAGGTATTATATAGCGACAATCCAGATCCTAATAATGAATCTCCCTTCCATTCCAGCCGGCCATAGCTTGGAGATTGGACAATGAACTTGGTAGCAGTGGCGCTATTTCGTATGGAAAACTGAGAGTCATGCAGGGTCACGTCCATAGATAAGCCCATGAAAGCGGTTTTGCATTCTCCTATTTTGTGCTGTGAAGTCGGGGAGCCTCGGTACAGGATGAGTGTTTTCTTCGTCGTTTGAATTGTGTAAATTGCGGTGGTGTTTTGTGGTTGGTTTATAGAGGAGACATCGGTTATATGCGGGTCTTGCGCGGTTTGGCGGAGTATCAAATGATGTGTTGTTTCAAGCTTCGTACTGCTCGCTAAGGAGGATGTACCGTGAAACAGTTTGTTTGCGAGTTCGTTCATTTTGTATTAGAGAGGTAGTAGGATTTGGGAGAGTGGGCGTTATACTTGCGGTAATCGATATGATCAAAGGCCTGTTTAATTCACCTTATATATTTTTTATGGATGGCTGTGTTGGTGACCTTTGTTTGTTTTACTACACGATTACGTTGTTGGAATTCCCAAAAACGAGGCGAAGCTCATTCAGCTTTCCATGAAGGGTAGTATAGCCGTGGGGCTTAGGCTATTGCTGCTACAACTAAACCTATTTCGGTAAATCAGGCCACGAGAATATCTGGCATCATGATATGACCGTAAACGGTCACAATTACAAATTGCGTGCGACGTGTGGGAGGCGCAGCAATACCAGCATGTTAACACTCAGCCGAGACTTCCTTCCGCTAACATATTAGCAGGCAAGGCCCCCTCGACCACTAACATCCTTGCTGACGAACTAGCACGACTGGCATAGAAAGTATTTAAGAGATGAGGCTACCAATGCCCACACCTGCAATGGTAATAAATGACCTGTCGATTGGTACCTTATCGAATTCCTTATCAGTTGCCTTATCGGTTCCCATTCAACAACAAACCTCGCCCAGCGGATCACCGTATCTCCTGGACAAACTGACTGGTGCTTAAAGCTGATACCGACAACGACTCGAGCTACAATGAATAGGAAATGGTTGACTATGTACGATAACAAAGATCAGTTTTATGCGGCTAGAGCTTGGCTGTAAGACGAGACGATGATTGCGTAAGTCTTAAGGCATTCGAACGCTGTTAGGGCTGAAAGAAGTCATTGACTGTATTTGGGTGAATTCTGCACTATGTATTCACTATAATTAAACTGTTTCTGACTTTGCTAAGCATGATTACAATAATAGATAACTAAATCTGAACTCACACCTGTAAGATAAA